>CM040241.1:24918966-24977151 GCA_022545495.1 Chrysanthemum lavandulifolium | reverse complement strand
TCTTGGTTTTGTAAAATCCCGCGAAAGAAACTATTTCTCGGTTTAAACCATAGAGTTGTAAAATCCGTAATGATGGAACCATCTTGGAGAAGAGAAAGTGTAATTCGGATCTTTTGATCTTGGTGCCATGGTTTACCTTGAAGAAGGGATAAAAGGGTGTACTTCATGAATTGGATGTGTTTGATATTCGTCATGGCGGTTTGGTTACTTCAAAGTCTTACGAGGTTATGCTCATTAAACCATGGTGGGATGAAACCATTATCAAAGTTCGTTTAAACGTCAAAGGAGGCTAGAGTTGAGCTTTTAACGAGAAGATGTGACAACGGCGTTAATTCACTATTATTTATTTGAGGTTGAAGTGAATTATCACGGCGAGTGTACTTAGTATCCGAAGGTATCGGGATGGTTGGATGAAGATTCTTCATGATCCTTGTTCGAGCTTATTATCAAAAACAAAGACTTGGAAATCTAGTTATTGTTGGGTGACTTTTACCTCTTCTTTACCACTTGGGGAATTGGGCTCTTATCACCTCAAAATAACTATCACTTAAAGGAGTTACGTTGTAGTGCTCAAAGGTCACATTCAATTGTGGATTTTCAAGAGGTGATGTACGTCTTATACTTGATGGTTGGTTGGATGATAAGTATAGAGTACTTAGAGATTCAATGGAGCATGAAGTCTCTCGACCGCTCTTTGTTACATATGTGCAAGTTTGAGTCACGAGTTCGGGTTAGCTTACTTGAGTCAAATTCATCATATTGGGTTTTCTCCATCGATTGTCACTACAAAGAGCCAACCGAATGATAATGGGGTTGATTACATGTTTTGCCAAAGAGATTGAAAAAGAGAGATTATGACGTTTGAACACATCGGTTCAAGCCTCGTTCTCTAAAGAAAGGAAGAGTGTACGTCTCGATGCGCTTTATCTTCAAGAAGAAGAGAAATCTTCTTATGACGTATGAACACAACAGTTCATGCCTCGTGCTTCAAAGAAAAGAAAGGTGTGCGTGTCGATGCGCTTTATCTTTAAAGAAGAGAAATCTTCTTATTATGACCATTCTCATCAACATGCTTCATACTTTTTCCATGCGCCGGTCATCAAGTGAACCGGGCTATCATCGATTGTTTTTCTCATTCCACTCGCTCGATTGTAATGAAGATGGCGACATCATGTGTTGATTTTATGGAGAGAAGTGTGAATAGAACATTCGGATGACTTTCACTTATTTAATCAAGAATGGCAACCGTATGCAATTCTTGAGGGGAGAAGAAGTGAAATTCGCATGGTTGATTGATTTATGAGAATAAATGGTCAAACGGCTCCAAACTTATGTAAGAACCGATCTTCTTCTTATCGGGTCATCGTTACATGGAGTTTCTTCTATGAGCCGTTAGTTGACATCTTCACAAGCGATATGAGTTTATTGACAAAGTGCTTCCGGTTAATGCTTCACGTGCACATCAACATGATGATTCGAACAACCTTTTGTTCTTGTTTGATGTGATTGTTTGCTTGGTATTACCATCTTATGTGTTCGTTATGGCACGATTCTTCGATTTCCTTGATGAACATCTTTTGTTCTTGTTTGATTGGGAGGATTTTAGTTAAGGAGATTTGCATAATGTAAGTTGATTGGGATGCTTTTGGTGATGTTCTTGTTTTGGTGAGTTGAAGATGTTAACTATCTATTCCCAACTGCACAATCTTGAAGAAGGTCGAGTCTACGATCGGTTCTACATTTTCTCACGCATGTTAGAAGACTAAAGGCGAGTTGCATTTGATAATCCAAAGACTTCTTCTTAATTCAAGCATTCATCATAAAGATTGTCGGTTTAGGGAGAGCACTAATTGGGGAATGTGATATGTCGAATTTAATCCCCAATTAGACTTGCTCACATTATTCAAAGATGTTGATTCTCATAAAGACTTCAAGCGATCTTCTCAACAAATTTCAAGTATTTGGGCATTCAAAGAGTTCTTGATTTTGAAGTATCAAAACCGAGAAAGGGTAAGGAGACAAGCATCTAAAGCGAGTAAACTTGATGAACTTAATACTTCTAAGTAATTGAAGATATCCGGGAAGACAAATGTTATTACACAGAGAAACACATTCCCAAAAGAGAACAACCGATAACATTGAAGAAGCGAGGCGAATCACCGATTATCTCTGCGGATGACAATCTCTGCGGATTATGTGTTTAAGAATATTTTGATTAAATTGTTTTGAAAATGGAAAATATTGTTTTGAAAATATATTGGACTAATTTTTGAAAATCACGGACTTCTTGTTATCAAAACCTAAGTCACTCAATTATTGACTTACATCGGAATTGAGGGGAGAGTGATTTAAAATAAAATATTTTCAAACGATATTTCTTCACAAAAGTCCGTTTGTACAAAATTTGTGGTGATCTAAAGATTTAATGTTATGTCATGGTATGATTTTTCTTTTGAGTCAAGGTCTTTCAAAATGAAATTTTTTTCTGTTCTTGTTTGATTGTGAAATTGTTTTATTTTACTTAAAGATCTCTTAAAACTATCATACCTGACACTAACAATCTTTAATGTATTAAAATGGTCCTTATCTGTCATTTTTCAAAGTTAAATTAAGCCACGTCTTTCCCCAAAATGTTTTAAATGATTTAAATCAATTGGGATCACAAATCTCAAAAGGTTTGAAATTTGGATCGGGGTAGAGATCGTGATTTAAATCTCTTATCTGTTTAATGGAATTGGGTTTAGTCCTTCAAAGGCACTCCTGCCTCCATGTGCCAAACGATTTCAAATACACAATGCACATGTTGAGGAGGAGGATTTATCCTAAAACTAGATGAGTTTTTAAACCAGGCCACATATTCTCCCATGTTTTCTAAACCTAATTAAATCACTTGGGATCCAAAATCTCAAAGGATTTGATATTTTTGATCGGGGGAGAATTTGTGATTTAATAATGAAATTTGATAAAGTTGATCGTTTTGATTCGGTTGTGCGGTGCTCTCATATGTGCTAAACGCTTTCGAATCTCAAGCACATATTGAGGGGAGCAAAACCATCAGGTACAAAAGTTTTTAAAAGAGATTATAAAGTACCTTGATTGTGTTTTCAAATGGTTTTCTTAATGGATTTTGTGATTGTGGATGTGCTTCAAAGAACTCTTGCCTCTATGTGATAAAATGTTTTAAAATATCCTATGCACATATTGAGGGGAGAATTTTACCAAGAAAATCAAATGGCTTTTTCAGTATGAAAATTGTGATCAAAGAAAATAGTTCAAAGTCCTCTTGCCTCCATGTGCCAAACAATTTCTAAATCACACGCACATGTTGAGGGGAGGTTTTCTAAATGATCAAAACTATTAAGGTACAAAATGCTTTGATCTCGTATCACAAGTACCTTGATTGTTTTTCCAAATGATTTTTCAATTGGTTTCATGAAGGAAAGAACAATACCAAAAGACCGACCAATTTTTTTATGCATGGAGTTATAAGGATGGTTAGGTTAGGTATTCGTTCCACGATCTGCCGAGCGGAGGATCTACCGAGGACAATCCACTAGATAGTGTAGAGTCCTTAGGTATATTGAAAAAAGGAGAAAAGTGAGGAATGGGAAGAGTGCGCATCGAGGCCCGAGCTAATAATCGAATAAACCCAACAAGGTTCTAGTAATGAAGTCTCGGTAAGCTTGAAGGGTTGAAGAATGAAAAGAACTGAATGTGAAAAGGGTGAAAAGAAATAGCCCTCCATCAATTCAACCTTAGGCGTAAACCGGGTTCAATACATATGCTACTTGGTGGTTACTAAGGTAACACCGGTATTGAAGACAAGACGTCATGGACCCGGTGACGATTGCACTAAACTTCCCAAGCCACTCAAGTTCCTCTTAAAAGGGCTTGTTTCATTCTCACGGAACCGACATTATCTATCGACTTTCTCTTAGAGATTGTTGATATTGAAGAAGAGACCTCTCCCTAGTCTCCGACTGTGAACCAAATGTGCACTATTGAGTCTAGAGCCAAGAGATCATCCACAATATCTCATTAGGACACAAAATTAATGAAGACTTGCTGTTTCACACAATGTGGAAAGTAAGTATATATTTAGAGTCCCACGCATTATCCTTGTGGTATTGCGGAACATCCGAGTGATATGAAAATATTCACAATGAAGATGGAAATCCTTCTAGAGCCAACATCAAACAAGCTCTTGGTGGGTGACATGTGAGATCTTGCAAAGATCAAGCTTGTGACAAGCGGATAGAAACGATGGGGAGATTCAATATTGAATCAACCTTGGTCGAGAATGGATTGTGAATACTTTTGGAAAAACCGTTCGATGTGCAAACCTTCTTTCTCTAGCACGTCGAATGTGTACTTATGTTTTCAAACACAAAAGTATCTACGATTGAAAAATACTTTTAGAAAAACCGTTCGATGTGCGAATCTCTTCTTTTCGCTAGCACGTCGAATGTGTACTCATTCTCTAATACAAAATTATTTTGATTGAAAATTGATCTTTCTCATAAAACCTTCGTCGTTTTGCAAAACTCTTTCTTCAAGCAATACGCGATTGTTTTTCAAATCATTTTCATCAATCGGTGAATCTCAATTTGTTGGTTCACTCACTCCGTGTTATCTTCTTTGAGGCGTTCGGTTTGAGAACAACTAGAACAGTGCGAAACCCTGTCAAGGAGATTCTTAGGAATCCTACCGATCACAGCAGTACTTGTCTTGCGATCAGCGGGGAACCGTGGGCGTGTACCTCAATTCAACGAAAGTGATCAAAGACACTTTAAATGCGCTTTATTGCTAAGCGTCGTGTGCGGTACACCCGATGATTGCGGTGATCGAATTGAGAGTCAATCCAAAGTCGCATGCTCACAACATCCACACTTAATTTGAAGAAATCATGGTGGTGCATATCTACATAACTTTGGTTCGATATTTTTATACTATGCTTCTTTCACGTCTGCGCAAATATCATGAACCGATGAGGCTTCCGCTACTCGATGGAAAGATGTCATGATTCAAAAGTGTGAGCATGTCGGTCCAAAAGTCACAACTTCACATGATGGCAAAACAATAAAGGGTGATCCAGAGATTTCTTGTGGTTGATGATCTCAATGAAAGCTCGAAGATCATCAAAGATGTGGATCAGTTCAAGACCTCCACCAAAGTACAAAACTATGCGGACTTTGAAGAATCGCTACAAAAGCACAAAGATTGCGGAAATGAAGAATTCAAGTCTACGAGCTCAAGAACAAAGTAAAGAATAGAATGCTAGGATTCGAAATGTAAAACATGGGGTGACCTCCTTAGGGGAGATTGTTAGGAATTAGAAAAATTCCTTAGTGAAGAGTCGGTCACCCCAAATGTTATCTAGCTTAAGTTAGCTCGTAGACTTGTCGTTATTTACGTTATTAAGTTGTTTATTAGTTAGTCAATGGCGTAAAATAGTTTAGTGCAACACCGTGGAGGAAGGACGGTCTTTACCCACCGATACGATCCACGTGCCGATAGGAGGTCGTTGAGTCTCAGAGTATAAATACCCTTCCATCCATGGAAGGGTGGCGCTTCTCATAATCTAACATTCAACATTTGTGTAAACCTCTAGCAAGAACACCTCTCTCTCTACTAACTCTCTAACTATGGCAAACATGTATTTTGATCATCCAAGACCACCCGAATCATCAACACAATAAAATAATGATCCTACAAACTCCAAATAATGCCTTTTTCCGCATCTTTTGCAATATTTCTCCAAAATCACTGAAAATGGAAAATATAGTACTAATTTGGACTTATCACATATCCCCCCACTTGACTTCTACTTGTCCTCAAGTAGACTCTAGATTAAGTAATTAGAAAAACATCCTAAACCTTGGTTTAGGAATTAAACATCAAATTAATTAACTCAACCAATAGTGCATAACCATTACACCTCACCAAATAGGAAATGAAATTAGCTCATCTCTCAGTAACTAATCTAGGTGTTTATTTAGTGTTACTAATGCCCGACAAGGGTAAAGGAATCACAAGCAATGGTGTCATATCAAAGCAAACATAAATATCCAAAAGAAGTCTTAGCATAAATCTGAAATAATTCAAGTCAACTGACTTCAATACATAGGTCCCAATGAAAAATAAACTCCGATAAAATATATGAAATAGTAAGTCTTAAATGGCATCATAAGATCAAAGCTAAATATCTCTAAGGTAAGTCCACTCAAGACTCATCCCAAAGCAAAACCGGCTCAATGCTTAGATACCGCGGAAGAAAAGAAATGCGGTGAGCTTCAAAAGCCAGTGAGCAGATATACAAGCAAAGCGAATCTGAAACGATATCGGATACAAAATATAATGAGCGAAGATAGCAAAATCATAATCATTTTCAAAGTATAAATCGAATTTATCGAATAAGTTTTATAGTTAACTACCTCGAGCCCGAAACAAATATCGGATCATAATCATATTCATATTCATATTCACACAAGGCAACATTTGTAAGGAGACCTACGAGTTATGAAGGGCGTGCATGCACGCGACATCAATCATCGATAACATATAACATATAACATATAATGAGATAATGATCTAGGATGCATCCATCGCCTACGACGAGATATTGGTCATATAATATAACTTGAGCTCATAACAGATAACAAATAAGGGACGTGGCGAATATCACTCTCATCGCCTAGAGTCATGTCAAGTACATCATCGACACGGACATGGAACCCCATGACTAGTTAATATTTGGCTCGGTGTCAAACTATCTTAGGTCAAATCGAATGTCAAAGCGACACGGATCATACTTTATCAAAAGATTAATCATATTTTCAAAATCAAAGTTTTCATATCATATAGTTCAAAATCGGATGTTTCATAATTCGTAAATCGAGTTCAAATAAGCAACAGCTCAAACAAAGCAGAATGGGGTTCATGGCAAAGGCTTAGGAAACCCTAATATAAAAGCTAACGAAAAGCGTTATAAGGAACCTTTCTTGAAAAGGTCGAATATTTGTACCTTATTCCAAAGCAAATGAGCAAAAGCGTAAATACGGAAAGCAAAGGATTACTCCTTCTTCACGAACCTATACACATTAACGGTCGTACATGTTATTTATGATTCCATAATTGTCGAAATGATCTTTTAATATTTGGTGTTTATACTTAGTGTATTCAGTGATCTTAATACTTTAGAGTTTTATAATTAAATGAGACTTAAGTGTTTTATAAACAATATCGTAGATTAAGGTTCATTATATCATTTATTAAAGTTTAGGGTTAAATGTGAAAAATAGTTTAAACGTCATAACTCACACATGAAATAACGAATTAATACCCTTAGCTTCAAACCCTAATCGACTCTCATTTATGTTCTAGGGTTTTCTCATTCTTTTAATATCACATCAATGTGAATTTACTTTATATGTTACATCATTTAATGACTCGTTACTCCTGTTTATTTACTCAACACATTCATGTCTTAACCATACGTTACTTATACACATATTATACGTCAACTTTTATACCCATGCACGTTTATGATTTCATGTGACAACACAAGTTACTTATTACTCGGATTAGACACATCGACACACACATGCACAATAGTTTAGACTAGATATGACCACGTACTATGTTTACATATCGACAAGCTCACTTGACTTATAAAACACACGCATGGTACACGGTTCACAAACCATTTAGGGTTCGGCATGCATGGTTAGGTTCACACTTCAAACTAGGGTTTAGGTTTACATGATCCCTTACTCGTTCAATACACGTTCAAAACTCTTATATGGTTCGGTTATATATATATGTGGTTCGGTTTATATGGCTCGACTTAACTATGATCCGATTCAAATAATACGTATCAAATAACATGCTCTTTAATAATTATAAGGTTCAAGTCATTATGGTTTGTTCTTGTTGGTTTCATACGGTTCGACCACAAAAGGAAAAACACAATTCGACTAAACAAACAAGTTACAACATATTATACGTTAGGTGTTATCAAAATAAGACGAGGAAACACGTTATACCTTAGCTCGTTGAACAAGAACTCGCGACACCAAGGGTGTTTGTTACTCGGCCGAATGGAACAAAAGAAAAGAAGAGGCAACCAAAACTAGGGTTCCAAATTAGAGTTAATGAGTTATATTTATAGGTGGTAACATTTTGGTTTAGGGCTTTGAGGGGTATGGCTTGGCTTGGGTCCAACCGAACACAACAAACCCACGGCCCAAATGGCCTTGACTCTTGATCCACACGAACAAAACAAGCGCCCAACATGGTTCACCAAATAACGAATGACAAGGCCCAACTAATCGGCCCAACACTTTAGCGAGACGTTTAAATCTTCGTCGTACAAATGTCGATCACGTACACATATTAGTTAAGTTTTAATTATTCGTAATTTAGGTTTTAATTTCGTTTAATGATTATAAATGTCTTTTACGTATTTTATAATTTTCGATTCCAAGGGTATTTTAGTCTTTATCTATGTTTTAGATTTTCAGGTTTTACAACTCTTCCCCTCTAAAAGAAGAATTTTCGTCCTCGAAAATTGAAATGAAACGAAACGAAAACGAAATGAGAACATACCAAACTATTCAAAGAAATGAGGATAACTAGCTCGCATCGACTCCTCGGTTTCCCAAGTAGCCTCACGCTCCGGGTGATTTTTCCAAAGAATCTTAACGAACGAAATGACTTTATTTCTCATAACTCTATCTTGTCTTTCTAAAATAGCTTCGGTTCTTGAGATAAAGACATATCGGATGAATTTGATCAAATGGATAAGAAGCAACGTGTAACGGATGATAGTTGTATCCCTTAGGAGAGATACATGGAAAACATCATGAACATGCGATAGTGAGGCGGAAGTGCTAATCGATCTGAAACTTCTCCTATCGTTCTAGAATTTTAAGCGGACCGATGAATCGAGGTGAGCTTGCCCTTGATTCCAAAACGTTTCACACCTCTAAGCGGCGAGACTTTCAAAAATACGATCTCCAACCCAAAATTCTAAATCACGAGCGATGCTTGTCGGCATAACTTTTCGGCGAGACCTAGCCTCCTTCAACTTTTCTCTGCAACTACTTTCTCATTAGTGATCTCAATCATTTCCGGACCTTCAATTAAGCGTTCACCTACTTCATCCCAACAAGTAGGTGCTCTACATTCCTCCATAAAGAAGTTCAAACGGTCTTTGCCTTAATGCTAGCATGCCAAGCTGTTGTTGTATGCAAACTCTACTAAACACAAATATTCATCCCACCGGTAGTCCATTCTAAAGCACAAGCCCTTAGCATGTCCTCTAAGGTCCGAATAGTCCTCTCGATGACCGTCTGTTTGAGGATGAAATGCCGTACTAAAATTAAGTCGAGTACCCCAAGCTTTTGCAAACCTTTCCGAAGCGGGAAGTAAAGCGGATCCCTATCGACACAATAGATGCGGAGTACCATGAAGTCTAACGATCTCTTCTTTGAAAATTTCCGCCAATCTACCAATACCATAATCCTTTCGATTGGTAAGAATTGAGCGATTTGGTTAGTCGATCAACAACTACCCAAATCGCATCATGTTTCTTCGAGTAAGAGGTAGTCCGATCACAAAATCCATAGATATCTTATCCCACTTCCATGTTGGAATATCCAATGGTTGTAACAATCCACTAGCCCTTTGATGTTCAATCTTAACCTCTTGACAAATCATACATTTCGACACAAACGTCGCCACATCTTGCTTCATGCCATTCCACCGAAATCTTGTTTCAAATCCTATACATCTTGGTAGAACCGGGATGGATAGTGAAAGGAGAACTATGAGCTTCATCATAACTTTCTCAAAATACCGGATCATTGGGAACACAAAGCCTATCTTCATACCATACAATTCCGTCATCATCAACCTTAAACTCAAATGCTTTCCTTCTTCAACATTTTGCGCCACGCCCACTCGTCATCATCTTTCGAGCTTCTTTAATTTGCGATATAAGGATCGACTCCACCTTCATACTAGCCCGGTATCCATCAAAACCTCGTCACGCATAGCTCAACATCCAAGCGCTCTAAGTCACGAATAATCCTAGGTTCAATCTCAATACTTGCAAGAATGCACGATTTACGGCTAAGTGCGTCGACAACTTACATTAGCCTTACGGATGGTCTTGAATGTTGGTGTCATAATCCTTAAGAAGTTCTAACCATCTTCTTTGTCTCATGTTAAGTTCCTTACGGTGAAAATATACTTGAGACTCTTATGATCGATGAATATATCACAAGTCTCTCCATACAAGTAATGTCTCCGGATCTTCAACGCGAACACCACTGCAGCTAACTCAAGGTCATGAGTTGGGTAATTCTCCTCATAAGGTTTTAGGCGCCTTGAAGCATAAGCTATTACCTTTCCATGTTGCATCAAAACATTGCCCAATCCCTTCTTAGATGCATCACTATAAATTTGAAATCCTCCAGAACCGGATGGAAGAGTCAAAATAGGAGCGGACACCAATCTCCGTTTCAACTCTTCAAAACTCTTTCTCTTTCATCCATCCATACGAACTTTTCACCTTTCCTCATCAATTGGGTTAGGGCAAAGCTAAGCGAGAGAAACCTTCAACAAAACGTCGGTAGTAACGTGAAGTCCTAGAAAACTCCTAACCTCGATCATCGTCGTAGGTCTTGGCCATTTAGTGATAGCCTCAACCTTAAGCGGATCCATGGTGATACCATCGAGATACAATATGACCAAGGAACGCGACTTGTCTTAATCAAAACTCGCGCCGAAAATTTGGCGTACAACTTCTTCTTCCTCGAATCTCCAAAACTATCCGGAGATGTTGTTCATGCTCTTCTTGGACTTGGAGTAAACTAAAATGTCGTCGATGAAAGCGATAACAAACTTGTCGAGGAACTCATGGAAAACAAGATTCATTAGGTCCATAAACACAAGACGCATTTGTCAAACCAAAAGGCATAACGAGGAATTCGTAGTGACCATATCGGTATGAAACGCGGTCTTAGGAACATCTTGCTCCCTCACACGTGGCGATGATAACGGATCTCGGATCAATCTTGAAAAGAACTTAGCTCCTTGCGTTGATCAAACAAATCATCTATCGTGTGAGGATAACGGTTACAAATAATGTCTGATTGAGTTCACGGTAGTCGATACATAGACGCATGCTTCCATCCTTCTTCTTCACAAATAAAATAGGTGCCCCATGGAGAAACACTTGGGTCGAATAAATCCATTTTCTATCATCTCTTGCATTTGTTCCTTCAACTCCTTCATTTCTATAGGTGCCATACGACACGGAGCCTTAGAAATCGGTTCGACACCGAGAATTAACTCAATGCTAAACTCAACTTCTCTAGGCGGGGAAGACCGGGGAGTTCATCGGGAAAAGCGTCGGTGAATTCACAAACAACAGAAAGATTTTCAATGTTAGGACTCTCTAAAGATGTGTCCTTAACGGATGCTGAAAACCTTGGCACCCATGAGCAATCATGGTCCGTGCCTTCATAGCGAAATGAGCTTATGATTTGAGAGGTTGAGAACCAAAATAAACAAATTCGGGATGTTTTATGTCTCCAAAGATCACGGTTCTAGCATAGCGATCAATTGAAGCTCTATGATAAGCCAACCAATCCATGCCTAGAATGATATCAAAGTCGACCATATCGAGAGGATACAGATTTGCAGGCGAATCGATCATCAAAGCGAATAGGGCATAACGTATTTATGATCAATGATCATGTGGTTTTCATAGGCGTAGAAATCGATAAGTGATTTGTTAATGGTTTGGGCTTCATATTAAGTTTCTTAGCAAATGTGACAGATATAATGGGTGCGTGGCACGGTATCAAATAAAGTGAAGCAGAATAATCATCAATGAAAGAGTGCCGTAATGGTACACGAGGTGCGCTCCGCTGATTCAGTAGTAGCATAAACACGTCCAGTAGTAGGTGGCGGCTTGATGTAGTTTCAGAATCACGGGTTCTTCTTAGGGCAATCGTTGATCTTGTGAGTAGTGGAACCACAAGAGAAACATCCACCGTGGCCTTGAAACACGGTCCGGATGAGCCTTTCCACAAGTAGTACAGATAGGTGGGGAGACAAAACTTGACCGTCCTTTCTTGACGGAAGATCCTAAAGCGACCACGATTTGATCCTCGGTGGTGATCCTTGTTGTATACTGGTTATTGTTACCTTGATTTCGACGATCATTTCCATTCCTACCAAGAACTCGCTATCGACTCCTCGCTTGGCGCCTAGAGTCCACATTCCTTCTGGACCGACCCCACGATCATAAATCCTATCCACTTGACCCTCGAATCATAACTCCTACCGAATTTCCTTATAATCATTACTTTGAGTCCTACCTTGAATCCGATCACCATCGCGGTTCGCTTGTTGGAACCGAAACCTCATGAAAGATCTCAATGTTACGAGTTGCGTCATTGCAGCCGACACATTCTCATACTCAATATTAGCGATCGGTCCAACACCCACTTCTTCAATCCCACTTGAAGTGCTTAGCTTGGCGCCTACCATCTCCAAAGAATCGTTCCCACAAAACTTACCAAACCTCATAAACCTACTCATGTACTCATTGGGTTCTCATGATCAAACCGGTAGATTGCCCAATAATCCTCTCATACCTTTTGCTTCGACATCGTGGAAGTAACGGTTATAGAAGATAGTCGAAACTCGGTCGGTATAAGTATGACAAAAGCGTCTCCTCCTCTTGCTTGTTTGAGTGCCTTCCACCAATTCAAAGCATCACCTTCCAACTTAAATGCGCCAAGCGAGTCTTAAACTCGTCTCCACAACCCAAGACTTCAAACGACTTCTCAATATGAGTGATCCGGTCCTCGGCCTCGGTGGGAGTAGCGGCGGTGCTAAGCGAAGAGGCTTGATCTTACCGAAATGCTCGAGCAAGTGTGAATGCCGGTGGGTTGATTTCCTCCACCACTACCCAAGCACCGATCGATTACGAATGTTGTTGATCACTGTGCCATCATCTCGGTGTAGTAAGACCAGGAAAAGAGTGTTGAGAGCATTAGCAATCGCGACATCAATGTTAGGAGCATCATCGTCTCCATCCGCTACCGTTAGTACGAGTTGAACCATCGAGCGATATTCAAACGATTAGCAAAATGAACAAAGGTGAGATCTGAAATGGAAGTACGCAGAAGGAATCCTAAAGTCTACCCAATCCTCACGGGTCATAGCCTAAGCTCTAAGAGTCTCAAAACCTAGGCTCTAATACCATAAATTATAACGCCCGACCCGACAAGGGTAAAGGAATCAAGCAATGGTGTCATATCAAAGCAAACATAAATATCCAAAAGAAGTCTTAGCATAAATCTTGAAATAATTCAAGTCAACTGACTTCAATACATAGGTCCAATGAAAAATAAACTCCAATAAAATATACGAATTAGTAAGTCTTAAATGGCATCATAAGATTAAAGCTAAATATCTCTAAGGTAGGCTAAAGGGTATATTCCATTGTTCTTTGTCTATACCAATCTATTGTAAGAAGTCGGCGGGAAAAGGATCGGACCCTCATAAAAGCACCATCTAACCCAACAACTCTCTTTGACAAGCTTTATATCCTTCCTTCAAAGCACCTAAACATACATACATTCTCTTGAAAACTACGGTTGGACTTGTTGCATACATTGCGGTTGTACACTTATCCTAACTGTTGTATTTGGGTTTGTTTTACGAACTCTTCAACATAGTCTCATAAAAGGTGTATTCTCTTATGATCACCCCTAATCTCATTTACGCCTTGTTTTTGCCCTTAATGCCTTTTGCATAGACACCTAAAATTCAAGCTGTTTCTTGGTGATCTTGAACGACCTTGATTGGAATATCTGGATTGAATTGAACTTGGTCAACTATTTGCGTCGAAGAAACTTGTAGTCAAGCTTTAATCTCTCTTGATTGCAAACATTTGTGTTCATCCACGAAAGTTCGAACAATCCATACATCTTTAGTTGTATTTTGGCTACATACAACAACTATGGACAATCATTGCTTGCTCCTTGCGTGTTCGCAAATATACATCCTTCCAAGACCTCTAGTTATCGGACGAGTTTTCCTCTTTGGGGCTTTTCCCACCGATCCTTGGTTATTCCACAAGCATGTATTTTTCCAAGACACTAACCCTAATTCTTTGTTTGTCATTCTTAATGAGTTGCAATTTCCTCCTAGTCTTTATTGAAAGGGTAGATCCTATCTTTCACTTCTATTGCGATTACAAAGACCACGGAAAAAATATATTTCGTCCTCTGTTTATCTTGCCTCACTTAACTTTTGTTTCTTGTATGCCCTCAATTTGTTCCTCCTAATAACATACTCATCCTCATTCTCGAACCACTTGCAAAATCATTATCATCTAACAGATCCAACTCACTTTTGTTAAAAAAAAATCATGTGGTAGGCGGGTGGTGGTACCTATAGATGGTAACTCTGTAGTCTCGGTCACTTTGAGCAGTTAACATCAAAATCAGGCTCCTCAAAAGTATTAGCCTCATCGACAACCGTGTTTCCATCACCATTGTTCTCAATATCATCATCGTCACTCATATAACCGTCATCTCACTCACATTGTCATCACTTAAAGCTTTATCGATTTCACTTACCTGTATAGATTTACATTTTGGATATGATCCACATGATTACATATTTCCTCCTCATGATGACCTAACTCTTTATCATTTTGACATACCTCTTGAGGACTATCTATTTGGATATGCTCAACATGTTTATCTATATCTTGGTTGACATCACCTACAACATCTTTAGTCCGACAGACCTCTGAGATGGAAACAAGGGTTACATTTACGGCATCGACTAGATTGTACCAAAGTATTGACTTCCAAAGGTTGATGTGTAACGACATATATCCTCTACCACAGATTTATTAACAATGTTTTCTAAGAACAATTTGTTTGAGCAATATGGAACAATAGCAAAATTGCTTTTTCTTTGTTGCATCCACATCAACAATAATCGTCCTAATTGACTTTGGTGACATTTGATCAATATCCAATGTTGTCTTACCATTTCAACATAAACCTCTATCATCTTATGGTCATCAACAAGATCTTTCAATATTTCTAAATTAGCACTCTCACTTAAGCTATACAAACCATCATCTAAATTACTACCGGACTTAACAAAGTAATAGTAATTTTTGAACCAAGCTCATAACCCAATTCATACATAATAACATCCAACTCTTTAAGCGACACACTATCAACATCAACCAAATCAACTAAAGTTTCCATACCTCCAGCGTATATTCTACGGGCCGTATTTAAAGACACCATTGTGATGAACCCTCATGCTAAACATATTAGATCTACCACCTGAAAACTTGTCAATATATGTTTAGGGCATTCTAAAAACTTAATTGGCAAACAATAAATATCCCAATTACAAATTTCAATGACTATAATAAAATAAAAAAAACATTACCGTATTTCTTCTTAGCAGAGTCATATAGGACGGTATCATCAACTGGATAACCTGGATGTCTTCTTACTTTCCATAGAGTAAAGTCCATGTTTCGGTTTTATGATTGATAAATAGGGGTTTTGTGACATGCAATTAGGGTTTGTGAATTCTCATAATTCTTGTAACGAAAGTTATGGGACGAATAATAATACAGACTATGTGTTTATTGGGGCGGGAAGAGGGTTACATTACATGTGGCAATAATTAAGAACTTTTTAATTGAAATATGGAATTGACAAATGTGCCCTTGGACTAAAGGCAAATCTAACGCCATATGAAGTCCTTGACTAACGGCAATATGGTCAAAGGACCGGTAACGAGTAAGAAACTTGAAATAGGGACCCCCGACGATGAAAAGGCCCAGGATTGTCCCAACGCGAAGCGGATTGACAAGTTTAGGGACCAACCGTGTATTTTAGTCTTTATTAAATAATACACACACATATGGGAAATAAATGTAGTCCTTGTTGGTCGTTCCTGCGATCTTTGGAGACTACCAAAGTGGCCAATGATCGATCATGAAATCATGCCACAGTGGTGGCGATCGATTGTAACTACCCCATTGTGCTTAGTCTAAAGAAAGAGAGAGGAAGTAAAGTGGTTTTCACCTCAAAAGTGGGGTGAAAGTTTTATAAGCAAAATCCTATCACTTTCACTAATTTTACTTTCTAAGAAAAACTTGAGAACACGACTTTGATCACTTTCTTTCCTTCCTTTTACTCAACTTGAGAACACACATTTGTAATGCTTAAAAAACCAACAAAAAATTCCAATTAGAGACAAGTGTGTAGTGTTATTTTTAAGCATTCTTTTATAAAAGTCTCAAATGCTTTATATAGTAGTATAGGTAGTGTTTGAAGAATAAATTTTCTCATAATATATGATTTCCACTTTTTGAAAACTTCAAGAACATATTTAAATAAACAACTTAAAACTAACGTGAATAATGGTATAATAATTAAATCATTGTAGGATGACCATTTAAATTCTAATTCTCCGAATATTTTGTATAAGTTCTTTCCTTTAAATTTTATTGCTTATTTTCTTGAATTTCTTGAAGAGTTTAACTATCAAGTTTAGTGTATATATATGAATTCAAGTTTTTCGAGCCGAGCTCGAGCCTTACTTGAATTTTTGGTCCCTGTGGTTTGGCCAAATTTGAGTTTCGGTCTCCAAAACTTTAAAAGTGCAGCGATAGTCTTTATTTTGGAGTTTGAATTGCGTTTTGTGGTCCCTAAACAAAGTTAATGACTAAAATACCCTTTGTCTTCTTCATAAGAAGACATGATAACTTGGTCATTTCACACCGATCGAGGGCCAAAAATGCAATCCAAACTTCAAAATGGAGACTATCGCTGCACTTTTAAAGTTTTGAAATCCGAAACTGCAATTTGGGCAAACCACACACTACAACAAAATGAAGCAAAAGCAACACCCATAAAGTGTTGTATTATGTCTTTAAAATGTTGCCTTATGCCTAATGTAACACTTTATCAAGTGCTACTTTATGTAACGTTGCCTTAGATATATGCAACACTTATATTGGATAATGTGACTCTTTCTGAAAGTGTTGCCCATATTTTGCAAGTGCAATACTTTAATTTCCAACACTTTTTAAACGCAAACACAACACTTCCTACACTCAAGTGCAACATTTATATACTCAATTGCAACATATATTACGTCAAGTACAACACTCTTAGAATCAAAATACAACACTTTTTGTATCGAGATGCATCACTTTTTTATTTGTCACCACGAAGTACGCAACACTTTAATGTACCATATGTGACACTTTTTGTTGTTTTATACCATGTATATATACAACACTTTAAAACTCAGTATGTAACACTTTTGTTTCATGCAACAAAATGATATATATACATTGATATATTTCATACAACACCATAAAAATAATAATATACAATAACTGATATCATGTCGTAGTTTGACAAATTTATCCCATGTAAAATAACTAACATACATTTTCACGTAACAAGAATATCTATTGCAGGTGACCGCTAATCCACCTGAGGGTGGTAGCAAGGCTACCTATGAGGGCAATTGGATTAAGGTACAGAAGGATTATGATCCTAGAAATCATTTGACATCTTCTTTGCAAATCTCCACTCACAGATTGAAGTAACCCATCTACCTTCTCCGTGAGCTTGATCTCCTGGTCCACCAGCTTAGCTCTCTCTTCTTCAAGGCCTCTACACTTGGACGAAAGAACGGATATCTGCTCTTTGTAGCCTATGACCTTCGAGCCTTGGTGACAGCACGGAGCAGATCCCTTGTCCTAGTATTGAGCTGGTTGTCCAGCATGCATTGTCTGACATAACTCTTATCATGAAGATCGCAGAGCCTTTCCATGGACATGTTGTCCATCACCCCCTTCCAGCTGGGTGGGTCACACGCTCCACTAGCGGATGACAAGCTAAGGGAGAGGAAAGCTCCTTCGTATCAAGAAGTCCTGCAGACATATGTAAACTTGTTAATATATTATTACTTGTATCTCATTCTTTGTAACGGAAAGAAACCTTACCATGGATATCATCTCCACTGGGCCCTTCGATGGTGGAAACACCCTGACCTTACACTGGGCACTCTTTTTGCCGGTAGTTCGAGAGGGAGGAGTAGGCGGGATAAGCTTCCTATTCGATCTGGATTTAGCGACTTTTGCACTGGTACCTTTCTGGTTCGGACTATCTCACCAATGCCGGAGGGTCCTCGATGGCCAAGCTGTCCTTACGAGACTGGTTCGCCAGTCCGCAACATTCTCCACAAGCTAGTCTTCAACATCTATGGGTTCCTTTGAAGGAGGAGCGGAGGAAAGCAGTTCGATGGTGAGCATCCACATCATTGTTGTTTACCGACTTCAAGGAGAGCCACACCATAGCTCGTCTCCTGGGATCCTTGAATAAAGTCGACCTCCTTCGCACCACCGGCAACCACAAAGTTTACGAATGACATTTTCGCACAAAAGAGCAAATAAGATGAATATCGAAGATAAGTTTTATCTCTTATTTTAATAAAAAAATACATACTTTCTCCATCACAAATAATCTCATGTACCAAAGGAGATCCCTCTCATCTTTCAGCAAGACCAACCATGAAAAGAATTGGCTCAGGGAATGTTTGGCAATCAGCTGGATGACGAGCCAAACGCTGATACAAAGGATTCCTCCTCATAGTTTAGGACAAGGGATCGTTGAACCTTTTTTCATCATATTGAAACTCTGGGTTTAACAATGCAGGGAAAGTTTGAGGGATAATGGTGTTTTGGATGTAAAAGAACTTTCCTTTCCAGTTCCTGATGTTTGTAAATGGCCTATCTATGAGAATGGGCACATCCCTTTCACCCCTCTTAGCCAATGTTAACCAATCTCCTCCAGGGTATAAGTTTAGAAACCCTCTAAGCACAGTTAATGATGGTTCAAACCCATAAGCTTTACACATCACAATATATGTCGTAAGCTTGGCTAGGCCAAACGGGTTAAACCTAGATATGTGTACTTCATAGTACTGGAGAAGTTCTAATATCAAAGGGTGCAAGGGTATCCTAATGTTGGAGGTAGTGAATGCATGGGTGTATAAGCCTACATAATTTTCTGAGGCATAAAAAATACCTTGATTTTTACCAGGTAACATGATTTTATGCTCTTTGGGAATTCGATAATCGGTGAGGAACGCTTTGAGCTCCTCCCTTGTCAAGGTGCAACCTTGTTGTTTGATTACAAATTTCTTATTTGTAGACATTGATCCTTCTAAATCGACAATAAAGTATTTGAAAACGTAACAAATCTGAGGAGTACTTTACTGTTTGTTCGAAAGCTTTGATCGGAAGAGGATTTAGTAGGTGAAAATTGGGCGTGAGATAAAATGGTGTTAGGGTTTTACTGTTTTTAACTTTAAATACCCTCACATATGTTAAATCTCGGCCCTACACGTGTCCTAAGTTATCCCCTTACCTCCGGATTTCAAACCATTTTTTAAAATTTGAAATGACGTTTTATTTTACCGAGGAAAAGGGGTAGTTAGGATAAATACAAGCATTAATTACGGTCAATAGTTGCTAGACTTTTTATCTTCGTTCGTTTTTTGTGACGAAGGGGAGGTTTCGTTTCTATTTCTGAGTCGTAAGCAATATTTCTTGTTCGTACATATCACTTTCATTGGGGGCTTGATGGCGTACCTCCGATCGGTCGAAGGACCCCTTCGACCTCGATCGAATTTGCATTACGAAGACCCAAGTCTTTCTTCATAAGTCATTGGTGGCGTAAAACCATTCATCATTGATATGGTTACCGGTTGGAATTCGCCGACCGAAGGCCTATGCCTTGAGTCTTCTCTGAAGACACCAAGACAAAGGAGAACCTTGACTTGGTCTTCCCAGCGTTCCACTATTTCCTTAGCTTCCCGCCGAGAGATAGTGGGATGAAACCTAGCGGTTACCACAAATCGGGATGCCCCCATGATCTCCTAGCGTGTGCTAACACTCTCCAAGCTTATTTCTTCACATATAAATAGGTTGGGCGAGTCATTTCAATGGTATGTTCACTCAACACGATTTCACATACTCCATATTATTTACAACACATATCACATACTTACTCTCACGGAGGTGGTTCGCGAGGCCCAACCCTGCGCAATCACTTAACGAAGTGTCTACTATTTTTTATTGCAGATTGGCTACAAGTTTGGAGCAAACATATCACCCCTCATACCCTTCGATCACCATCGAAGGCATGGTCGTACGAATTATTGTACAATCAAGGGGATATGTCTAGTTGAGTTTCTCTAAATATTATAAAAATGCAATTATATACTACCTCCGTCCCTAATAAATGTCCACTTTGAGTTTTTATGGTCTTTATTGTTCAACTTTGACCTTAAATATTTTCATTTGTGTTATATAATATTTGATGCAAAATATATGAATTGATTGGGTTTTAAATATATTTTCATTGATATAATTTTTATCAAGTATAATATAATACAAACAAAATTATTTAAGGTCAAAGTTGAATCTGAAAGGCGTAAAAAGTCAAAGTGGACATTTATTTAGGGACAGAGGGAGTAACAATTATCCAACGGTCTAGGTGGGTCCAACGGGTCAAATTTATTTTTAAACTTATTTCATATTTTTTTAAAAAAAAAGTTGAAAATGATCAAAACCCATCTAGATCCAAATCCATTTAAATCCATGTTTCTATTAAAACTATCTAAATCCGAACCCGGTTAGACCCAAACTCATCTAAAACCATGATCCGACCCATTTATTTTACCACATCTAATTATACCCTCTTTAATTATAGATTAAAAATAGTATAATTTTACCACTTATTCAGCTAAAGGTGGTTACAGTAAAAGCTAAAGGTGGTTACAGTAAAATGGTACACAATAAATTGGGAATATGGAGGGAACATATAGAAAATGTGGCGCCAAAACTTAGACCATGTACTGTAGGTGGTGTTTCAGTTTTACTTATTTAATTTAAAAATTGGAGGGAATGAAAGATGTTATGGCGCTATTTCTTTTCACATTTAATTTGATGCCAAGATTAATATTATAAATATTATTAAACCACGTCGAAAACGACGCCGTATTTGCCGGCGAAAAAAATGGCCAAAACGACAATTAAGCTGCCAACACATAAGGTAAAACGACAATCCTTAAACGACGTCGTTTCGCAGTTTCGAAAAATTTGAAAAAAGGGCAGAAAATACCCCTCAACTTACCAACTCTTTGTAAAACCATTTCTTACCTTTTCATATTTTCACAAACTTTTAAAACCAGTCCCTTAACTTTTTATATTTTTCACAAAGTTGGAAAAAAAGAGGTGATAAGTACCCCCGAAATATGCGACATGTACATAAAGATTATCGCTTTACGAAATATCGACATTTACATAAAGATTATCGCACATAATTTACACACCGGTTGTAAAATGGTGAAATGTACCTCCTAACGATATGACACTTTTTAAACTCAATCCTAAACTTTATTCGTTAAATTTTTCTTAAAAAAAAATAAAACTTTAAAACACACCCGTTAAACAAACTTAAGGTCAACGTTCATATTCCGAACCAACTATCATCATAGAAATGTGTTATAGGAAATGAATATACCCACATTTACATAAAGATTTTTGCACACAAGTTAGACACCACACATATAACAAAACTCATATAGCATAAAAAATTAAATGCAAAAAACCCGCCGCAACGCGCGGGTGCATAGACTCGTTTAAATAAAATGGCACAACTAAAAGTATACCAAAAACCATCTAATGCTAGCAAATTATGTCCGGGCTTCCATTATATGTCCATGTATGTACTAAATAAAATAATGGACATCTTTAAACTATGTGTCCTTTTACATCTTTATCAAACACAACAAGTATAAATGATATTGCATATTATTAAAAATTTGCAACGCTTTATGCTAAATGTTGCTTTCAAGTTTTTATATATGCAACACAAATTGAAAGTGTCGCACTAACATGTAAAATTTACAACACTTTAAATAAAGTGTTGCATCAAGTCTTAAAATGCAACATTAATTTCAAAAATGTTGCATTAGAAGTAATGTTGTAAAAAAAGCAACACATTTTATAAGTGTTGCTTCAAAAGTGTTGGCATAGGCTCATTTGTAGTAGTGACAGTGACCAAAAATGCAATTAACTATTAACATTTTTGAGATATATTTTTGTTGGGTTTTTGCACCACAAGACCACTATACTTTCTCAAAAAAATCATATAGGTCACTATACAAATTTTTTGTTTATTTAAATTACTATACTTTCGTTTAGTTTTAAAATACAATAGTCATTTAGCTTTCAAAAACAAAACATTTAAGCCACTTACGTAACATGTCATCACCATGTCAACACTACATTGTCCATGTCAGCATCATCTCCGTCTTTGTCATCGCTGCAACCGGTACATCAGCTTTAACACACTCTTTTCGATCAAATATAATACACGGGATTATCATTTTCTAGTTTTTGAGATATTGTAAGTTCAAAATATTTGTAACCTTTTACGGATTAATTATTTGATATAATTGTCAACTTTTAGAGGCTTAAAAATCATTTATTTTAAGGTAATTTTGATGATACGGACCTTGATAGTTGATATATTGCAGTAACATTTTTATTCGTTGTTCATCTTGTTACGTAAAATCCATACCAATCATCATCACAAACAGTTTTAGGTGGACGAAACACTAACAAGTTATAAAAACAATGCTTTATACTCAACCTTTACATACAAATCTATAGACATAGATTTTCCCAAATCTTGAGTTTGAAAGATGGTTGTTGACGACGGCAGTGGGAAGTGAACGACGGTTGTTTACGACGGTTGTAGTGAAATTTTCAAATCAAGCATGGTGAATGGCCGGCCCTGAGGGTCGGCGGGTAGGGCGACCGCCCAGGGCATCACACGAATAGGGGGCATCAATTTTTGGGTGTTATGAATCGTGATTATGTGATGAATATGGTGTTCTGACGATAAAACCGAATGTTAAACACTTGAGTTAGTTTTAAACTTTTAATAAGTTGTTTCAATGGACAAATATGTAAGGTTTCCGGAAAAAGGAATGGTCGCCGGAGGAGGTAAAGGAATGGTCACCAGAGAGGAAGATGAAGACTAAAAGTATTATAAATTAATTTTGATACACTCGTACTTTTTTGTTTGACTTTGTCACGTGATTAGTACATAGGGAATATAAATTTTATTTAATTATGTCATTTACTTTTAACTTATTTTAATTAACTATAAAGGATAGTACATGCTATACAGATGCCCAAAGAAGTTTTTTAATTATGTCATTTTTAAGTTTTTTAAGTTGTAAGGATAAGTTGTTCGTGCTTTTTATATACTCCTTACGTCTCATATTAAATGTCCACTTTAAATTTTTTAAGTTTTTTTTTCTTAACTTTGACCATAAATATTTTATTTGTGGTTGTGTTATATTATATTTGATGCAAAATATATGAATATATTGAGTTTTAAATGTATTTCCACTACATACTATTTTATCTAATACTATATAACACAAGCAAAAATATTAATGGTCAAATTTGTAAAAGAAAAACTTAAAAAGTCAAACATGGACATTTAATATGAGACCGAAAGAGTAGTATAGATAAATTTACGTATTTATCTAATCTTTGTTTGCAAAGTAATTATCTTTAATTTACTAGTGTTAAAGGTACGCCAATCCATATAAATGTATTTTAATCAAATGTAACGAAATTATGACATTCTTCAAGTTTTATGGAGTCTATATATCTGGTTTTAACACTTTATCGAGTATATCTACGCGTATTTTTCTACAACATTTTGCGAGGGCATTTTTCGATCATCTTGCCTAGGGCATCAAAATCCTCAGGACCGCCCTGGTGATGCTGTTGTCAGTGGTTCGAGCTTTATTGCGTTGCAGTGTTAATGGCGGTGTTGAGCGGCACGGAACGAGCGACAGTGGTGTTGGTCGGCAGTAGGTATTGGTTGTGGTCGATGGCTATGGTGTTAGACGGTGGCTGTATGAGATGGTTTTGTTACAATATCACGCAAGACTCTAACAACTGAAGGAGATGAGAGACGAGGAAGACGATGTAAAAACGTATTTTTCAAAATTAAAAAGTGCTTGTACAATTTCTAGAAAAAAAGGGCATGTAGATATATACAGTCATGTGTGATGGCACAGTAGCATTAAAATGACACATCAGTAAAGTGTAACTAGTAAACTTTAATATAGTGATTTAATTAAACAAACCAAAAAATAGAATGACGTGAATAAATAAAAACATTATGTAGTGACCTAATTGAATAGCAATTTATTACAACCAAACTATTATTAAAATATTATTTTTTTATTTATCCACCTATACAACCAATACATACAACTATTCATCATTTATCAACAACCCAACCTAACATATAATATTAATTCTTTTATATTTGAGAAACGAAAGATTTTGTAGTCTAAGAAGTATGATGAGTTGTGTGAGTGCAAAAGCTTTATTTTTGTTTGTGATTGTGTCTCTCACAGTCTCACTTTACTCTCACTCTCAAACACATTATTCCAATAATAAATAATGCCTTCATTTCCGATCATCATCATCATCATCGCCTTCTTTCCAATCCTCCTAACCCTAACTCACGGTAATTGTTTTTTAACCAGTTAATTACCTCTAATCATTAATTTATCACTTTTTTTTTAGTAATCAGTTATTATTATTTTTGTTACAGGTATTAACAGTGAGTTATTGCTAGAAGACGGTTATAGTGTAACGACGTTAATTGACGGTGATAAGTTTAATATAAACCCTAACTCCGTCTTAACTGGATCATCGTTAGGTGATGACGTCATCGTTTTGGATTCTGTTAGGAGTAGTGTTTATACGGCGTCGTTTATAGGCGGTGAAGGTATAATAAGTTTGGAGGACAAACTAGCAACTAGTGTTTAGTGTAATTGTTGTTTCGCAAGTAGCGTTTAGTGTAGCATTTTAGATTATGTTTAATTGCTTGCTAAGGGGGTGTTTGTTTAAGCTTATTTAAGGGCTTGTGAGCTTATTTGTGTTTCGGCTTATATTTCATAAGCCTCAATTTTTCGGCTTATTTTGAAACTTATGGGCTTATATAGGTTTATTATGGTATGATAAACTTATACATTATAAGTCATAAGTCTCAAAATAAGCCGGAAAACTGGGGCTTATGAAATATGAGCCGAAATCAAATAAGCTCATAAGCCCACATATAAGCTTAAACAAACACCCCCTAATTATATAAATGCAACTCAAGTAAGCGTTGAAATATAATGGGCTAATTGCACGAAAATGTATCTAACTTGTCACTTTTTATAGTTCTGTGTAGCCTATTTTTGTTTTTCTAGTTCTATGTAGCGTGCTTTTGAATTCGGTCTTTTTGGTGTTTTGTATGACCAGTTTTGTGTATTATTTGACTGATTTACTCCTTTTCCGGTTAAATTTGAGTGTATATAAATTAAGGCTAAAATCGTCAAATAATACACACAACTAGGGGTGTCAAAAAACCTGACCCGGACCCCGAACCCGAACCCGACTAAGTCTATTCAGGTTGGGTTACTCGGGTCAAAATTTGAATTCAGGTTATTCGGGTCAATCCGAGTAACCCGAATACTAAATAGGGTCGGGTATCGGGTTGAAAATGTTTGGCTAACTCGGGTTCGGGTCGACCGAATAAGGTTTTTTTTTTTTTTTTAATATATATTTTTTTATAAAATATCTATATAAATTAGAACCAAATAGCAAATTTATGACTATTTTACACATATTCGGGTTGACACGAACCCGAATTGACCAACCCGACCGAATGACACCCCTACACACAACCGATTATACGGTACATCAAAAAGACCAAATTCAAAGGTATGCTACATAGATCTAGAAAAACAATACATTTCCGTGCACATTATCTCAAATATAAACACTATTGTTTCTAGTACTGCCAAAAACAGCTTATATAGGGAAAATGACTGTGATGTCATCTAAGCTTGCCTTTGTTTGGGTACAAGTTTATTGGAACATTTAGCTTCTAACGTGTAGAATATAATGATTGTTTGGCAACGAGTGTTTAGCTTTTGGAATTTTTTTGTAATGCTCGGATTCAAAACGCTAATAAAAGACGATTTTGGATTATTGTTTTAAAATGCTCGTATGCGAAACACTAATAAAAGAAGGATATAGCTTTATATCATTTTAAATTTATAATTATTACTAAATGCTTTTATAATATAAAACACTATTACTAATTACTTGAGGAGTCGAGGGTGTTATTGTCTGTGTTTAAAGAAATTAGAGGTATAAAGTTGTTCAGGATACGCTATTACGCAGCATATTTAAAACTGTAAACCCGCAACATAGACATAAGCTGAACCTATAAAAAAACCACTTTTGGATGTGCTCCAGGAACACAAGGGGTTTACTAATTAATTAGGCTCGCCAACAATTCTAAGTCACACTTCAACAGTTATATACTTCCACTCTAATGATCAAATGTGACGGTACCATATGATTCTCTACTTAAGATTATTATCCAAAACAGAATAAGCTTTGAATATTGGAGTATGATATTAGTTATTGGATATGAAATATGATTATTGTTTTATGCAGTAAGCGAGATCAAGAAGCTCTCTGGTAATGCGGATGGTAAAGCTGGGTACAAGGACGGGGATTTGGGGTCGGCTGAGTTTAATAAGCCCAAAAGTTTTGCTATTGACAAGAAAAACAACATTTACATTGCTGACAAAAGCAACCACGTCATAAGGAAAATAAGCAAATCAGGTATATATCGATATTTTAACATGAACAAAGTAATTCACAAGTTTCTATGCTTAACATTTGAACATTTTGTGTTCTTGTTCGTATTTAAAAAGGTCAGTGTTACATGTTAGATGTCATACTGAGATCATCGGGATCTCATTTATACCATCACGATTAGTTTAGTTGATTATGTCATAAAAGGCGACCCTAACGTTGACACACATAACCCATGAAACCAAATTTATCTAAATGGTGGGCGGGCTAGGTGGGTTGTTCAGGTAAACGGGTTGTATTCGGGTTGAGTTTATAATATCCAGTTCTGTATTCTTTTATACCAACTATAAACAAGTTAGGTGGGTCAACCTGTTTACGATTCCGAACCATTTAGAGTTTAGAGTTTAGACACCCTAACCCATTTATTTTCGTTCTGGTTCGGGAATTGCCACACTT
This sequence comes from Chrysanthemum lavandulifolium, assembly GCA_022545495.1. Classification (NCBI taxonomy): domain Eukaryota; kingdom Viridiplantae; phylum Streptophyta; class Magnoliopsida; order Asterales; family Asteraceae; genus Chrysanthemum; species Chrysanthemum lavandulifolium. Next base: position 24,949,847 of record CM040241.1, on the reverse strand, counting down.
AATGTCCTGTAATCTACAATCACATTGTTCAAAAGGGCATACGATCTATTTGTACATGAATCTGTTGACATGTGATTTGCAAATTTGATTTAAGTTTGAGGATTCTAGTCGCGGTAATTTTTTTTCTTTATTGTAACTATTTGTTTATCTTGGATTAATGGCATAATAGGCGTGACCACAATTGCTGGTGGAAATATTAAAAAGCCAGGCAAAGCAGATGGACCTGCACAGAATGCTTCATTCTCTGATGATTTTGAGCTGGCTTTTGATCCTCAAAGATGTGCGTTATTGATTGCGGATCATGGAAATAGACTGGTCCGTCAGCTTAATCTAAAGGCTGAGGATTGTTCGATAATTCTTCGGATCTGGTAAGTTTTACGGATATCCTTAAACTTGTTGATTAGCCGATATTTATAGTAACTTTTCAAGATTCTACTTAACACGCCTCTTGATATTTACATTGTCAGTCCTTGGATCAACTGCAGCTTGGGGTATCGGTCTCGGAGTTGCTTGTTTAATTGGCTTGATGTCAGGTTTTCTTATTCGTCCTTATGTCCTCCCCTATGTAAGCTTCTCTAATAGTTTCATCACTATATGGGTTCTTTGCTATACTACTCAGTAGAGGTGGCAAATTGGGCTGTTTGGCAGGTTGGGTAACGGGTCAAAACAGGTAGGATGAGGTTGGCCAACCCACAAACACTTTTACCCCACTTTGTGTACTTTACTGTGATAAATATAGAGGTGTGAGTTACTACCCATATATCGACGAATGGGTTTACTTGGGTTATTTATTTTTATTGGGTCGAGGAAACTAAAACATTTAACTAAGAGGAAACGGGTACATGGGTCTAAAGTCACCCAAACTTTTTATGAAAAACCTCCCAAATCATTTAATTAATAATAATAATAATAATAATAATAATAATAATAATAATAATAATAATAATAATAATAATAATAATAAAAAACAAAAAAAAAAAAAAAAAAAAAACTAGTTACTCTTGAAATTTATAATCAGAAATGACACACTAATTGTTCATAGAAAAAGTAACCTTATAGAGAAAGTATTACCAAACCAGTCCGACCCGGCCATTTTTGCCACTTGTAGCTATAGGTATGACCTGTATATTTATCTAACCAAATTCTGTAGACAGGACGCTTCAGGCCATCAGCAACTCTACATGACATGGAAGCATTACCTAATGAATCTGGTGAAACTAGTGACCTTCTACTGCGCCACGAAAAGCGCACATCTTTTCAAGAAGTTTCTTACTTTATCTTTCAACCAACTCACTCTAATTTTCGGCCTTAACATTATTAGACCTCGACCCACTTCTATGAAACCCGTGTCTTTATTAGATTGTGATGTATTACCTCAACCTACATCTATGAACTCCGTGTCTTTTTTAGATTATGATGATTTAAGTAACCACGAGACGAGCAAAACCCATGAAATAGTTGATGTATTGAAAGATTTAATCACTTTTGATGGTACCCTTAATCCGAATTTATCTTTAGATCAAGAAAATGTGCATAGAGTTGAAGAAAAGAACGACCTTTCTCTTGGAACTAGTGGGAATCTCGATAAGCAAATTTGTGCTAATTTTGCGAGTTTTGTGGAAGGTAGCAAGACAACTTCGTTATGAAACATTGTGGTGTTGGAAGCTTGGTTTTATTATGTCTAGTATCTATGGTAAAACTGTAATGAAACGTTAGTAGTGTGTAATTGGCGTTGATGTGACGAATAACCTGACCAAATGGTATGTAAATATTATTACGTGTTTCTGTTAATGCATGAGTCGTTTGATATCTTGGTTGGTTTTTATGTAATGTGTCTTGCGCGAGTCTTTATTGTTCTTGTCAAGTATGATGTTTTTCTTATCTGTATATACTGTCTTGTCCCTTAAATTACTATCGCAAGCTCATTTACTCTTTCTATGAACACACCAAGCACCGTTATGGACATCATCGATCAATTCCTGGCACCCAAGCAAGTGATGACACATAGTTGAGTGTTTACCTGGCCTAAAACACAACCATAAGACCACAACAACAAATGGGAACAGCATCACACTTAATTGACCACAGTATTTAAACATTTGTATACATTGATGTTGACATGTTGATACAATAGTAACATCTACAAACCGCTCTCACAAAATTCCGACAGACAAATGATAATACCATAAAGATCACGACACAACGCCTCTGCAGCAAACCACTTTCTGGTTTATCATTGTTCATAACACTTAGGATTAAAAGAGTGTTGTTATATAATATGATTCTTTTCTGTCTGAATGGTTGAAACCGTGTTTGTGCTTTATTTAGTCATGAGCTGCAACAGTTTTCGTATATTGATTTTACAGATAACTGAAGAAACTAAATTATGAGAATAATATCAGAATTTCGTGAGTTAAAAACATCCATATAACAGGCCTCCGCGACTTTCAACCCATTTGAGCGATTTCATTTTTAACTAGTTTTTAAATAAAGTAGCACATTTAAAAGCCGTTAAGACAAAAATGTTACAACCATGTAAGTGACCATCAAATACAAGTTTCTAACTGAATTTTTTCTCAAAAGATCCCTAACAGAAGCTGCAAGGGCTGGAATTTCAATGCAAGTTCGTATAGTATATGAGTGAAAGAAAGAAACATCTCAAACTATGCACAGTGGAATGTGATTCGTATTGGTTTGGTGTGGACAATTATCATAAGGTGACGGCGGTAACATTTGTTCCCATTATGACTCCGACTCTTGTACATTGTAGTTATTTTTTACTTATGATAATACCTTTTACCACCAACAAAGAAGCATAAATGGTCTTTCGTAGTCCCCTGTTTGTATGTAGCAAACTAGCAACACTATTCAACCGTACGGGGAATACTTTAAAAACCTCTTTGGATAAATCAAAAGAAGCAATTACTAGCTTGAATTTTCGATAATAATGCCAGTGAATCGTCCCATTGTACAAGATACCATACGTGCGCAAAAAATTATAGTTAAATTCTTCAAAGACTGATCTCCAAACATTTAATTTCAATGTTAAGACTAGAAAACGATATTTATGTGTACAAGTGTTTCTGAACCCAATTTACAACCTTGTAATCGTCTATGGATGAATCATAGCCAAAACCCATGCAAGGAATAGGTTCTTTAAGGTCAGGAATCTGGGGGAGACTAGTTTTATCAGCTGGTGAGTTGAGGGATTAACGACTAAAAGTTTAGTATCGAAACATATGAAACGAAGCCATGGTACCTTAACATGATTAAGTATGTTGCAATTCTATGTAAAGCATTTTAGCAAACACCGTCGATGCATTATATTCTTATACAATTTATACTATATGAACATATGGAGATGTCGTATATAACACAACGGGGGGAAATGGCCACCCATAGTGTTAGTGGCAATTTTATTAATAACTGGGGCTTAAAACCATTGCCAAATACAAGTAAAGCATGAAATTACAATACTAAGTAGATGAAAAATTTGTCATAATCAACTCAACTATAATTCCCAACAACGAGCGTAACATATTGTTCATGTTTGTTCTTTTAATAAATAGACGAACTTATTATTCAATGGTTCATGAAATGTGAACGTTAAGTTTGTTTGCGACCCTACTTAGGTTGCTAATGTTGAATTATTATAAGAGCAAGATTGTTGCACTTTAGCATACATTCTGGTCAATATTCATCAAATATAGAACAGAGTAGGAAACTTAAAACCATACACATCTAATGACATTTGATTAATATATTTGAGTTGTATCATCAGTAGCCATAGAACCAAACAACCCAAACAATAATACGATCAATAGCAAAATGGTAAACATAGATGAATCGCACCTGAACCAAATGTTAGGGACATCCACAGCCGAGGGTCTCAAGAACATGAGTTATCAATAACAAACGTATCTCCATAACGCACCTAGACAGTAGCAAGAACAGAACCGAAACAACAATTAAACGGAACTGCACAGGATCGAATTCCCTGTCCTTTTAAGTAAGTTCGGCACCCCGTAAAGTTGCAAGAGTCTACGAGCCAAGGCACTCCAGGATTCATACAGTTCACACACGCAAACGTCGAATAGCAACAACTCTAGTTTGCAACGTAAGATGGCGGTATGTAGAAAACAAGTTCTGAGGCAAATGGCAGCAGCTTATTCTCCATATGTATATTTGTGTTTTCATCTATATTATTCAAGATCCCATCATGGTCTTATATATACTACTTGGCAAGGTGAAAATTCCACTAAATCAGCCCTCACTCCCTTTTACCAAGTCAACACAAATTAATGGTACTTTACCTTACGCTTTGTGAGTGATAAAACTTACCAAACTCACTAATAATTCCAACAGCTATATAATCCAAACTATTGAGCCGTAGAAATGGGTTGCCAGCCAGCAAGTAGTTGTGCCTGATGGGCTAACTAGGCTTGTTGGGCCAAAAGACGCTGCTGGGCGGGAGTTGGTTGTGCCGAAAAAGGTGCTCGGTAAGATTGAATTTGGGCCAGATTGTGCATCCAAGTGCATTTGATGTTGGTCCACTTGTTCCTTTATTAGCGGATGATTTGTTTCAATTATGTGTACGGTTCCCACTATTGGTGTTAAATGCTAAAAAAATTGTTATGGAGAAGGTAGATGAATCAACTAGTGTTTTGACCATCAGAGCATAAACCGTTGGTTCACTCATTCTCAGAAGTAGCATATACTTTAGTGGTGAATATCGTTGGAAAAGGTTTAGTGAGTCTAATAGTTTTGTGTTGATAGTTGCTTCAAACCACAAACGTATCAAAACAAGAATACTTACACAAGACACATTCTATATCAGGTAAACCGATCGACATAACTAAAACAACAACAATTTTCTATTTCAAAATATCAACTAGTAAACACTTTTCTTTTGTAACAAGGGGCGATCTAGCGACAAAAGTACAAGTCTTTTAATGTGAACGTTAAGGGTTCAAATTTAATGAGGAGAAAATTAATCTTCTTATGGTCATAGAGGTTCACTTGCGCCGACATTGAGCTATCAAAAAAGATAATTGCCTTAGAATTAGTTTTGCTCGCGATGTCGTGTCGAAAACTAAGATAAAAAGAAAAAAAAGGAAACACTTTTCTTGTGGTATCCTACAAAAAAGAAAGAAACACATTTGTAAATGTTTAAATCAAAAATCCTAAAAACAAACACAAATGCCTCCCATTGGTCCATCCATCATCCCACGGATAACCCCCACACTAATTCTCCACCCTTAGATCTCCTCCCAATCCAACGGCTCAAAATCATTTCTCACCCACTATATATATACCCAACACCAAATGCTAACCCAGTTCACGCATTCTCATTTCACCTTTAAAAACACACATAACTAAACCAATCAATAAATGGACGCTGCTCGCTTTATCTTGCTACAATTGTTTCTTTACTAGTATGGGGAGGAGTATGTGGATTTGATGATTTAAATGAGAGATAAATAAGGTATTGGTCACTTGCTACAATCTCTAGCTTTATTTTTGGGGACAAGATATTCCTACCCACTAGGGTTTAGGGTTTTTCTCACTCCCTAGTTTTTTGCATTTTTTTATTTTATTTTATTTTTATTTTTATTTTTATAATTTTGTTTATATCAAAAAACTATAAACTTGAAAATGAGAAATATAAAGTTGAATAAGTCAAACGCTTAAAACTGTCAGAAATACGGAATAGAAACTGACAAAAAAATGTGTTGTACTGAAATAAATGGGGGGACAAAGGGCATCAAAAGTACAAACCCTCCCTACAAGGGCATCAAAAGTACAAACCCTACCTAGTAGGGAGGGTAAGAATAGTACACCCCTTATTTGTGTCAGCAAGTGCTTAAGGCTGCCCGTAGTAAGGACACTCAATCCTCCTCATTTTCCTTGCCACGTCAGCTTTCTCTCTACAGCGACCTTCAGACGATTGAGTGCCCTAGTAAGGGCGACCATGATCATTTTTTTTAAACATTTTTAACACAAACTTAAATATCATTAATAATTAAAAGGTTACATAATAATTCAAATAAAATTAAAACATTACGACAATAAAACGACTAAACTAGTTTTGATTATTACGATGCCAAATGTCTTCCACCAAATCGGCTTTAATAGTTTTTTTTTTTTTTTTTTCAAACTTAACTTTTGCAACGGTACAAAGTCACTTTTAGCAAATTAAATGGTCAAACCAATCGATCGGATAGACGACCAACTTGTTTAAAAAATGTTGGACGATCGAATCTCCACAGAAGAGAGATCGATCGTTTGAATCGATCGAGAGCTATTACTGGAGCCAACCTTAATACCTTTTATTTGGATCCCATTTAAATTTCCTTTCTTGCCACCAAATCCGCATACTTCTTTTGATATTCAGTAAAGAAACCGTACAAGTATCTATTCCCCCCCCCTCCATGCAATGTAGCCAAATTTTCTATAAAATATGACATGGGGTGTTATAGGGTTTATGGGGTTGGTGTCACACCCCAAATTACATCGCTTTTGCGGTGAATTGAATACCTTGGGAGGACCGTCATAGCATCAAAGTTACAGTTATATCGAGCGACCTAAAGTGTCGTTTGGAAAACACATCGTTTAATTTATTAAAACAATCGAGTTTACAAAGTATTGGTCTCAAATGAAAATCAACTTGTGCGGAAATAAGTTTGTTACAAGCCAAACGATGTTTTAAAGTTTATAAATCCCAAGTGAGACGACGTCGTCACCACGACTCTATGATATGTCCATATGCATGCCATGAAGTGAATGCCTTAGGTACCGAGATAAAACATGCTAAAAGTGTCAACACAAAGGTTGAGTGAGTTCATAGAGTTTGTGTTGAAATATAAAGCCTTTAAAGAACGTTCATGCAACAAAGTCTAAGTATTTGGTCATATAGAATAGTTCACAAAGCAAAGGCATCGTAAATCCACTCGGCCCAAGTCCCGCCCATACAAAACTTGCAACTTTGTGTGTTTACAACCTTCGCTAAAATAGTATGACAATCATGTATATGCACATTAAGATGGTTAAAAGTATAAATGTCACCACAGGGTCTTCCAACAACTTGTGTTGGGATGTTCCTCCAACGCTCGCGTTGGTGTATCCATATAAATGGCCTTCCAACATATAAATGATGGGATGTTCCTCCAACGACGCACGTTGGGCGTATCCAAATTAATGGCCTTCCAACATATAAATCTTGGGATGTTCCTCCAACGACTTGCGTTGAATGTATCCAAATTAATGGTCATCCAACATATAAATGTTGGGATGTTTGTTTAAGTCTAGTCACTACACGCACCAAATCTAAGGTATAAGTAATGATGGTTGGCAAAAGAATTTAAATGTTTTGATAAGTAAGCATGTATCTACCCCAAATAGTTTATAGGAATTTAAACAAGTAAAAGCGGGGTATGAACTCACAAGGAAAGTAATAGCATTGGTTCTACTTCATCTCCGAAACCCAAATGCGTGTGTTATCCAAGGAGACTTTCAAGTTTAGCGTAACACAATCAAGTATAATGAAATCAAGTGTAAATGTTATTAAGTATAAATGTTATCAAGTATTATGCAATCATGTATAAAAGTATAGAGTAGCATAAAAGTGTAAATATTTTGAGTATTTGTATTTATAAAAACAAGTAGTTGAGCATGTATCTCCCCCAAAAGTTTGTAAACAATTAAATAATAGAAAGTGGGGCTATGAAAACTCACTTGATAAATTGGTATGATGACAAGAGTGAGTACACCGAGATGTAGTGTGATGCTTTAACCTTGACCTATTGTGAATGATATGATACGTAATGAGTTATGATGTAATGTTATGATATGCATGCATTACGTATGTTATTTATACCATTTGCGAGTTTTGAAAATAATACTTATCGTCGAAAAATACTCTTTTGACGTCTTGACCATTCTTAAATCACTTTATAAGTATTTACGTCAAAATGTCATCCTTCAATGGTTTCGTAATGATTTATGGTGAAATTTTCACTTTTCGTCGTAAAATAATGTCGTCGGAAAATTCATGAAAGTGACAAAAATGGCTTCGAAAAACTAGTCGTAAAATGGTGTACATCGAACGGTAGGAAACGAACTCGACGGTTTTGGAAAGTTTGTATCAAAATCTAAAAGTTTCAGTTCATGAGTTTTCGACATAAAGGTCTCGAACATAAAGATAATAAGGGTTAAAGATGGTGATTTTGTCTAATTGTTGTGTAAAAGTGAGTTTCGCCAAGTTTAAGCATCCGTAAATAATTTATTAAAACTCCGCTATACAAGCGGTTGGTCGTTTTAGAAAATATGCTTGGTGATCTTGATTTTACTAGAAGACATTTCGTTTCAAAAGTTCTACATCATAGTTAAAACACCGTCAACATGGTCATATTAGTTACTGTAACACTTATCTCGTAAAATAATATAGTTTTTCTAAAAATAATAGTTACGGCAAGTTTATGAAAGCGTGCATATCTTAGTCGTTTCAAATCCGTTTTCTCGTATTATATGTCCTTAGCTTCGTATCAAAGTATACTAATATATTTTTGATAAGTCGAAATAATTTGTAAAGCTTAAGGCTCGTTTTGACTCGTACATGATAAAAATAGTATCTTGAAATTTCGAAAATATATATTTCGTCGTCAAACTTTAAAATTCATAACTTCTTCGTTATAACTCCGTTTTATTCCGTTCAAGCGGCCACGGATTCGCTTTTAAAGTATATTTTCTAAATATCAAGGCCAAAATTTCGTGCCTACTGTCGGATTTTCCAGAAAAACAAAACAAGGACAGAACACTTTTATACTTACGAAAATAGTTTTATCGTACTAAACCTATTCCAATCCCTTCAAATCAACTCCAAAGCTAATCTAATCCTACCATACACCTTCTTAGGGTGTCATGGGTTCCTAAACATCATCAAGACCAAAGTATACCAAGGGGATAATTATAGGATGACCTTATATATATATAACTCTAAAAATCATGTAAAAATGGTATAAATCAACATAAGTCTTGCATGTTTGCTCCAAAAATGAAGAGATACTTATGAAATGAGAAGGAAAGATGAAAAATATAAATGATATGCTTACAAGTTAATATGATGAGGTGCAAAGAACAAGGTTTATCCTAAACACTCTAGGTTTTTATTTCAAAACCTTATAAAGAGTGTGATCTAGATTGTGATAACTTGTGTTTGAGAAAAATCTTGTGATCCCTTGCTAAACACCTTGGAGGCCGGTTTGAAGAAGAAGAAAACAAAGAGAGAAAAGTTTTTACTACTTGAAATAATAAGGTGCATGAATGAGATGTGAAATGAAAGAGTTAAGTGTAGATCTATACATTCAAGGAAGAAAAATTTACCAATAATTAATGCTACCTCCCCATAGGGCCGGTTTTTGGGGGAACATTGTCAACCAAATATCTTTTTTTTTTTTTATAAAATGTATTATGTATAAATGTGTAAGAAAAATGTAGTTAAGTCTAAGTTTGTTGTAACTTGTGTATACATTTGTGCAATAGGATAGTTTTAGCTAATAAATTTTAATTGGTCAAGTAAAATATATTGAGTCATAAAAATCTTAAAAATATATTTCTTGCATAATTTAAGTGATATAATAATTATCGTGTAGTTTTTAAGAAAAGTGTCGTAATAATATAATTTTAATGATTTATATACAAAATAAATTTAGAACATTAGGTAAACTCAAAATATAGTTTTTATAAACTAAATGTAAGTATAAAAATATATCGGGATCATTTTTGGAAGTAACGGATTAAATGTTCAAAATAATAACTCACGCGATAACGTTTATTTAATATAAAATTCACGCGTTTAAGGTGAAATGAAAAATCATGAATAAATTGATATGAAATGATGAATATGGAGTTTGAGAAATGACCGGAAATTGACAATTGTGACAGTTGGGTTACGGTGAACACGTTAATCGGGTTTCATTGTTTTTTCTTAACAAAAAAAAAAGTTACGATCTAAAAAAATAGGGTTTAAGTTATAAAATAGTCACATACTTTCTCTAATGTTCCAATATGACACGTCTATTTTTATTTTGTGCTAATATGGTCATGTTTTTAATGGATACATGTAAAGCGGCTACCAAGGTATGACGTGCTTTTTTTTTTAGCAAAATGGTCCCATTTTTTTTTTTTTTTTTTTTTTTTTTTTTTGCAAAATCGGTATTTTGTGAGTTTTCAAAATAAGTTTTTGTACGTTTTACATTGCTTTTAAATGGTAAAAAAAATTCTTTTTAAAAAATTAAGATATATTTACTTTGTACGTCTTCATATGTTTGATTAGTTTTTCTTGTTTTTATACGTTTCCATTTGTTTTTATTCGTTTGTATCCGTTTTTATACGTTTTCACTTGTTTCTATATGGCTCCTAGCCCTTTTAGACACCCGGGCTATTTTGAAAATTTTCTTTTTTCTTTATCCCCTTTTTACCATATTAACTTTTGCCCAAAAAAAGGGTACTTGCTCATGTACCCTTCATAATGTATCTACATGCCTCAGCCTTCCTAACTACCCAACTAGTTTTGTCATTCTTGCCTTTATGTAATCTAAGACATCTATTTTCTAATTCAAAGTCATTATTTCACAATTATCTTGCCAATATTTGTTCATTTTTTCCCCAAATATCTAAACATTACAATTTTCTCAAAACAACATAAAGGCATTACAATTGTGACACACTGAAACCCAAAACATTAATCCAAAAATTGACCGAACCAAATAAGGGAGTAGGCAATTACTTCCAAGAAACACCGAGTAATTAGCATTCATACCAGTAAGTTATGAACAAATACAAAATAATATTGTATTAATCGAACAAAATACATATCCGAACCCATAAAAAAAGGATTGTTTTGCAATGTCACACACATAACTCAACAAGAAAGAACTCTAGGCAAAATATAGGGGAGGGAGTCATACCAAGTTGGCTAGTTTTTGCTTCTTTCTTTTATCGGGAGAAAAATAGTTCACATTGATATCACCTTATTCAAAATAGAACGCCTAGTGGCTATTACTCGTGTAACTGTGTAAGTATCCAATCTAATCAAAAGATGACATATTTAACTAAAAGTATTTAGCGGTTAAACTATCTCCCCCAAGCAAAAAAGAACAAGTTTAAGAATACCAAAAGTTCTCACTAATCATAATACTTATGTAACAGAAACATAAAACTCTGTTTGTATGTCTAAATGCGTACAGCTAGGTTCGCCGTTTTACAAAATATTCAACATTCAATTATAATTCATAGAAAAAGACTTGGCAATTAAGCAACATTCAATTGTAATTCACTAAGGTGGCAGAGATTGTGGATTCTGATAGTGATGATGAGGAGGTTGTGAACACCTTTGATGAGGCGAGTAATCTATTTGGTGGTGGTCGTGATCGCGAAGATGACTATGATTATGATAACTATGCGGATTAGGTTTACGATCTTCCAGGAAATTTGGATGCCTATTATGACACGTATGGTATCAAGCTCCAAGGCCTTGGTAGGAAGTAATTTTATCTCCATAGGAGTCTAATGTTATATTTTGAGTAGTGATTTATTTTCTTATATAGAGAATATGAAGTATCTTGTTATGTAAGCTTTTCGCCTATGTAACGGGCTGAGATATGGGATTCACCTATATCCTTTGTACTTAAACGTTTTTTGGAGTAATATATTTACCGGGTCTTTGACCTTTTATGTTGAAAACAAACAAAGACCTTGATAGATCTTGAGCTCGTGGATCGTTATGTATGCCTATGTAATCACAAGCACAATAAAGACAATCTCTACTACTAATGTTTATCGAATATAAACACAAGTAACAAATAACTAAGAACTTCTTGATCCTCTATGGATCTTTTATTAACTAAAAGCGAGTATTTCCAATCGGTACATAAACCTTTCTAATGTGTTCCTTTTATAGATAAGGAACCTAAACAATATCGCTAAACCGTTTTCCAAGAAACGATAATCATAAAACTAAATAAGATATACACAATCACTTCCTAATAAAGCTCATGTATATCCACACTAAATAAACTAAATACGGAATAGACACTTCCATGAAACAAACTAATCACTATTATACTTGAAAGAGAATAAGTCTTCTGAGAATCCACTTCACTTGATAGAAACACTTCTTGCATTAATATCAACATAATCCGACTTTCACATAATTCCCAACAATCCTCCCTAAACCGGAATTTGACTTGTTAAGTTCCAGTTCTTGATAGATCTTACTGACACGAGAGGATTGTATACAAACAACAAAGAACAAAGAAAGAATCCAAGAAGAACATCTCTATGATGAAGAAACTCGAAACTCCATATCTTTGCAACAACAAATGACAAGAGGTACATCAAAAGCAGATTAGTTTCATACTATTCTCATCACATCCGGTGTGTTAACTCCTGTGAGAGGTGAATCATTGAAAATAAATGGATTTGATGTCTCTTACCAATAGCCATCACTCTTGGAGTAGCCATATGTTTCAGATTCAGTAAACTATGGTACACCGATAACCATCGATTTATGGGCAAACCAAGAACCATATAAACGGATTTGAAATGTCTTTACCTGTAGCCGTTTGCTCGGGACTAGTCAATTCTTAGAATTGGTGAATTGATAACCAAATATGGAATGCCACCGCCTTTACCACAAGCCATATACAAGTGGGCTAGCCAATTCTTGGATTCCAACAGGAATAAACCATGGTGAATTGAAACCATACAACACTCAAAGAATAAAGCATAGGTGGTTGCATACCCTATGATTTTTAGCAAATCATTACGACTATCAATGATTTGATGTGTCTTTACCAAAGTGTACCCTTTGGACTAGCTAACTCTTTGACATACCTAAAGTATATCGTGAGTCAATAACCAAAAAATATACAACAAACCGCAAGAAAAGTTAGATAAAACCAAAAGCATTTTTTTTTTTTTTTTTTTTTTTTTTTAACTAAGAACAAAGAAAACAAATATTACAAAATGTTACAATCAAGATGAACCTTTATGTGATAGAAGTTGATTCTTAATCAAACCAACACATTGAGTAGCATGAAGTTCATCATTGCCAACCGGATTAGGAGGCACTTCCAACTTGTCAGATAAAGGATAAAGCCTATCTGATAGCATACACAAAATCATCCCACATGTAGTCTGAACTACCTGAACACAAGGCAGAGGATAAAATCGCCAACTCTCAATCTCCCATTTATGAGAATTCTTCCAAATAGAATACCCTTTACCATGTGGAAAATCGAATCAAACATAACTCAAGATCACCCAACAAATATAAACCGAACCGTTCTTTGAATGAAACTTGTATCTTGAATGACATGCTCATACAAAGATTTTCAAATCATGTCTATTCACCAAATGAAGAATATCCTTTAAGTTAAACTCAAAACAGTTTTATCCAATTTATAAACAAGTGTTAAACTTTCCGGTGTCCAATTAACCAAAACCACATGAGTACCTTCGGAAAAGCTTCAATAGAACCAACCTCAATAAATGTAGATTCATCACCTTAAGATCTAAAGTAGTATTTCTTGAAGCATGTTTCTTAGCCAATCTATCCGAACTTCTTGTAACCAAACTCGCTTTCCCGGATCGGCAATGTTATCGGTATCAAGTTGTAGATCGGTTTCACGAATCGAGAATCACTTAACTCCACACTTGACAACATTTCGAGACGAAACCAAAGAAGATTCGTGAAACATCCACATCGAAGAAGGAATAGCATCGAAGATGTATCAAAAGGAACAATCGAAGATACCACAGAAGGCAAAACAATATCAAAATTATCCACAATTTCAACTGTTTACGTCTCTTGGTCAGAGGAACATCGACATTGAAGCACTATTTGCCAAATGAGAAGAAGTAGAACCGAAGAAGAAAACTTCATAACCATATGATCTTGTCTAATCAAAGCATCATCGATAAAGTCATGATTTGCTTCATTGACATACTAGAATTATACATAGCGACATTCTTCACAATTCTCCTCATATAATTTCTCTTCGAGCAACATCATAGGTTTTCTCTTTTGGCTTTATTCTCTGTTCAATAAGAGCTCTTCTCATGCGTGATTCTTTCTTCCTTTGATTACCAAGTGCCATCATTTTATCCACAAAATCATCATCATTAAAAGATTCTCCTAAGATAAGTTTTGCTAGATCGGGATCAAGCACCTTGAGAAATATAACCATCCCATTGATCATCGAGAATCGTAGGAAAGAATGCATCAAGCTCTAATTTCCTTCGAGAGACAAATCGAAGCATACTAATCTTGAAGAAATTTAGCCACAACACGACTCTTCGGATATTCTCATAATCAAGAAACAAACCGACTGAGCTTGATATTGTTCTTTAGTCACTTTACACGAATTCACAGATCGGTAATCACAGGATCTGTCCTTTCTCGAAGATGTCTCGTGAGAACCAATTTCGTGAGAACCAATGTGAGCTTGGAAGAAACAATCAAACCCACATCGAGGAAATAGGTTGAGACAATTCCTCAGCGGTGTAGAAAACTTGGATGAAGCATTCAACTTATACATTCTCCCAAAGAAGAAAAACCTCTTCATCATCTCTGAAGGTGAAACATTTGAATGTTACGGTATAGATGAAGTTTGACCATGATCAGAAACAACCTCCTCAACTATAACATCAGCAGATGCATCAACCATATGTGGCTCCTTTGAAGTGTCAGCAGACTCCATATTCAAATATTGTCTTTGTCTTTTGCTAGTATAAAGAATAGGCTCCTTGTTAGACTCCTTTCTTCGTGAAGCTTTAGCAATAGAAGAAACATCAGATGTAAGTGCCACATCAGCCAATATCTCAAGAGATTCATTAAGATTCTCTTCACCTCCTCCTCGAAGAAACCAAACATCTCTTTTATCCTTCCGACTCAAACAATTCCTCCAAGTGTTCAACTTTAGTCTCCAATTCCACAATCTTCTGACCAAGAACAGATTTGGTTTCTGTAAGTTCTTTCTTAAGACCAGTCACCTCACCTGTAAGCTTGTTCACCAGATCATATAATGAGGTAAGTGAAATTGGATCCTCATCAGCATCATGTGATTGCTCAGTCGAAATTGGAACTTCAGTAGACTGTTCAGGAGCAACATTAACCTGATCATCATAAGAGCATCCTTCACCAAATGGAGTCCTAACAGGACTTGGTGTAGGTAATCTATCAGTATCAACCTGAACTTCATCAATAGTAACTTGGACTTCATCAATAGGAACTTGTATAATTGCAGGACTAGGACATGGTCTTGGTGAAGGCATAGATGCTTCAGCAACAACAGAAGGACCCTCATCACCATCTACTGAAAGATTTCCATCAGTAGGATTGGAAAAAGGTAAAACAACATGAAGCTCATTATCGGTCTCATTCTCCGAGGTAACATGTCACCTAACAAAGGAAAATGTGTCCCTTCAAATTTAGTCCTCATTGTAGCAAATAACTTGGGGTCAAAACACTTATGGGATGAAAAGCTTGGGTTTGTGTAGAAACATTCAATATCATCTGTAAGAACCTAGGGTACATCAAAAACTTACCCTTTTCCTAGTTATATTTTCTACCATATTATCAAAGATATACTTAGAAAATTATAAGTCAAACCCTTAGATAAGCAAACAATACCACATCCCATTTGTGTTGGCCGATCCCATCCTCCGGACTTATTGCTCAAACATCGTAGCAATGTATGAACCAAGAACCTCCACATAGGACAAAGCTTATTTTTCAACCACATATCTGTCCTCAAACTTTGATATCCAATTGCTCTAAGCCCTTCAAGTACCATTGTAGAATCAGAATGATAAATTCCATTCTCATCATCCAAGCGAAGTTGTCTTCTGATCAGTTCCTCTGTCACCACATATACTTGTCCATCAACACTTGCAACTATCTCAGTATCACCTTTCTTTTCTGCCGACGCCCAAAATTGAGTAATCAAAGTTTCATATATAGCATCTGGAGAATGTGTCAATGCATATACAATCTTTGATCTTAGTAAGAAAGAAATCATCGGCCTATAAAGCTCATCTCCTCGAGCAGATCCAAGAAAAGCAACCTTATTATGATCATGTTTGAATTGAAGCGCCATGAGAGTTTTTTTAAGATTAGGGTTACGATTTTGCACAAAAGGAAGTGTTTTTAATGAGAGTAATAATCGAATCACTTATTGTGGAGCGAAAATATGCCGTAGAGAATAAATAGAAATTTCCAATATCGGTCAAAGTTGACCAAGGATGACGTGGACTTCTACTTTTACTCGATTCACTTATAACCCGGTGAAATGAAAACCATTCTGTGAAGTAGAACAATCAGCAGAAACAGAAGACTTACTCACGAAGCTTCAGTAAATATCTTTTAACTGTTTCACCCACACGCATTAATTCTCTTACCACTTGAACCCGTCTATAAAACAATCCCAATGCACATTGACTTCTTCATCAAAAATCCCCAAATAATATTTCAAACCCTAATTCCTTCAATACTTCAAAATTAACCATCATTCATCATGAGCACCAAACCTGAGATCATAGATCTCACAACAACATCCTCATCATCATCCTCATCATCTAGTGAAGATACCAATCCATGGTTTCACTATTTTCCAAAACCATATCCACTACCAAAGAAGTCACCTTTTCTCTCCTCATCGAAGATGAAAGTGTTGAGAAACCAAGTGTATCTGTCAAGATTCGATGAATCCTATAATGAGGAACATCTTACTCCCAACCCTCGGCACCTAGGCCTCAACGAGGCCACGAGGCAAAAATCCACCACTTCCTATGGGAAGAAAGGTGGTGCTTGGTCTCTTTGCATCATGTTTGGTGCATCATCACATATCGTATTGAGGAGCGGAAAAAGGAAAATGATGTAAGTTGATGTATGATTGAAAGAGTAGATGATGCGCAAATGAAAATCTTTCCTTCTCATCTCTACCACAATCGCCTTGACTTCTTCGCTTTCATCAATCCATCCTCTCCATTTTGATCCTTAGCATCCGTTAGAGTTGGTTATGCTTATCACAAAGGCATAGCCGCATTTAGTGCCAAAAGATGTGAGCGATCGTGCATTTCCAACACTATTAGTGTGAAAGATGTGAGCGGTCATGCTCATCGTGCTCATCTTTAGATGTTGGAATAGATGATATGTAATAGATTAGGACTATTAGATCATGTAGATGCTTTTGATGTTTCTAGTACTCTGTAATCTGTAAGCTAAAAACTGTTTCTTGAATGAATGAATGATCTATTTGCTTCTGTACTTCTTTTGATTGAATCATATAACTTCAGTACTTTAACTTCAGAGGAAACAAATAACACACTTCAGCACAATGAATTCAGTGGAAACAAGCTTAAGCTTTCTTGACCATATCTCAACTGATCAGAGACAACCATTCTGCAAAACAAACACAAAAACATACACAAACCAACAAAGAAACACACTAAAATTACATTAGCAGGTTAGAGTTAGTTAAAATCTATCAAATATACAAAATTACATAGCAAAATGCAAAGTTATACACAAATCCTCCCCTGAGGCATATGCCTCCCCTGAGGCCTATGCCTCCCCTTAAACTTTGCAGTTAAGGGTTAAGCATGCCAATATGGACCACAAGGTGTTGAAACCTTGGTCCTTCAAACGCCTTTGTTAATGGATCGACCACATTATCATCAAGTATGAATTTTGACCACATTTATCAAATTTTTATCATATGCATCTCTTATAAAGTGGTGCCTCGATTTCAATATGTTTTGTTCATTGTGAAAACTGGATTTTAACAATGCATAAGGTACTTTGATTATCAATAAAATTGTTGTGTTCATGAAATTATACCCATAATCCAACAACCGATTTTGAATCCAAAGAACATGTCCACGACAATTAGCGTGACAGCCACATACTGCTTGATGAGATGAGGTAGCCACAATAGTTTGTTTCTTGCATTGCCAAGAAATCAATCTCTTTCAAGGAATTGGCAACCTCCGTTGGTGGACCTCCTATCCGATTAGCACCAAGCATAGTCACTATCACTATAAGCTTCCAACTTAAAAGGAGATTCTTTTGGGTACCAAAGACCTAAACAAGGTTGGCCTTTAAGGTACTTAAAGATCTTCTTAATGACATTGAGATGGGAAGTCGGTGGAGTAACTTGATGTCGCGAACAAACACTCACAAAGAAACGTAATATCGGGCACGGAAGTCGTTAAATACATCAAAGACCCAATCATAGACCACATGCAAATGAACATTCACGGTGGATCAGCTTCATTGTTGGTCTTTGTCTTTGAGCTTCATAAGGTGTAGTAGCAGATCCTTACACCCTCCATACCAAACTTCTTCAAGATGTCCTCACATATTTGTCCCGACCGATAAAGATACCATCGGTTTCTCACGAACTTGAAGACCCAAAAGAAAGTCATTTCTCCCATTGCACTCATCCGAAACTCTCCCTTCATAAGTTCCTCAAACTCCACGCACCAAGCTTCCTTTGTGGATCCAAAGATAATGTCATCCACATACACTTGCACAAGAATAATGTCGGTGGAATTCTTCTTTAGAAAAAGAGTCTTATCTATTGCACCTCTTCGTAACCATGCTTCAATGAAATGTAGAGAGCCTAGCATACCGGGCTCGGGTGCACGATGTAGTCCATAGAGAGCTTTGACCACCTTATAAACATGATTAGGATGATCCGGATCTTCAAATCCTTTAGGTTGAGTGACATACACCTCCTCTTCAATTTCACCATACAAGAAGGCTCCTTTAACATCCATTTGATAGACCATAAAGCCCATATAGGATGCATAAGCTAAGAAAATCCGTATAGCCTCAACTCTTGCCCTTTGGTGCAAACACTTCATCATAATCTATCCCTCCTCTTGTCTATAACCCCTGCAACTAAAGCGGCTTTGTTTTTAATGACAACACCTCTAGCATCTATCTTATTCTTGTAATCCATTTTGTCCCAATAGCATACTTACCATCGGTAGTGGTACCAAAATCCAAACTCTGCGATTTTGAAGCTGTTGCATCTCATCCTGCATTGCTTCAAGCCAACTTGAGTCTTCAAGAGCACGAGTAACACTGGTTGGTTCCACTTGTGAGAAAGCAAGCAAGCAGACAATGTTGATAGTACGTGTGATTGTCTCGATTTGAGACATAAGAGATAAAAGCCACCGTCCATATTTAGAGCGTGCCACGGTACCTCTTGTTCTAACAGGGCATGAGGATCACCAATAATATTAGGCGTGGATGAACATTGTTAATCCTTGTAGTAGTGGTGGTGTTGACATCAATGGAAGAATCAAGATTAGTCACGTGAGGTTCAAAGTCGATATCATAGGAAGGTGTGTTGAAGATGCCCGCTTTAGGTAGATGATGACCAAGATCCGAAGGTTTGGGAAACCTTGTATAGGGTTCAAGATCTTTAGGTAGATGTTGACACTTTAGTGGACATAGGAGTAGAGTCAACATGTCTTTCGGCCGAATTGGAGAGGTGAGGAGAAAGCAGATTCCCTTTCAAAGAATTGGAGTTTCTACCGAGTGATTCATTTGAACTCGCTTCAACATTCCTCTCAAGATCTAAAGTGGTGCATACTCTTGTTTCTTCATCCGCAAGGTCCTCGGCATAATAGAATTCATCTTCCCCACATCAAGATAATCTTTAGAAGTGTCACCTACAAAATTGTTAGAGAGAAGGAAGGCACTACAATGGGTTGTTCATCATCATCGGACCCATTGTCGAATGAGCTTCCAATGTTTCGCACTAGTAGTTGGAGATGTTTCGAATCTGCATTTTGATTAGCCATATGTCTAGCATAACCCAAATAATCGGTCAAGTAGTCAAGATCAAATGACCAAACATGACCCGTCCTTGAACATTAGGCTTGTCTTCAAGATACCTCAGATTCAAAGTCTCCTCAATCTTCTTAGCAGATACATTGTAAACCACAGACGCCTTACTATGAGCGAGAATACCCACAATGTAACCATCATCGCCTTTCTCATCAAATTTGCCCAAGGATCAGGTATTCAAAATTGTCACTTGGCGACCAAACGGTTTAAGGTAATGAATAATCGGAACTTTCCCAAAAGAAGTTCATATGGTGTTTTAAGGTGTGGTCTAGTAATGGACACTCTATTAAGTACATAACAAGTCGTACCAATGACCTCGGTCAAAACATGGTAGGAAGTTTAGAGTCCGCTAGCATTGATCTTGCGGCTTCTATTAAGGTTCTATTTTTCTTTCGCCACCCCATTTTGTTGAGGGGTTCTTGGAGTGCTATAGTCCCTTTTGATTCCCTTTAACTGCAGAGTTCTATTAGAATGGCATTTTGAACTCGTACCATTATCACACCTAATTCCTTTCACCTTTTGTTCAACCGATTCTCAATAAGGGTAATGAAGTCTTTAATACTTGGATGTTTCATCTTTGGTCCTTAGAAAGAATACCCAACAAAATTTACTAAATCCATCGGTGATCACCGACAAAAATATTTATGATCAATGCTTCTCACTTTAGTTGGACCAAACAGATCCATATGAAGCGGTGAAGAGGTTCGAAATAATGGTTCTTGTTGTAACAGAACTCCTTTATATGAGGCTCAGGTCGCTTTCCTTTGTTGCATGCAACACGCTTATGATCATTGGTGAATACTTTGGCGGGAAGACCTTGAACTAGGCCCGGCTTAGAGGCTGGTTGATGGTCTTGAAATTGACATGGGCCATCCTACATGCCATTTAGTGGACTCATCCACAGATGCTTTAGCCACCAAACATGTTAAGTCACTGCTGGTTGGACATTAGTTAAGTTGAATGTATAAAGATTATGACTGAGGAACCTTGATGAGAATTGAAGTTTCTTACGGGAGTTTGAAGTCTTTAGACAAAGACAAGACATTCATCCTCTGTGAAGAGTACTTTGTTCTTAGTGTCACGATTTGTGAGGCCGAAAACAAATTGAAGTGTTGAAGTTCCTTGACATAATAAACATTCTCAAAGTCTAGGCGAGGTGTTTTGATGGTCCCTTTTCGATAATTCGTCCATCACTTCCTCCAAAGGTTACATTGCCTCCACCTTCAATAGGTATAAAGTTATGCATCATGTCCCCTGTTTCCGACATACTTCTAGAACAACCCACATCAACAATTCCAACATCTTTATGCTTAAGGGATGATCCTACAACAACAAAAATATACAGAGAATTAGTACACTATGGAGGCTCAAGTCATTCTTGACTTGAACACGCCTGTGGATCATATGAGTTGTGCCATGTAGAAGTATAAGATCCACTATTGTTCTTGGGTTTCCAATGAAACTTAGGTCTCGTTTATTCCAAGAACAACTCTTGAGGTCTTGACAAGAATATCCCGATACCCTCTCCCATCGGTCATAGGGTTTACATATCTAGGCCAAAAACCATTTTTAAAATATTCACTTGTTGGTTGAACATATGGTTTTCCAAATGATCTTCTCCAGGAAAAGAAGTATTATAATTAGCGACTTGTGGAACATAAGGTGGTATATCATTAACATTGGTCCACATTGGTCTAGTTTTCCTAGAATCACCACATCTACTCATTCTTTGCTCATGATAATCACAATCCTTAATTAAATGAGATTTACTTCCACACAAAACATTTCTTCAAGAGAAGATTTATTCAAACCAAAGAAGTATTCTTACAAGCGAAGTATTCAAACCAAAACCATGAAAAGAATTGTTTTTAACAGTATTATTATGCAAAGAATTAAAAGCAAGTCTTGAGAGGCAACTGTCTTGGAAGTGCATTCCTTGGCAAAGAACTCTGTCATGCTTATTGGTAGTCTTGGGTGCGAGTGGGGTGAAGACTTGGG
Source organism: Chrysanthemum lavandulifolium (assembly GCA_022545495.1). Classification (NCBI taxonomy): domain Eukaryota; kingdom Viridiplantae; phylum Streptophyta; class Magnoliopsida; order Asterales; family Asteraceae; genus Chrysanthemum; species Chrysanthemum lavandulifolium. The sequence goes on along the minus strand of CM040241.1, from coordinate 24,927,925 downwards.
AAGGTCGACTTGGGAAGGTCGACTTGTCATTTGAATCACACTCTGTAGACCCTTGCTTGGAGGACTTGTCACTTTGTTAACACAAGAGACAAAGTCATTAGTAGAAGTAGTAGGGTCGAGCAAGTCTTTTGGCTTTTGCCATACGAGATGGTGTGATCCATCAAAGTCATTAAGAGTGGAAAGGTCAATGGGCATATGCTCACCTCTAATTGGACCACGACAACATGTAGGTCACCTTCTTTCACAAAATTAGCTAGGCTTTGGTGTAGATCTCGTGAGTCATCCCTAGCTTCTAGGCCTACATATTTCTTAAAACCTAAAGCCCACTGTAGAATTGGGAGCTTGACCGCTATAAATGAGACTTGCCAACTTATTACCATTCATCATCCACTCATTATTCCTAGCAATTTCCTCCTTAAGTTTCTCCTTAAGCTCTAGATTTTCCGACTCTACATCCGCTCTTAACTTCTCGGACCATTTTAATTCATTTGTAGCACATTCGAGATCTCTTTCTAAAACACCTATTTTCTCACCATAAGCTATTTCATTCTTTTGTAACCAAACCTTTTGTCTTTCTAGTGTTTTTAAAGCTGTTTATAAGCTTCTACTTCCACATAGCATTCATTATATTTTGGTTCCATAATATCATAAGCTTGTTTGAGTTCATTATAACGCTCACTACAACCAAACAAACAGTTTTGTACACGAGAGATGCCCATCAAGGCAATCGATCATGCCTATCCTCAAGTACGACTGCAATCAACCCAACATTATCGTAACCATCATTATCGACTCCTCATGTAGCTTCCATCCACATTGTTGTCAAGAGTGACCAACGCAGTTGATCCCTTTGAAGTTCTGCATCCTTACGATCTGGCGATAAGTAGAGTATCGTACTTCATCACCGACTTTCTGTCTTTGCATTCTCTAGAAAAGTGACCTATCTGTTGGCATGTGAAGCATTTAACCTTCCTTTATCAAACCTTCTTGGATCACGTCCTTTGAATCCAAACCGTCTGCCACCTTGCGCTCAAAGGTCTTGATATCCATGGAAAGCATGGCCACTTGCCACCTCGACTTCATCTCTTCAAACTCAAGTGGGTCCACTTGATCAAAATCCTCATAAGCCGGTTCTGCCGAGGATCATAATCAAGAAAGAAAGATCCAAGAACATCTTCCATAATTCCACCGGATCTAGGAAGAGAGCTTGATGAAGGAGCAGACATTAGATGATGATGAATATGGGCTTGGACCATAGCTTGACTTTGGAGTAGAGGCTCCAACAAATGCGAGATGACTAGCGATGAAGATGATCGAAAGGGCTTCTTACATCATGTTCAAGAGCTTTAAGTTTGTTATCTGACTCATCAAAGGTCATCATGTCCAAACCACCTTTAGCTTTTAAAGCTATGCTTACATGTAGCCAGGAAGGAGGTAATGACCTCGAAACTTAGAGTTCTGATCATCATTATCGCTTAGCACAGTGGTGATTCAACCGACTTAAGATCTTGTGAAACTTATCATAGCCCTTGTGAATTCCTTCCTCTTGAGAGATCCGAAAGTCCTGGCTGTTGTCTTAGCATGGACTTCTTGATCTTGGACTCCTCATTCCCACCGAACTTCGCCTTAATCGCTAACCGAGATATCTTTGGCATCTTGCATGAAGTGAAAATCACTCAAGTGATCCTCGAGAATAGCTTGCGAGAAGAATAGTTCGACCTTTGTTTCTCTCTCGAAGCGCCAAAGAACTCTTCAAAGCAGTTTGGGAGGAACATTCATCATATTACCAGCAGACATCCGTGGTAGTCCTCTTCAAACTGTTCCCTTCAAAATTACGCCATAGATTCCAATCAATGTTGGAGATCCAGGTTTGCATCTTCATAGCCCAAAGATCATATTCCTCCCTTTTAAGGTAAGGAAACTTAGCATTGCTATTAGATAGACTTAGTTCTTTGCAGATGGGTGGAGTTTTGGTTGTTGGTGAGTTCGATGTCGACATCCGAACCGGGCATGATGTTTTGTTATGGTTGTATGGGTGTTTAGAAAAAGCTTGTCCTTAGTATCGTAGAGACTCTCACGAGGCTCTGATACCACTTGTTGAAAACAAACAAAGACCTTGATAGATCTTGAGCTCGTGGATCGTTATGTATGCCTATGTAATCACAAGCACAATAAAAGACAATCTCTACTACTAATGTTTATTAGCGGAATATAAACACAAGTAACAAATAACTAAGAACTTCTTGATCCTCTATGGATCTTTTTATTAACTAAAACTGAGTTTTTCCAATCGGTACATAAACCTTTCTAATGTGTTCCTTTTATAGATAAGGAACCCTAAACAATATCGCTAAACCGTTTTCCAAGAAACGTATAATCATAAAACTAAATAAGATATACACAATCACTTCCTAATAAAGCTCATGTATATCCACACTAAATAAACTAAATACGGAATAGACACTTCATGAAACAAACTAATCACTATTATACTTGAGAGAATAAGTCTTCAGAATCCACTTCACTTCAATAGAAACACTTCGGCATTAATATCAGCATAATCCAGACTTTCACATAATTCCCAACATTTTACCTAAAAAAAAAACAAGAGTGGAAAATGGGCGAGTAGGAATTTAGAAACAAGTCAAACTGGTAGCTTTTTTGTGTGTGTGTTAGATCAAGTAGGGGACCCACAAACACTCCTTTTATAAAACAAATTTCAATTTTATATGTTGCTAGTGTGGTAAATATGAGTACAAAAACCTATATTACCAACAAATAATTCAACTTCAATTTACATAGAGATTTAGAAGGTTTTATGCATTTTAATAAGCTTAGGATGGCTTCTATCCCATTTGACCCATTTCATCTTTTTGCTCAATCCTTTCAGCTTACCAATTTGGGATCAGACATAATCAAATCAATTGATTTATAAGTAACCTATAAAGCAAGAACTCTATACTAACCTTGTCATAAGTTACCCAATTTATTGGATATGAAAACAGCTCGTCCTTGGTTTTTGGTGTTTTTCAAAATCAGAGTATTTTCATTCTTGGGCAAAATGCACAAAAAGGTACCCAACTTACTTTCAATCTCTAATTGAGGTATCCAAGTTTTCTTTTAACAATTTAAAGTACTAAACTTGTCAAATTTGGGAAAAAATTACCTTCACTTCAGGTTCCAAGTTATCACATTTTTCTTTTGCCATGTTTTTACTTCGTATTCTTAAAGCCCTTTCTTCAAATCCCCAAATACGAACCAATACAAAACCCTAATCTATTCCATTCCAACAAAGGAGGCAAAAACAACAAAAATTAAAGATGTTTTGATGAACACGAAGGTAATTTAACTTGTCATTGTTAGCTATTTTATGTTTTTATCAACTAATTTATATGAGTTTTAGAAGGTAAACACATAAAAGTTATTGTTTTCATATGTTGCAGCATGATTGTTTCATCTTCACCAATAGAGCTTATAATCGAGGTCTTCTTTGGTGGGTATTTCACTCACGAACCTTTAAGGTATCTAAATGGTAATTCACTCACATTATCTGGTGTCAATGTTAGTGGTTTCACTTACTGTGATCTAGTAGAATTTGTTAAAAGAAAGATAAAATTAGAAGTCAGTGGGTTATTTTACTCTCAACCACAAAAATCAGAAGTCAATGGGTTTTTTTATACCATGTAATTTACATAAAATATGTACTTTTGTAGGTAGATCAATTCATGTTATTTGATGAAGAACCATTGATCGATGTACAAGTTCAGTTTGCTACTGTATTGGAGGGTGAAATGAATGAAAGTGCCTTTCAAGCTGCTGTTGAAATGCAAGTTGAAAGTGAACAAGTTGCATCCAAAGCTGCTGCAAGAAACAGAGAAGGTTCATCTGTTGAAAAAGCATATATGGTTTAGTACCAAAAGTATGAATTGTTTAGTCTTTTTTTGTAACTTGATGTTTTTTGGATTTTACATGGTATCTTTGTTTGTAGTAAGCCCATGGCATCATATGTGAAACCACTATTTTATTGTTAATGGTAAGACTATACTTTTCATGCTATATTTGACTTTGTGTTGACCGTGGGATTGTTGATATCCACGTATTTTGGTTATTGAGTTAAATAGTAATACTTTTACATCCAATGTTAGAACTAGTAAACTAGCTAGTAATATTTTTTAATGGGTAAAAATTTAGTAAGACATGTTGATGGGAAGTGTATATAGCAACTACTGATCTAAAAATACATTGAAAAGGAATAATCAATTAATTGTATCGGTGAGAGTATGCACAAAATAATAAATATGACATAGTTGAAGTAATCTACTAATTTTGAGGAAACCTATTACTTGTACAATTTTAATCAACTTTGATATTTTAGTACCTTTAATTGTAAAAAATAAAGTTGGATACCTCAATTAGATATTAAAAGTAAGTTGGGTACCTTTTTGTGCATTTAGCCCTTCATTCTTCAAAGGATTGGAAATGTTAAAAGCTCATTTTCCGAAATTTAGTAAATCTTGTTTTAACTTAATTATTAATTGCGAGTATAATTTATAACCCAATATTTAATAACATGTGATCTGTCATTTAACCAAAAGTAAAAAATTGGAAGTAAAAAAATCTAGTTGAATTGAAAAACTCACCTTTTTCGTCTGCATCTGCCATTTCAATATCAGTAGTGGGTGGTCACAAGCCTTATTTTTGATTTCCGCCAAGCTTCCATCAATTAACATAGCACTGTCAGTTCCATTAGAGTATGTACATCAATAACACAGGTTAAAGTTTAATACCGTGCCGCGTCAGCGCCACATCAGCTTTAACATTTCATCTTAACATCCCAGAAAAACACCCACAACAATAATATTCTCAAGTTAAACTTTAACACTCCAATAATTTACAAAAACAACCCCTCATTTAGGGGCATAAATGAAAAAAGAAAAAAAAGCAAAAAAGCAAAAAAAATAAAATAAAATAAAATAAAATAAAGCAAATAACGCAAGTTATGGTGTTAATGTCGGCCAAATAACGCCGTTTTAACGCAGGGCTCCATTGGCTAACGCCGTATAACGCGGGGCAATGTTCATGTTAACGCCGTTATAGCGTTATTAATGTTCATGCTCTTAGTTGTAGTACTAGATAAAAGCTCCAAGGCATGTTTTTGTTGTTCTTTCTACTGCTTCCTTTCCTCTTCGCCTTTCTTCTTCAACTAATCATGCATCATATAAATTTCTAGCGTCATTTAATCTTATGTAACTAATTCCGTGCTAGATTATAACATAAGACCATCTAATAATTAGTTTATAACATCCGGATATTAGGTGTTTTCACCGAAACCAGCAGATTACCAACATACTTATTTCTTGTTCATTACTAATCGGTTTTAAAAAGTAAGAGCATTTTCACGCTAACATGGAGCATATTAATCGCAAAGACTTTAGTGGTATATTTATAAAACTGTAAGCAAAATTAGATCGAGTCACTACTATCGAGACTGAGTACACGAAACTGAGTACATGTTTAGTGCAAGCAACATGTGGTCCTTGTTATAGCAATGGATCAAACAAGAACTGCAGCCAATACTAATCAAGATGGATTTCATGAGAGATGGAAACAAACCTCACCATCAATAACATTTTCTTTTATGTTTGGCGCAATTAAATCGTTGAACAACTATTTCATACTTTTGTTTAAATACAAAATGATTATCTAATTATATTATTTTCATTGCAATACATATCAGAATACTCTTTGTATAAAGCTACATCAAAGTCTTGTATTTTAGATAACTGATAGAATTGATTGATGCAATATGTCTAGTCAATTTGAATTAGATGGTCCAAAATTATTGTTTTATTTATTCATGGTTCAGTAATCCAAAAAATAACTGATAGAATCCATTGACTTTATTTTCGATTAAAAAAGTTTCAGTAATGATCTTTATGGTCATTGACTTTTAGATTTAGTCCGTTTTCATCCGTTTTTGTCAGTTTTTCTTACGTTTTTATCGGTTTTCATACGTTTTTGTCCGTTTTTCTTGCATTTTTCTTAGATTTTTGTTCGTTTTTATCCGTTTTTCTTACGTTTTGTCTATTTTCTTTCGCTTTTTCCTGTTTTCATCCGTTTTTGTCCGTTGTTCTTACGTTTTGTCCGTTTTTCTTACGTTTTTATCAGCTTTCATCCGTTTTTCTTACGTTTGTGTACTATTTCAAAATATTGAAAATTTTTTCCAAAAAGAAACAAAATTTGTAAAAAAAATTGGAATTTTTTCGCAAATTTGAAAAAAAAATTAAAAAAAAAAAAATTGGAAAAAAAATAAAAAAATTTCAAATTTCAAAAAAAAATTTAAATAAAAATTTTCAAACAAAAAATTTTGAATAAAAAAATATTTTCAATTATAAATTTTTTTAAAAAAATCTTAAAAAATTTTGAAATTTTTTTCAATATTTTCAATATGTCGAAATATTTTTTTTATTTCAAAACTTTTTTTTCAATATTTTTCGAAATTTGGACATATTGAAAAAAAAAATTGAAAACAAAAAATGTATTTCGACATATTGAAAAATTTGTAAAAAAAAATTCAAATTTTCTTTTAAGATATATTTTTTTTTTAATTTGAAAAATTATTTTTTTATGAAATTTTTTATTCAAATTTTTTTAATTTAAAAAAAAATAAATATTCAAAGAATTTCAAAAAAAACAATTTTCAAAAAATATTGAAAAAAAAAGATTTGAAACAAAAAAAAGTATTTCGACATATTGAAAATTTTGAAAAAAAAAATTTCAATTTTTTTTTAAAACCATAAGGACCATTACTGAAACTTTTAACCAAAATAAAGTCAATGAATGACTGTGAAAGTCAACGTAAGCCACAGGGACCGATTACATCATTTTTCAACTTTGTGACTGGTAACCTCATCGTTACCGGTCATATTACGAATTGCTCCAAATTTGAAATTATTTTATAGAATGGTATTTTCAAAATTCATTACATACATCGTCTGTTTTGAAAAACTATGTTATGTATCTTTAGCTTTCATCTTTTTTTAAATCTCTTAGATTTACTTTATTCAATAAACTCGCTTATCTATAGAATGCTATAACTTTGTAAACATATTTGACACACTAATGTTTAGAGTCCAACCCAATCTGTTTCGACCCCCACCAAAAATTACCCATTTTGGCCTCTTACCCACTTCGCCCATGTAGACAGTGGTGTCAAGAATTGTAATAATGGAAACAAACAAAAAGATAAGATAAAATTATAAATTACTGAATCCCTTAACTGAGAAAGAGCCTTAGTTGCAATTACAATACTATCTGTAAGCATTTGAATGTAAATTGTTCAGCATCAACTAGGAACAAAGAAAATTATGATATGGAGAAGCTATTAAAAAATGCATACCCAAAGGGGGCTCGGATGGTTGTGCAACAGGTGCCGTCGCACAGGGCCTCCACTTAAACGGGGCCACATTTTTATTAGTTTTGCATATAAGTACGCATATTATCAAACATATATGATTCATATAGTCCATGTTTATATGCAATTTCACTTTAGGTTACCAGTGTAATAAGGCCACTTTATGATTATTGCCTAGGGCCACCGAAAGGTACGAGACGGTCCTTTGCATACCTCACAAAGAACTTTGAGCGTACCAAAGTTTATCCGGGGAAAGCCTATAAGAACAGAGTCACATGTGAAAACATAGCATTATTCTGCATAGTCAGGTCAAAAGTAACTCTATATGCACCACACTCGAAGGTATGCTTACATGATCATATTACTTTAAACCATGTCGACAGTGGTGTCATAAGAATTATGTAATTATCAAAAGACAATTAGCCACACTAGTAAAATCGAAGGCCCTTCACTTACTTTTCAACAATGGAGCAAATTTTGGCAGTAAGATCTCCTTTTAAGTCCTGGTCACTAACTTCCAGATAATTAATTAATTCCTTGGTCAAAGGTTCGACATTGGTCTCGTTTACCAGAAGATACACAAGTTCAAGGGCTCTTTTACGGATTGAAACATCTGAATCCAGAATAAAAAGAGAGTGCACTTCTGAGATACCGTGTAATAAGGTTTGTATATTCTGAAAAATGCTCAATTATGTAGCTCTAATGAAGTGACTAATAAACAGTTTTCAGTGTCCAAAAAGTTAAATTTCATCTCTTGTGCTAATTAGTCTTATACATGCAGGGCTCATTAGTCTTATAAATGTACTAATTAATGCATGATATTGTTACTTTCACACATTACCATCTATTGATATTGCTTTCATCAGCATGTGCAACGCAACATATCTGCCATGCAAGACTTCAGGCTTACAATACTGAAGTGGACTGTGGGCATTATTACTAAGGTAACATGAAGGATAAGCAGGACATTGACATTTATATATTCAAGTATTATTTCATATTAAGATTTAAATTTGGATCCAAATGAGTGATTATTTACATGAAACTCCTATTCAAAGTAAAAATGAACGTCATCGTGCTATATGGCCACTCAAAGTAATTCATGTTCCAACTTCATTTAACTAAAAGTAATAAATAGGAAGAAAAAAAATCTAGTTGAATTGAAAAACTCACCATTTTCGTCTGCATCTGCCATTTCAATATTAGTTGGGTGGTCACAAGCCTTATTTCTGATTTCCGCCAAGCTTCCATCAATTTACATAGCACTGTCAGTACCATTACTTTCGGCTGCTTGTTTTTTCCTCTTCGCCTTTCTTCTTCAACTAAGCTTGTATCATATAAATTTCTCGCGTCATTTAATCTTATGTAACTAATTCCAGGCTAGATTATAACATAAGACCATCTAATAATTAGTTTATTGTAAGTTTATGTATATTGAATGAATAATAATGTTTGGTATATCAAGATTATATAAGATACATAATGGGCGAATATACAATGGGCCAATACTAATACTAATCTAATACTAATAGACGAACACTCCCC
>CM040241.1:24492127-24918866 GCA_022545495.1 Chrysanthemum lavandulifolium | reverse complement strand
TAAGTGCAAATTTAGTAGTGAATGGGAATTAGGAATGGTGAACGACCATCACACTTGTTCAAAAACAAAATAGGTATGCATCACCGTAATGCTACGAAAAACTTGTTGAGTCATTTACTAGTACCTAAGTTCAAAGACAACAACCGTGATATATACGGTAAAGGACATACAAAATGACATAAACCTAGAATTCAACATCGATATTAATTACAAATAAGCATGGAGATCGAAAATGTGGCATTGGATACGCTTGAAGGTTGCCTAAAGCATCTTTTGAACAAGCCACGGCTTATTGTCATAATTTAGAATTGACAAATGATGGTATCAGAACACATATTGATACCGATGATGAAGACCGGTTTAAGATGGTTTTCATAGCTTTTGGTGTTGCGGTAAGCATACATATATTGTTTTACTATTAAATTTATTTTTTGAGTATTATTATCATATAACTAATCGTTTAATAATTAATTAGATTCGAAGCTTTCTGCACCATATGCGACCATTGCTAATAATTGATGCAGCTCATCTTAAAGGTACTTACCTTGGAACAAATCTGCTGGCAGTTGGAATGGACGGGAATAATCAAATTATACTTGTTGCAACGGGTGTGTCTGTTAGGAATTGAAAAATCCTTGTTAAAGAGTCGGTCACCCCAATAATGGTCTAGCATATGTTAGCTCGTAGATTTGTCGTTGTTTACGTTATTTATCAGTTTATTAGTTAGTTATTAGTTTAGTTTATCGTAGTGTTTCACCGTGGAGGAAGGACGGGTCTTTACCCACCGTATACCGATCCACAGCCGATAGGAGGTCGAGTAGTTTGTAGATAAATACCCTTCCATCCATGGAAGGGTGGTGCTTCATTTAATCTAATATTCCTTTGTGTAAACCTCTAGCAAGAACACCCTCTCTCTCTACTAACTCTCTAACTATGGCAAACATGTATTTTGATCATCCAAGACCACCCGAATCATCAACACAATAAATATTGGATCCTAACAATTGGTATCAAGAGCCCAGGTTTTTTGTGTTGTATTGATTTGTATGGTTCGTACCATGGTTGTTGTTTATGGTTTGTTTTGGTTCATGTTGCTAACTGTTTCGTTACTATCTGTTATGGTCGGAATAATATTCTTGTTCCTATTCTTGTGAGAATCTGTTTGTAACATGCTTTTGGATATCTCTTTTGGTCAAAACTGTCATGTGGTAACCTATCATGTGTCTTGTCCAAACATCTTTTGTCCAAACAAATTTCTCTTTATGAAACTCTTCAATATTCATCTTTTGAGATACGGTTCTTTACATGGGTCATAAACTTTATTGTCAATGTGGTCAATTTGGTAACTTTTCTTGGTCAAACAGTCAAAAGAAGCAGTTTTATGAAGTTTTTCTTTGTTTCTAATAAGCTGGTCGGAAAAGTGATCGGAAAACTCATATATTCTTGCTAGCGAGTTGTCCTTTAAAGATGTCCAGATTCACTGTATTACAGTAGCGACTTGTGCTTTTGAGCATAGCGACTTAAAAATGACCTTTAAGACCCAGCGACTTGTTATTTAACAAGTCGTAGCGAGTTAGCTTAGCGACTTGGCTAGCGACTTGGCTAGCGAGTTGGCTCAAGACCATTGTCACTAGCGACTTGACCTTGTGACAGAAATGATGAAGAAGAAGAAGATGGACTTGACCACCAACAACATATACCAATACCATTAACAGAATCAACCTCTGGATATGCATCATTGGTTCATGTAATCAAAAACAGAAAACTTAGTCTACAAATCTAATTCGTTCGACAAAACCATCACCTGTCAACAAAACCATCACCAATACGACTTCATTCATCATCTCAAAACTGTTTATACATCTAACGAGACTCATTGAAAATCAAAACTCTAGATCTCAGCCAAGCTCCACTCTTAAAATAATCTTTGAAACATTTGTGTTATGTTTGAGCTAATATCTTCATAGATCCATGGTTTAAACAAAGACTCCAACAAGACTCTAAAGGAATTCGATTTAAAGGACCTCAGATTCTTTTACTTTCGTGCTTATCAAGCTCATAACGAAACCTCTATGGTCATCATAATGAAGATAAAAGGAACTCTTCATCGATCCATTTTGAAGCATAACTTCATTTTTATGTTCGAACCTCTTAAGATCAAACAAAACCATTCGCTTTCATTCGAGTCTCACGCTCGCTTAAGTCAAGACAACATAAAGAATACTTACCGAAACCTTGGGTGACTCAGAAGACTCAATATAGCATCCCCGTGGCAAGGTTAATACGCCATCCCCGGGCAAGGAATACGGAAGGGCTTGATCGACTTTATGTCCGACGAGGATGAGTGAGCGATTCAAGATGGAGGCGGATATTAGTGAGAGTGTTTAGGGTTTCTTGAGAGATATTAGGTTGGAGCGTGTGATATGTGTGTTAAATACCCGAGAGTTTAGGGTCTCTTTAAGATTGATCCGTGTGTTATTCTAACGTGGGCGTATGTTATTGAGTCGTGAACGGGCCAACGGTATGTCGCTTTCTTCTGAAAAGATATACAAATGTTTGGGTGTAAAGGTATGATGGGCTTCCTGGATAAAATGGATCGGGCTTTGGGGTGCTGATTTTTTTCAAACTCTCTCATGAACTAATGAACGTTTTATGAAAGTTGAGCTGCCACGAAGTATTTCACATAGACGTTTATTCAAAATATAATACTGTTTTGGACTTTGGATGAGGGAAGTAACATTCATGGATTGTGATTAGTAGGTGAATATTGTGTTATTTGGCCAAGTAATGTCTTTGATTCGTGTAACCATTCTTGGTTTCACATAGGCTACTAATTCTAAATGGATCAAATGAGCTTGAATATTTTTCACTGGGTTGATCAGATACTACTTGAACACCGGCATGAATTGTCGAGTGTTGGATCGAGCTTGAATTAACATGGGATTGATTTGATAAAATGAAACCTTATGAGATTTGGATTTCATATAATATGAGAATTGAGACATTCGAGATGAAAATTGATCATACAATTTGATGATGAGACTTGCGACTTAACAAAGAAATTTAATGATTATGATATTAGATCATGAGCTTTGATGATGAGGTCGCTTGATGATATTCATCTATGTGATTTGGAGTGATGATGAGAATTGTTGAGTTATGCTTGATGCTTTGGTGTATACTTTTTCATGAAAATATTACGTCACAAGCCCGAATTGATAATTGAACAAGGTTGACTACGGGTTGTTTGAACGGTATTTTATTTGGATTTGAAGTAAGGTTGTCCGAGCATGTTTACTTATTTTCGCCTTCTTTCTTACAACCCTTTCACGAAGATGACTTTTGGGCATTTATAGAGGTGATAAAGACTTGGCTATTTAGTTACGCTTGTGATTCTTTCTAGCTTAACCCACAACGTAGCCATCACTTCGGTGTCTCACTCATTGAGAATGTCAAGAGGTCTTGTACATTGGGTACACCGCTTCTTCTTCACAAGGATTAGTACAAGTTTAAGTAACAAACTGGGAATTTTACTTCATGATCAAGTTTGGCATATCGGGTTTACTTCACCAAGTGGTCACGTGAATGTCGGCGTAATGCCCGAATGATGTGTTTATCAAAGTGTTGATTGGATGGTTTATGATGTTAATGATGTTGGATATTGAACCGCTGATGAACCACTGCATGTTCCCCTAAAACAGATATACACTGAAACCAAAGTCGTCATAACACATTTAAACTGACATTGTTTACGGTTTTGTCTTGATTTTGTAAAATCCCGCGAAAGAACCTATTTCTCGGTTTAAATCATAGACTTGTAAAATCCCGTGACAATGGAAACATCCTGGTATTAGTAAAGTGCATTTCGGATCTATCTTACGGTTTATTCTTGTTTTGTAAAATCCCGTGAAAGAAACTATTTCTCGTTTAAACCATAGAGTTGTAAAATCCGTAATGATGGAATCATCTTGGAGAAGAGAAAGTGTAACTGATCTTACTTGATGTTTGGTGCTACGCTTTCGCTTCAAGAAGGGATAAAAGGTGTATTTCATGAATTGGATGTGTGTTTGGATATTCGTCATGGTAGTTTGGTTATTACATGGTTTTACGGGTTATGTGCTTTTAACCATGGTCGGATGAAACCATTATCAAAGTTCACTTTAAAGGTCAAAGGAGGCTAGATTTGAGCTTTTAACAAAATGTGACAACGGCGTTAATTCAAGATTATTTATTTGAGGTTGAAGTGAATTATCACGGCGAGTGTACTTAGTATCCGAAGGTATCGGGGATGGTTGGATGAAGATTCTTCATGATCCTTGTTCGATGCTTATTATCAAAACGAAGACTTGGAAATCTAGTTATTGTTGGGTGTCTTTACCTTTTCTTTTACCACTTGGGGAATTGGGCTCTTATCATCTCAAAATAACTATCACTTTAAGGAGTTACGTTGTAGTGCTCGGTCACATTCAATTGTGGATTTTCAAGAGGTGATGTACGCCTTATACTTGATGGTTGGTTGGTTGAAGAGTATAGAGTACTTAGAGATTCAATGGAGGATGAAGTCTCGCATCGCTCTTTGTTACATATGTGCAAGTATAAGTCACGAGTTCGGGATAGTTTACTCGGGTCAAATTCATCATATTGGGTTTTCTCCATCACCGTTACGACAAAGAGCCTCTTGAATGATAATGGGTTGATTACGTGTTTTGCCAAGAGATTGAAAAGAGAGATTTATGACGTCTGCTCACATCGGCTCAGCCTCGTACTCCAAAGAAAAGAAATGTGTACGTTTTCAAGCGATTATCTTCCAAGAAGAGAAATCTTCTTATGACGTATGAACACTTGAGTTCATGCCTCGCTCCTCAATGAAAAGAAAAGTGTACGTGTCGGTACGCTTTATCTTCTAAGAAGAGAAATCTTCTTATTATGACCATTCTCATCAACATGCTTCATATTTTTCTATGCGCTTCACCATCAAGTGAACTGGCTCTTGTTGATTGTTTTCTGATTCCACTTTCTCAACTATAATGACGATGGCGACATCACGTGCTAATTTTGCGGGGAGAAGTGTGAATAGACTACATTTGGATAATGTTCACTTGTTTAATCAAGAATGGCATCTCCGTATGCAATTCTTGAGGGGAGAAGAAGTGTGAATTTTGCATTGTTGATTGATATTTGAGAATATAATGGTCATACGGCTCTAAACTCATGTAAGAACCGAGCTTCTTCTTATCGGGTCATCTTCACATGGAGTTTCTTCTTAAAGAGCCGTTAGTTGACATCTTCACAAGTCGATATGAGTTTATTGACAAAGTGCTTCCGGTTAATGCTTCACGTGCACATCAACATGATGATTCGAACAACCTTCCGTTCTTGTTTGATGTGATTGTTTGCTTGGTGTTACCATTTCGTGTGTTCGCTATGGCTCGATTGCCGATTTCCTTGATGAACATCTTTCTGTTCTTGTTTGATTGGGAGGATTCTAGTTAAGGATTTGCAAGATGTAAGTTGATTGGGATGCTTTTGGTGATGTTCTTGTTTTGGTGAGTTGAAGATGTTAACTATCTATTCCCAACCGGACAATCTTGAAGAAGGTCGAGTCTACGTCTATTCTACATTTTCTCGCTACATGTTAGAAGACTAAAAGACGAGTTGCGCTTGATTATCAAAAGACTTCTTCTTAATCTGGTCATTCATCATACAGATTGTCGGTTTAGGGAGAGCACTAATTGGGGAGAGTGATATGTCGAATTTAAGCCCCAATTAGACTTGCTCATATTCTTCAAAGAAGTTGATTCTCACAAAGACTTCTAAGGCTCCTCTCAATGATTTCTTGTATTTGGGCTTTCAAAGTGTTCTTGATTCTCAAGTGTCAAAACCAAAGAAGGGAAGGAGACACGATCTAAACGCGAGTAAACTTGATGAACTTAATACTTCTAAGTAATTGAAGATATCCCGGAAGACAAATGTTATTATCACAGAGAAACTCAAGGTTTGACTCATGGCGAGTAAACTTGATGGACTTAATACTTCTAAGTGATTGAAGTTATCCCGGAAAACAAATGTCATGACCGCAGAGAAACTCAAGGTTTTACTCATCAAGGCTTTAGTGTTCTTATTCCAACTATGTGGGAGAAGAGATGGAAGAGTTAGTTTCGAAGATGAAAGAGGTACACAAGTGTATGATGATTTTGATGTTATCACAATCATCGTGGAGAGAGATTGTGTACATTGGGGATGCTCATTGTTTTACTTGAGGGCTTAATCTGATTCGTAGATATAATCACTTATTCCGTGTTGACATCCGCAGAGATTGTCACCCGCAGAGATAATCGCGATTCGGCCGCTTCTTCAATGTTATCGGTTATTCTCTCTTTGGGCATTCGGTACTTCGGTTCTTGAGCTTCATACACTTTCTTCGTGGGAGAAAAGTATACATCGGGGTTATTCTTCGGCTATTGGACTTAATCTGCTACTGATGGTATAAGTTTCTTTGTCCCTGCATGTGTATTCGGTTCGTGAGCTCTAGTCTAAGAGACCGATCGCATCATTTCAACTACGTGGGGAAGTTGTCTCTGACACCTTTTGGAATGGATCGCCGTACGTCGAGAAAAGAAATATGAGAAGATTATTTTATGTGTGGATGATACGTTGTCGTTTTTCCTCGATGATATAACCCCGAATGGAGATCCTCGATTAACGTTTTAAATGGAGCAATGGATTTATGATAATGGTGTGCTTTCTTGTGCACTGGCTAAAGCAAGCTTGAAATAGAGCTTGAATCTGCTCATCTTAAGGATTTTCGGTTGGGGGAAGCCGCCAGAGTCTCACTTTCGGATGGTTCAATTTCTCTCAATTCAGAGCCTCGAAAGCTTTGGTGGTGAATGTTTAAGAGATGATGACTTCTATCTTCTACAACGGGTCTGTTCGATATCCTTATCTCGCACTCGTATCATCATCTTCTTTAACTATATCATCTATTCTATCCTTGTAAATATTTATTCGAAAATCAAAATACAAAAATATAAAACCAACAAAAAGAAATAGAAAAATATAAAACCAACAAAAGACAATAGAAAAATATAAACCTTCAAAATCCATAAAAATCGAAAATTTCAAAATACCATATCGATAACATCTGGGTCTTAGAAATGTCATTCAATAATGGCACGGACTTTAGATGAAGTTCGAGCAGAGGTGTAAATATATATTTTTAAACATGTCTCAAAATATGGCTTACGCTTATTTCAGATCGTAACCCGGGATTCAAATGATGGCTTGCGCTATCTCGATCGCGACCGGCTTAAACCATGGCTTGCTATTATTTCGATAGCAACCCGCTTAAAGAAAGGAAAGTGCTACGCTTAAACGTTTTTCACAAATTTCGCACTTATCCTAAAACAAAATGAGGAAAGTATGTCAAGGATCGTTGCTCCTACACAAATGTTTTTCCGCTATAATTATTCGTAAAAATATTTGTTGTGTTCAAAATGGTGGAAAATGAGTTGCTTTAAAACAATCGATTCGTAGTTTTTTGTAAAATTGAAAACTCAATCAATGACTTCAGCGCTTTTAAACTTTTCATAAAATGAGTCATGGATTGAGGGGGATAATGTTTTTGAAATTTACATCATCTAACAGGCTTTCTTAATTATCCTAATATGCTTAATTGAAAATGATGTTAACCTATGTTGAAGGACTAGGTGCCTAGGATATGATTGCTAGGATTAGATGATTAGAGTTTGATAAACACATTATTCCCATGCTTTACATGATCTGTTTGATATGTTGGATTGACTTTTATTAGTCGATTGATGTTTGGGTGATGTCGACCACCATATATTTGTATGTATATTCACTAACGATGCGATATCATGGATATAAGAATGTTCCCATCCGGATCCCACATTTTAAGATGATTGGATTCTCGAAGGAAAGGGTAACTATTTCTTGGGTGACAAATGAAGAAACGGAGCTTAATTGGACTTCAATGGAGAGTTGGCATAAATGCAACGTAAGAGGTCTCACCGCATCGCCAGATGGTTTTCTTCTAAGTGATTGAAGAAACGGAGCTTAATTTGACCTCGCTTGGCATTCAAATGCAACGTAAGAAGAAGTCTCACCGCATCCGCAGAAGGTTTTCTTCCAAGCCCTACAACAACAACGGAAGCTTCTCAACCACCTAACATATCTTTGTGCAGATAATCGTGATGATACCATTTTTCTAAAACTTTGAAAATATTGTTTTGAAAATGGAAATATATTGTTTTGAGAATATATTGGACTAAATTTTGAAAATCACCGGACTTCATTTTATCAAAACTTAAGTCACTCAATTATCGACTTCGGTCATCGATCGAGGGGAGAGTGATTTAATTTAAAATATTTTCATACAATATATCTTCAAAAGTCCGCTTTGTACAACAAAAGTGGTGATCTAAAGATTTAATATTATGTCATGGTATGATTTTTCTTTAGAATCAAGGTCTTTCAAAATGAAATCTTTCTGCTCTTGTTTGATTGTGAAATTGTTTTGTTTTACTTAAAAGATCTCTTAAAACTATCATACCGACACTAACAATCTTTAATGTCTTAAATGGTCCATATCTCATCTTTCAAAATTGAATCTTGTCACGCCTTTCCCAAAATTTTACAAATGATTTAATCGGTTGGGATCACAAATCTCAAATGGTTTGATATTTCGATCGGGTAGAGATCGTGTTTTAAATCTCAAATCTGCTTTTAAATGGAATTGGTTTTAGTCCTTAAAGGCACTCCCGCCACCATGTGCCAAACGATTTCAATATACATAATGCACATGTTGAGGAGGAGGATTTATCCAAAACCGATGAGTATTTAAACAAGGCCACATTTTCTCCCATGTTTTCTAAACCTAATTAAATCACTTGGGATCCAAAATCTCAAAGGATTTGATATTTTGATTGGGGAGAATTTGTGATTTAATAATGAAATTTGATAAAAGTTGATCGCTTTGATTCGGTTAGTAGTCGCTCTCTCATATGTGCTAAACGCTCGAATCTCGCACATATTGAGGGGAGCAAAACCATCGAGGTACAAAAGTTTTTAAAAGAGATTATAAAGTACCTTGATCGTGTTTTCAAATGGTTTTCTTAATGGATTTTGTGATTGTGGATGTGCTTCAAAAGAACTCTTGCCTCTATGTGATAAAATGTTTTAAAATATCCTATACACATATTGAGGGGAGAATTTTACCAAGAAAATCAAATGGCTTTTTCGTATGAAAATTGTGATCAAAGAAAATATTTCAAAGTCCTCTTGCCTCCTTGTGCTAAACAATTTCTAAATCATACGCATGTTGAGGGGAAGTTTTCTAAATGATCAAAACTATTAAGGTACAAAATGCTTTGATCTCGTATCACAAGTGCCTTGATTGTTTTTCCAAATGATTTTTCAATTGGTTTTAAGGAAGAATGAACTGTACTAAAAGACCGACCAATTTACTTTATGCATGGTGTTATAAGGATGGTTAGGTTAGGTATTCGTTCCCACGATCCCGCCAGAGCCGGAGGGATCTACCAGGACAATCCACTAGATAGTGTAGAGTCCTTAGGTATATTGAAAAAGGAGAAAATGAGAAATGGAAGAGTGCGGACTAAGACAGAGCTAGTAATCGAATAAACCCAACAAGGTTCTAGTAATGAAGTCTCGGTAAGAATCAAGGGGTTGAAGAATGAAAAGAAATGAATGAGAAAAGGGTGAAAAGAAATAGCCCTCCATCAATTCAACCTTAGGGCGTGAATCGGTTCAATACATATGCTACGGTGGTTACTAAGGTAACGCCGGTATTGAAGACAAGACGTCATGGACCCAAAGGACGCACTACACTAAACTTCCCAAACTACTCAAGTTCCTCTTAAAGGGCTTGTTTCATTCTCACGGGAACCGATATTATCTATCGACTTTCTCTAGAGATTGTTGATATTGAAGAAGGAGACCCTCTCCTAGTCTCCCAAGACAGAACCAAATATGCATGATTGAGTCTAGAGCCAAGAGATCATCCACAATATCTCGTTAGGACACTAAATTCTTGAAGACTTGCTTTTTCACACAATGTGGAAAGTAAGTTTATATTAAGAGTCCTACGCATTATCCTTGTGGTATTGCTAGAACATCTGAGTGACATGTAAATATTCACGATGAAGATGGAAATCCTTCTAGAGCCAACATCAAACAAGCTCTTGGTGGGTGACATGTGAGATCTTCTCGTAAGATCAAACTTGTGACAACCGGATAGAAACAATGGCGCGATTCGCCTTGAATCAACCTTGGTCCAGAATGGAATTGACGAATACTTTTGGAAAACCGCTCGATGTGCAAATCTTCTTTCTCTAGCACGTCGAATGTGTACTTATCTTTCAAAATTCAAAAAGTATCTCGATTGAAAATACTTTACAAAAACCGCTCGATGCGCGAATCTCTTCTTTTCGCTAGCACGTCGAATGTGTACTCATTATCTAATACAAAAGTATTTTGTTTGAAAATTGATCTTTCTCATAAACCTTCGTTGTATTGCAAAACTCTTTCTTCAAGCAATACGCGATTGTTTTTCAAATCATTTTCATCAATCGCTGAATCTCAATTGCTGGTTCACTCAATTCGTGTTGTCTTCTTTGAGACGCTCCGGTTTGAGAACATCTAGAACAACATGCGAAACCTGTCAAAGAGATTCTTAGGAATCCTACCTAATCACAGTAAGATTTGTATCGATCAACGGGAACCGTGGGCCGGTACTCAATTCATCGAAGTGATCAAAGACACTTTCGGCGCTTTATTGCTAATCGTCGTATGCGTGTACACCCCGACGATTGCGTGACCGATCGTAATTGAGGAGTCAATCCAAAGTCGCATGCTCACAAGATTCACACTTAAATTGAAGAAATCATGATCGGTGCATAATCTACGTAACCCGGCTCGATATTTCTATACTATGCTTCGCTACGCCGCAAATATCATGAGTCAAGAAGCTTCCGCTACTCGATGGAAAGATGTCATGATTCAAAAGTGTGAGCATGTCGGTCCGAAGTCACAACATCACATGAAGGCAACACAACTATGGATGATCCGTAGAGATTTGCGTGGTCGATGATCTCAAAGAAAGCTCAAAGATCATCAAAGATGTGGATCGCTTAAAGGCCTCCACCGAAAGTACAAATCAATGCGGACTTTGAAGATTCGCTACTAAAGCACAAAGATTGCGGAAATGAAGAATTCAAGTCTACGAGCTCAAGAACGAAGTCAAAGATAGAATGCTAGAAGCAAAATGTATTTCATGGGGTGACCTCCCTTAGGGGGAGATTGTTAGGAATTGAAAATTTAATGTTAAAGAGTCGGTCACCCCAATAATGGTCTAGCATATGTTAGCTCGTAGATTTGTCGTTGTTTACGTTATTTATCAGTTTATTAGTTAGTTATTAGTTTAGTTTAGCGTAGTGTTTCACCGTGGAGGAAGGACGGGTCTTTACCCACTGTATACCTGATCCACAGGCCGATAGGAGGTCGAGTAGTTTGTAAGAATAAATACCCCTTCCATCCATGGAATGGGTGGTGCTTCTCATTTAATCTAATGTTCCCTTTGTGTAAACCTCTAGCAAGAACACCCTCTCTCTCTACTAACTCTCTAACTATGGCAAACATGTATTTTGATCATCCAAGACCACCCGAATCATCAACACAATAAATATTGGATCCTAACAGTGTCTCAGGGTGAGACTGGTGAATCGTGGACATGGTTTTTGTCAAAATTGAGAGAATGCATTGGTGAAGTTCCAGATTTAACTATCATATCTGATCAACATGTAGCAATACAATCTGCATGTGAATCTGTTTTCCCGAATGCATTCCATGGCATTGTTGTAGGCATTTGATGATGAATTGTAACTTGAAGAGTAAAAAGCATAAGGCTTTATATTGGAAGATGTGCAAAGCCTACTTAATCGATGATTTTAATAGAGCATTAGAAGAGGTTAAGGGCAAAAAAAAAGAAGCCTACGAAAAACTGATCGAAGTTGGGGTTGAAAGGTGGTCTAGGGCATATTTCGCTGGTAATAGTTACAATTACATGACATCTAATAGCGCTGAGTCATCACTAACCTAATGGAGTGGTACAGAGCCCTTGTCCAAAAGTGGTACTTCAATCGTTGAGAAAAATATAAAGGTACGCGGTTTATGTAATTTTTTCCTAAAAGTAAACTATTTACCTTATTTATTGTTTTCGAATCAAAAAATACTAACGAATATTATAATTTAGATGCACAAATGGATGAACTAAGTGATTGGTCAACTGCAAAAATAACAGACCGAATGTTAAAGAGCGCTCATTGGACTGTGGCCGGCATTGAGATGAACAGGATTTACTAGGTCCACGATCGACAAAAAATACATATAGTAGATTTAGGTCAATGTTCATGCACATGTAGAAAATGGCAAGTTTCTGCTTTGCCTTGTGGTCATGATTTAGCGGTTTGTAGAGTTATGGGAATGAAGGATTGTAATCATTTGGCAAAAGCATGGTTTAGGAAAATTGAGCTTAAAGCTACGCATCAAGACTGGTATATCCTGCTGGAGAAGTTTCAAGTTGGCGTTGTCCTAGTTACTTGCAAGTTGTTAAGCCACCACTTATGGCTATACCCCAACTGTAGACCCAAGAACAAAGATCGTATTAGATCCCAAGGAGGGAACCGATACCGCTTAAGTGTGGAAGGTGAGGTAATGTTGACACACCCGACAAAGTTGCAGAGAAACATTGCCAAAGAAAAAGTAAGTTATGTATTGTTATTTAAAGCTTATTATTTAGGATACGTGTTATTAACTCATAACTTGATTTACACAATTTTAGGCAAAGGTACCGCTAGAAGAAGCTCACAAAAGCAATGCCAAGCTCACAAGAAGAACAAGTCTACTCACAAGTCATTAATTTGATGACCCATGAGTGGCATACTTTAGTTTTTTCTAGTGTGTATGGCAAACCGCATTAGACTTTTTAATGAAAGTTGCAAGTTTTGGCGCTTTAAAAGTCGATTATTTGCTACATGGTTCAATTGAAACACAACACAATGTCAAACTTTGAATATAACAACACAAACATAGCATAGCCAAAAGCAACACAAATAAGTTTTGCCCAAAAAGCAACAGTTCACAAACACAAAACACAATGTAGCTTTTGCCCAAAGGCAACAGGCCACAATAGCAATCACACCTACACAAATATCTTGTGCTTGAAATAGAAACGGGCCATCTGTTCTCGATATGCAAGGGCTGTCTGGTCTGCATCTTCAACAACCAATGGCATCCCATGAGATAATCTGTTTAGAGAACAAGAAATAACAAATTAAAATCATGCATAAAGATAACATGTATTGGACTAATCAGTAATCGCTTAACCTGCACTTGACTCACAAGTAATGCTTAAAATGACTCAAATATTTATGCCAAATTTTAAGCGATGAATAGCTATTTGCAAATATGAAAATGCAACATGATGCGTGCATTGATGATGCAAAAGTAGCAGCCATGAAAAGTCGTTTTGACTAAAATAGTGACTAAAACAATTTGATCCTACACTATATAAGGCCACAATCTCAATTGCATTTTCATCACACATCTATAACAAAAACAAATAACTCGAAAAAAATGAGTGGTAAAGAGTTACGTTGAGCATAATCATGATGATAGGGAGTGGTCAATAAAGGTAGCAAGAGAGGCAATGTTTCGAGATATATGAATTGTATGGACTAAATGTTGAACCAAGTTACCGATTACCAGCTCAAGTGCTAGAAGAACTAAGAAGACAGATATACGGTCAGGAACAAGAAGAAGTTATAGAACCAAGTGGCGGTGTTAAACTTAAGCAACCATATAGGCAATTTGTGGGTCCTAGTAGCAGTAACACTATTGTTGGGAAGCAACCTAAAAAGAATGAGAATCTAACACGCAAGTCAACCATTTTGCACGAGTGTAATGATGATCCAAAGAAAAAAGGAAAAAATAGACTAAATGTGATTTCCTAGTTCCTGAAAGTGATGTGTTTGGTTACATGTATGAATATATGATGTATGTATGCAGTTGGTTTAAGTATCACTTAAACCAAATTTAATAAAACTCTTGTAAAGGTTAGTGGTACACTATTTCATTATACTTCTATGCAAGGACTCCTAGGCTAACATGCTTGTGTGTGAGTTAAGTACAAGTTATGAATTCCAAACTAAGTAGGAAAAACACTAGCCTACATCATTTACCTAGACACTATTAAAGACAACATTAAAGAAATAAGGCTTAAAACTATGTAAAAAACAAATTTAAACAATCAGGCTTCAAAAAATTACTAACCTGTAAAGAAATAAGCATACAAAGACGCCGCAATCACCAAATACCTCACCCTGCTCGGGGACATTATGTGCATTCCTAAACTTAATGATGTATTCTAGGGATCAATTCCTTTGCTTGCAAACACATCGCCTTCTCTAGAACTACCGTGTTTACACTCTAAACACCTCCTCATATTCAAATACCACGACGAGTTTCGTGTTCTTGATATCCTTCATCACATAGAATGTAACGATTCCGCTTTTAATGTCAAACTGCGCTAGGGACCAATGTTTCTTGGGTTCATTTATGGGTATGAAGACCTACAATGTTAAAATAAAATTGATATAATCCACATAATTAAACTATCATATTCTAAAAGATTGGTTACCAATGAATACATGTTCCACATTCCTCCACGCAAATGGGTAAATATCATCGGTTGCATAAAATAAAGGGCATTGAGTCTTGAAGTAGAAGCGCTAAAAGTAGCAACTAACCATTGACCAATCTGCTAAGATGGTCCGAAATACCACATATACCATACCCAAAGATCAATGTGTTGCGTGCAATAAAAAGACAGAATTCAACAAAATTTTACATATAGCTAAAAATAGTTTTTATCCAAAATATACCGTAAATGGTTATTTTAACGCACTGTCAAGTAACCACCCTACACGCTTATCGTCAAGCCCAACTAAAGCATCCCGGAATGTACGATCAACAAGAACGCCACTATACCAAGGAAACTTGCAACCAGTCTCGCCTGTGGGTAATCGAAACTTCTCCAACCCAAAAGTACATGAAATTTTATCGATGCATTTGAATGGACGGCTTGGTTCCTAAACAAAACAAAGTTAAAGTTGTATTATAAGACTTAATTGAGCCAAGATCCGATGTCAGTAGTTGCAGATTCATAAAGGTAATACCTCTTCCACGGTTCGAGATCTTCACACCTTTCAATCATGAATGCATCAAGGACATTTGTACGCTTTTAGTGCATCCATGCTAGGGACGATAAAGGTAATAACTCTTCCATGTTTCCATCTCGCGGCCCCGACCACGCTGACATACCTCCTCTTGAAAGTTCCACATCATCAGAAAGCAAGTTTCATGTGACCGGAATTACTATGCTCTATACTCTTCATCCTCTTTTCTTCTTCCAAAATCAATTTCATCCTCTCGCTTCTCCTCTCGCTCGCCACCCTATAAATCTTAGCACTTGCTTTTCACTTCACACAATCATCCCGCAATTACATCACAAAATCGTTGTTATTACCTAAGATAAATCTTGAAAAGCTTAATATATTCTTGAAAACATGTCTCAGATCACCTCGGATAAATCTTCATCGAAAATTTGTCCACTTCAACCCCACCATTCTCGTAAAGTTATGAAAGAAGTTACAAGGAAAGGTACAAGACAAATTAGAATAATTTGAAAGTTGTAGAAATCAATTATCACATAAACTTTCGAGAGAAATTATCCAAACCATCTACAAATCCATTGGCGCAGGTGTTTGTTGGATGTTCGAATAAAGAATCAAATAATTCAAAAAATCACCATCTAGATTACTACAATACTGCCACCCGGATCACACTCCACTTTATCCTCGTAATATGTGCACATACTTAACTAAATAAATGACAAGAAAAAGTAAATGTGAAAATATATATATATATATATATATATATATATATACTTAACTAAATAAATGACAAGAAAAGTAAATGAAAGATATATATATATATATATATATATATATATATATATATATATAGGGGCCTTTATTTTGAGAACCCCGTTAAGTGCGAACTCATGAGAACCCTTTATGTACTCCTAGTAATGCATATTGTGCAACATACCAATGCAACATAGAATTTTTAATTATTAAACCTTTTATTTAATCCAAAAGGTATAATAGTAAAAGTCAAATTTATATTATTTTTGATTTTTAAAATAAATAAATCTTATTTTTAAAAATATTCAATTTTCGCTTTTTTTTTTTTTTTTTTTTTTTTTTTTTTTTTTTACACATGAACATGCATGTTTTTCATAAGTAAGTGAACATGCATGTTTTTTTTGGGCGTTTTTTGTTTTTTTTTCTGGACATGCATGTTTTTGCGTTTTTTTTATTTAGTGCATATGTGTTTTTATGAATTACTTTTATTATTTTGGTTTTTGAAATAGTTTTTTCGACATACATGTTTTTCATAAGTAAGTGAATACATGTTTTTTAGATAAGTAAGTTTATATGAAACCAAGAACATACATGTTAAATACTGATATACAATTAAATACAAATTTCTAAGAAGCAGAAATACATGAATCTAATCGATCTATACACGTGTGTACAAGTAATATTTAACGCAAACATATATATGTGCACACTCCTTGTTATCAACATTTTTAAAGGTCGGACATATATGCACACTCGTAGTCGTCAAAGTTCAGAAGTTGGACATATGTTATAACACCCTAAAATTTTAATACTCGTATTAGTAAGTATAGCTAAAAAGAGACACGATTCATATCAGTACCTACATTTAAAATGTACTAATACTAACTACATGCATATAATATATTATAATACTATGTATGTATGATATGAAGAATTTAAACAATGCACCCAAATCATTATCTTTAGAATCAATTGGTCAAATGTTTGCTCGGTCATACGTATCATTCTCCATATCCCACTTATTTCGACAAGTTGGTTGGCATAAGTTACCCATATAACAACATGTTCCGTATATACTTTCATAATCTCAAATAAAACCTACATAAGTTCCAAACCAACACTCTCTACCTCTGCAAATATACGACATCGGAGAGTAGAAGAAACAAGTTTGGTTTCACGATAGTATTGCTTGCTTCTGGGCCGTGTTCTGTCCATGATTTCCATTTTGTTGTTCTGGTACGAGTTCGGTTCGGGCTGTGGTTCATGCTTGGATTTGGTTCGATCTGTTCGTGCATGAGTTCCAGTTTTGGTTTCAATTCGCTGGAGGTTTATTATTCGTGATTGGGTAGAAGTTTGGGTTACGTCGGGGTCTTGAGTTTCGACCGCGTATCGTCAAATTCTGGTGTTAGTGTTCGAAGTGGTGTTGCACCTGTGTTCGGTTTCGGTTTCGATTTGTCATTCTTTCAAGAGGTATATCTAAAACTAAATCACCATCAATGATGAATCTGATTCAATTTTAAAACATGTAAAGTTTCATGAAACTTAAAATGAATATGCATGCTTACTGACGTTAAATTTATAACTTGGACCTTAGATATTAAAATGGAGTTTTGAAATATGAAAATAGATTGCATGCATGGTTCGCTTGTGTTCAGAGTGTGAAGAGTTATATCGAAGTTAAGTGTGCATGCTATCTTGACAAAAAAAATATATATATGATGTTCGAAAATGAGTTATGTGGGTTAAATGTGAATCTTGGTGTATGCATGCATGAAACAATTATATAAATTACATGATATGGAGACTTTGACATGGATTATTTATAAGTCATTCAATATAATAGACATGAATCATGGGGTAAAAGATGGTATAAACCGATATATGAAAGAAAAAAATGGGTTACACATGGTCTTGTGGGAGTGATTTCAAGGTTGATCGCGAATTAACGGATAAGTTGTAATGGGTTTTTAAAAGTGTGTCGTAAGTCGAGTTGGGGTTAATAGTCACGGGTGTTTAATTAGTCGTGTTGGTTAGTCGTTTAAACCGCGAACGAAGATTAAGTTGGCATGTCGAGATATATAAAAGAAAATAGAAAAAAAAAAAAAAGTATCTTGAAAGATGCTATCTGACACCTAATATGCTTTCATTTTGTTGCATGTTTAGCATTGACTATTTTCACTTTCAATCCTCATATTTAAGAATTGGTCACATGCAAACCTTAAACTATTATAAATTGACACATTATACCTTAGACTATCTAAATAATAATATTGAGTTTTTAAGTTTAAAAGACTTGTCACTAATAACCCTAAACTTTGATCAATTACACTTTAAATTCTAAATTATAATAAGTTGTTATATTTAACTCTAAAAATATTGATACGATTTATATAGGCAATAAATCCGTTATGACTTAAATGAGCTAATAAGTATTATACGAAACGTAATCCGTGTAGATTCATTGAAGAAGACGTGACGTTATTTCTTCGTGCTCACATTTCCATTTACTTTCATTTGCTAAGGTACGGATATTCAGTCTCTTCTTCTAAAACATTCTTTGTTCGTAAATATTAGTACAGATATTCCGTCCTTTTTCAGTAAGGGCATCCATTGATATGATTATCCGTTATTACCTTTGATATTCGTTTTGTTATTCGTTCTGATATTTGAGCTTCTTATGATATTCGTTGGTTATCCGTCTGATATGTTTCGATTCGATGATCGATATGTTATGTTCGATTCGAGATTTGATATGATATGTTTCAGTTCGGTATTTGATTTGATATGATTATGATTGCTCTTGTATTGCCCAGCTTCTGTATCTGTATCCCTAGCCATGGAGGTACCATGGCCATGTCGATGAGGCACCGGTGGCATGACACTATCTCGGGCGGTGTGATTGGTCCCCGTTCCCTTTTGTTATGTTTGTATGAGATCTCTTGGCCATTATGATATGTTTTGCGAGGAGCGATGGATGCATCCTAGGTAATTTGTATCCATGTCAGATTCGGTGATTGGTTGGTGTGTGTTCCTACACCCCATCACATTCTGGTACATTGGAGTCTGCAGCTCCATGTACAACTTTGGATTTGACGGTATATGAATTGTGATATGATTATTTGGCCTATTCATGTGGCATGCTTAGGCACTGGGCAGTGCACTCCGATCCTATATTTGTACTCTGTTTTAGTATTTGACTCATATGCGTTTCGCATCTGTTTCGTCTGACATGTTCTCAGCAGGCTCTTTTCCTTTCTTTGTGTTGACATAATTTGATCCAATTCCCATTCTGATTTTATTGTTACTGTATTGTTTATATCTGTTCACTGGGCTTTTTAAGCTCAGCCGCACTTTCTTTTCTTTGGCGGCAGGTATTTTAGCGGAATGCTGGGATTGAGAGTCGAGAGTAGGAGCTGTTAGAGACTAACCCTAGAGTTACCTATTCTTGCGGACTTATGATTCTGGACTTTTGTATTTTGATCTTCTGTTGTTCCTTTGAAATTGAAATCTTTTGGGTTTGTATTTTAGATCATGGTTTCATGACTTGGTTTTTTAAGTCTTCCGCTTGCATTTATGTTCTGATTTGACCCTATACTGTGACACTCGGACCCTTGTCGGGTTGGGGTGTTACAATTATGGTATCAGAGACAGGTTCGAACACTGGTCTCTCAATCCAGAGACATATGCCTCAACCGGACCCTTGTCGGGTTGGGGTGTTAGAATTATGGTATCAGAGCAAAGGTTTCGTCTTGTTGACCTTAGGGATGACCTGTGAGGAATTGGGTAGACATTAGGTTGCTTCCGCGACGCTTACTTCTTTTGTTGAGTTACGGCTTTCCTTATTTTCTTACCGTTTACTCACACTCTTTCGGCTATTTTGATTCGTTTTGTCGTTCAGATGGTGGTTACGAGAACTTCGGATTTCAGTGATGACCCGGCTTTCCAGGCTGCCGTCAACGAGCGGATTCAGGCTCTTCTTCCTGAACTGACTCAACGCATTACTCAGGATGTTCAGCGCAACATGGCTAGTGGATCAGGCGGCGGTGGTGGTGGTGCTAACCCACCTGTGACTATACACACTTGGCTTGAAAGGTTCGGCAAACAGAAGCCTCAGCCTTTTAGCTCCGCTAAGTCTCCAGTGGATGCGGAGAATTGGATAGCTCATATAGAGAAAATCTTCGAGGTTATGGGTGTTGACGATGAGTACAAGGCACGCCTCGCCAGTTACAAATTTGAAGGAGATGCATTGAACTGGTGGAAGGCGTATAAGAGCATGAGGTGGAGATGTGTTCATGGCTACTCTTACTTGGGCACAGTTTGAGAGGCCTTCTATTTCCAATACTTTCCTCAATCGAGAAGGAAAAGTATGAGAGAGAGTCCACAACATTTCCCGGTTTGATCGGGAGTCGACTCTGAGTTTATGGGCGGGTTTCTCCGATTGGTGGATTTTGGGTGATAGGGTGGTACACCAAGAAGCGGCAAAGAAGTTTCATTGGGCACTCCGCCAAGATCTTCTTGATAGGATAGTTAATATGAGGTTTGAGGACGTGGCTCAGGTTGCGGATGCTGCCCGCAACATTGAGATCTTTTGGGAGAGGAACAGCCATGGGGTGAAAAGGAACCATGATGGGGACCAGGTTCGGCCAGCTCAGGGACATCAGAGGGGTAATGACTCTCGGGGGAATGGCAACCGGGGAAATGACAGGAGAGGCTATGATAGGTCAGGCCGCGACCAGCAGACTCGGGATTATGAAGGCAATAGGTATCCGGTTCGATTATCGAGGGTGATAGGATCGAGATGAAGTTCGCACTTGTAGGGATTGTGGAAACTTCACCTAGGCGATAGTGTTACAAGGTTACCGAGCATGTTACGGATGTGGATCTTGAGCATAAAATTCGTGGATGTCCCGAGAAGGCGATAATGGGATGAGGTTACTTGCCACTACTAAGGGCGAGTGTTTACTATGCCCAAGGATTAGACAACAAGCACTTTCGAGATCTTCATGGGAACTTCTTTTCACGTTTATTCGTACTATTTCGATTTTATTTAATCTTTGTACAACATTTTGGTGGTTTCTTATTTTCTTTGCTTAATAATTTGACATTCCTGCTTCGTTATCCGTGTGTGCATCATCCTTTGTCTACGAGGAGTTTTGTGGTTAATATCCATTATGTTTTTCCATCTTGTTTCTCTAGAAATGTGTGATCTTGATTTTGATTTTGGACTACATCATTTACCATGATTTTCAATCTGATATGTCTTTGTTATCATCCTCTTCACATGATTCCATAACCTTTGGACCAAAACCGTAATGATCTGTTGTTTGTCAAAGAGCCTGAGACTGTCAGTCAGATATCTTGATTTCTTTCGTGATTAGGTACGTATTCGTTTGACTTTTCTATCTCAATTTCGAGGACGAAATTTTCTTTTTAGAGGGGAAGAATTATAACACCCTAAAATTTTAATACTCGTATTAGTAAGTATAGCTAAAAAGAGACACGATTCATATCAGTACCTACATTTAAAATGTACTAATACTAACTACATGCATATAATATATTATAATACTATGTATGTATGATATGAAGAATTTAAACAATGCACCCAGTCATTATCTTTAGAATCAATTGGTCAAATGTTTGCTCGGTCATACGTATCATTCTCCATATCCCACTTATTTCGACAAGTTGGTTGGCATAAGTTACCCATATAACAACATGTTCCGTATATACTTTCATAATCTCAAATAAAACCTACATAAGTTCCAAACCAACACTCTCTACCTCTGCAAATATACGACATCGGAGAGTAGAAGAAACAAGTTTGGTTTCACGATAGTATTGCTTGCTTCGGGCGTGTTCATCCATGATTTCCATTTTGTTGTTACGTACGAGTTCGGTTCGCCGTGGTTCATGCTTGGATTTGGTTCGATCTGTTCGTGCATGAGTTCCAGTTTTGGTTTCAATTCGCTGGAGGTTTATTATTCGTGATTGGGTAGAAGTTTGGGTTACGTCGGGGTCTTGAGTTTCGACCGCGTATCGTCAAATTCTGGTGTTAGTGTTCGAAGTGGTGTTGCACCTGTGTTCGGTTTCGGTTTCGATTTGTCATTCTTTCAAGAGGTATATCTAAAACTAAATCACCATCAATGATGAATCGATTCAATTTTAAAACATGTAAAGTTTCATGAAACTTAAAATGAATATGCATAACTTCATCGACGTTAAATTTATAACTTGGACCTTAGATATTAAAATGGAGTTTTGAAATATGAAAATAGATTGCATGCATGGTTCGTTTGTGTTCTGTAGTGTGAAGAGTTATATCAGGTTAAGTGTGCATGCTATCTTGACAAAAAAAAAATATATATATGATGTTCGAAAATGAGTTATGTGGGTTAAATGTGAATACTGGTGTATGCATGCATGAAACAATTATATAAATTACATGATATGGAGACTTTGACATGGATTATTTATAAGTCATTCAATATAATAGACATGAATCATGGGGTAAAAGATGGTATGCAAACTGATATATGAAAGAAAAAAAAATGGGTTACACATGGTCTTGTGGGAGTGATTTCAAGGTTGATCGCGGAATTAACGGATAAGTTGTACGGGTTTTTAAAAGTGTGTCAGGTAAGTCGAGTTGGGGGTTAATAGTCACGGGTGTTTAATTAGTCGTGTTGGTTAGTCGTTTAAACCGCGAACGAAGATTAAGTTGGCATGTCGAGATATATAAAAGAAAATAGAAAAAAAAAAAAAAAAGAGTATGCTGAAAGATGCTACTGTACACCTAATATGCTTTCATTTTGTTGCATGTTTAGCATTGACTATTTTTCACTTTCAATCCTCATATTTAAGAATTGGTCACATGCAAACCTTAAACTATTATAAATTGACACATTATACCTTAGACTATCTAAATAATAATATTGAGTTTTTAAGTTTAAAAGACTTGTCACTAATAACCCTAAACTTTGATCAATTACACTTTAAATTCTAAATTATAATAAGTTGTTATATTTAACTCTAAAATATTGATACGATTTATATAGGCAATAAATCCGTTATGACTTAAATGAGCTAATAAGTATTATACTGAAACGTAATCCGTGTAGATTCATTGAAGAAGACGTGACGTTATTTCTTCGTGCTCACATTTCCATTTACTTTCATTTGCTAAGGTACGGATATTCGGTCTTCTTCTAAAACATTCTTTGTTCGTAAATATTAGTACGAGATATTCCGTCCTTTTTCGATAGGGCATCCATTGATATGATTATCCGTTATTACCTTTGATATTCGTTTTGTTATTCGCTCGATATTTGAGCTTCTTATGATATTCGTTGGTTATCCGTCGATATGTTTCGATTCGATGTCGATATGTTATGTTCGATTCGAGATTTGATATGATATGTTTGATTCGAGATTTGATTTGATATGATTATGATTGCTCTTGTATTGCCCAGCTTCTGTATCTGTATCCCTAGCCATGGAGGTACCATGGCCATGTCATTGAGGCACCGGTGGCATGACACTATCTGGGGCGGTGTGATTGGTCCCCGGCGTTCCCCTTTTGTTATGTTTGTATGAGATCTCTTGGCCATTATGATATGTTTTGCAGGGAGCGTATGGATGCATCCTAGGTAATTTGTATCTGTATCTGTATCTGGTGATTGGTTGGTGTGTGTTCCTACACCCCATCACATTCTGGTACATTGGAGTCTGCAGCTCCATGTACAACTTTGGATTTGACGGTATATGAATTGTGATATGATTATTTGGCCTATTCATGTGGCATGCTTAGGCACTGGGCAGTGCACTCCGATCCTATATTTGTACTCTGTTTTAGTATTTGACTCATATGCGTTTCGCATCTGTTTCGTCTGACATGTTCTCGTGAGCTCTTTTCCTTTCTTTGTGTTGACATAATTTGATCCAATTCCCATTCGATTTTATTATTCTTGTATTGTTTATATCATTCTCACCTGGGCTTTTAAGCTCAACACGCACTTTCTTTTCTTTGGCGGCGTATTTTAGCGGAATCTTGGGATTGAGAGTCGAGAGTAGGAGTTAGAGACTAACCCTAGAGTTACCTATTCTTGCGGACTTATGATTCTGGACTTTTGTATTTTGATCTTCTGTTGTTCCTTTGAAATTGAAATCTTTTGGGTTTGTATTTTAGATCATGGTTTCATGACTTGGTTTTTTAAGTCTTCCGCTTGCATTTATGTTCTGATTTGACCCTATACTGTGACACTCGGACCCTTGTCGGGTTGGGGTGTTACATATGTGCACGCTCCTTTTCAATGTTTCAGAATACGGACAAATGTGCACACTCGTTGTCATCATTCTTTTGATTCAGCTACATCTGATACAAAGAAAAGTATAAAAATTAGAAAAAATAAACGCAAATTAATATACACGTATAAACACATGTATGAGGACCCAATTTTTTTTATTTTTTTTTTATTTATGTTTTTGGAATAATCTTTCTACAATTTATGTTTTTCAAATAGTAAAGTGCCTATGTGTTTTCTAATTAATGTAAATTTATCAGAAACCAAGAACATACATGTTAAATGCAAAATAAAGAAGCTATAACCATTAAATTAAAATTATTTGTATAACCACATTAAAAACATACATGTTAAACTAAGAACATAAATGTTAAATATATGTTAAACCAAAAACATGTTAAAAACATACATGTTAAACAAAGAACAAACATGTTAAACCAAGAACAAACATGTAACATATTAAATTTGATCATTTTATAATATGTTGGTTATGATGTCTCATTTAAATTGCTGCCTATTTCCTTTTAGCAAATCTATAACCCAATAGTTACCAATTTGCCTACTGTCATCGTCACATGTAATTGATTAGAGTATTAAAGATTCCTTTTGTTTAGTTGTTAATTGATTAGAGTATCAAAGGTCGATGAATGATTTTACATTATTTAGAACTACATGTACGGCCAAATGTACGATAAGATTTATACTTTTGATTACATGCACGGTCAAACTTAGAAGAATTCTTTTACGCGACCACGTGGACTGGAATTTTAACCTAAAGGAACTCACATGAATTAGATACATGTAACCCAATATAACAAAGAGGTTTCTTCAATATATATGCGTTTTACTCTATTATATTAGCACATCTTCTGTTTCAAACTTTACAAACCTAATTATAACGACAACTAGATCTGGCATGAACCTGAATAAAACGGTTCAGTATGCAAAGAGAGATTAACCAATACTATGACCATGTTTAGAACATATAGTAAGAGTCGATACTAATTTGACAAAATTATAAAGATGCTCGGAAATAGAAAAAGTAAATACGTACCTCCAGCAGCAACAAGTTTGTCTACACGACCAACAATATGTTTTCCGTAAGTGTATTTTTTAATTGCATTCAAATGAACCTTTATCCGGCCCAATATGTGCTCACGTTCCTGATCACTACAAGTTTCAAGTACTTTTTGCACGACATAATTTGCAAACTGATCTTTCATCATTGCCTGAATACATAGACACCCAATTACCACCACAATCATAGAAGTAAAAAAAATTAAAAAAAATCTGAAACATAGACAACTCAAGTTACACCATGTTCATCGTATAGCTGTCAAAAGAAAAATAGCAACAAGTTTGTTTAATCAGTCATTACAATTAGTTAACCAGTTCTCTTGATGATGTGAACTCCACTATCAGTATCCACGATGTCGCTTATCTCCCCCACTTTCAATGCATATCCTTCTAAATGAACCTGCATAAAAGTTAAGCAAGAAACAATGTTTTTATGAGGCGATAGATAACATAAAGAAGCAAACACATGTCTGCAATCATTTTCTTCATAAAAATGACAAAATATATATTCGTTTTAAAATATGAATGTAATTTCCAAATATAACTTTTGAATCCGTGGGAGAGAAAAGAACATAATCAGCCGAACACCAATGTAACTATACGGGGAACAGTAAGGCGACAAAACAAATTGGGGAGTCATAGCATTCAATACAAAAGCTAAAATCTTATCACTTGATACCTTGTATCAAATGTTCTATAGGGAAAGGGATTCACTATCAATGACAATTTTTTACGGAAAACTAGTGGTGAGCACAAAAAAAGGTACTTTTCCAAGAAAAGAATAAACAAACGATCATTCCAAGAGAAAACTGAAGTCCGCTGCTGAGAAGATGCAAGTTTCAAGTACTTTTTGCACGACATAATTTGAAAACTGATCTTTCATCATTGCCTGAATACATAGACACCCAATTACCACCACAATCATAGAAGTAAAAAAATTAAAAAAAAATCTGAAACATTTATTTCCTCACAGAGTATACATACCTGAAGTGGCTCAGAAATCTTGAGCTCCTTGATGTAATCAATGGCATCAACGAAATCTTGAACTAAAAACATGGAATGATGGGTGGCGGTTGTTAGGATTTAGGGGAGGCGGTTTTTAGGATTTAGGGGAGGCGTGTTTTAGGTTTTGATTTAGGAGGCGTTTTTAGGTTTTGAGATGAGAGAGGAGAGGAGATAAACATTCCTCCCACTTATTTAGGGAAGAATTAAATTCCCATTTTGCTCTTACTTTTTTTTTTTTTTTAAATTAAATTAGGTTACATCTATTTTCAAAAATGCCATTATGCATTGACATGATGTACCTTATGTATAACTAGGAGTAAAAAGAGGGTTCTCATGCTTCTCGACTTAACAAGGTTCTCAAAATAAAGATACACTATATATATATATATATATATATATATATATATATATACCTTTATAAAACACCAATATCCCCAACCAAAATCCAACCTCCCTTTTAAGATTCAACCACCGTACCAACATCCAAACTAAATTTACAAACACTAAAGCAACATCCAAACCTAAAAAAACCTCAAACCAACAACTGAACCTAAATAGTTACACTTTTCTACCATTTACTTTCATTTTAATTCTCACAGCAACAACTAAAACACACACTCCTACAAAAACTCTCCCACCTCCAACCTTTTTCTCTCATCTCATCCAGCACTACCCCCACTACCACCACCCAAAACAACTTCGAACCTCACTACCCACATATCCCTCACAAGCACCGAGACCACCACCACTCGCTCCACCAACGAAAACCATCGACCACCAAGACCCGCCGCCACAACAAAAAAATCTCTACATCGCGCAAGGTTTTTTCATATCGAGTCTTTTTTTGATTTTTTTTATAGATCTATGTATTATAGTTTTGTAGAACTGAGTTCTTATAATTTATATTCTTATTTTTGTCGGTAGCCGCTGTGATGGATTTTTCCGCGACCCACACCACCATTAAATCCAATCTCCTAAAACCCCTCCACCAAGATATCTCCACAAATCTGATAAGTGCTCGAGTTTTGAGGTTTGTATTGTGTATTTTTTTATAGATCTATATAACTTTTAAGTTTTCATGTTTTCATGTTTTTTGTTTTGTAGATTTATATATTTTTCATCTTATGGAAGTTTTTTTTATTAATAGATCTATATTTTTTTTATAAAGATCTAAGTTGTAAGATGTTTTGGTGATTTTTTTTTGTTTAGATATGCTGCTGCCGACTCTCTTTTGCCGGAGTTCGTTTTGCGCCGCTGCCGGAGATGTATATATTTATTTTCAGTTTTGTTTGTAATTTTGTTGACAATTTTTTTACAGTAATTCGTTAGCTTTGTGGTTCTTGTTGATAAGATGTGTAAGTTATGTTTGTACTTTTGTAAATTTTAGTTGTGTAAAATGTTTACATATTTGAGAAATTTTGTTCTACAATTTTTTGGTATATATTTGGTACATAAAATATTAAGTTTTCTTAAATGTGTAACCTGGGTTATCTGAATTTATGTTCAGTTGACATGTGTGAATTATTAAATGTGTAAATTGTTAAAGAATCACATTTTCTGAAAAATTAAATTAAATTATTTTTTGGAAAATTATGCAAGTTTAAATTTCTTTTAAAAATCTTGAAAATTTTAATGTTACCTGAATTTGGACGTTTTTAAAAGCTTTTGCAATTTGAATTTCTTTTCGAGTATTTGAAATTTAAAGATTTAAAATTTAACATGCATCTTTATAAATTTGAGGTCATATTTACATCTCTACTTTTAACTTCATGTTGTATGACATATTCAAGTTCTATAAGTACTAGATAAAGTTAGTCAAGAAATATAATTTTTTATTAATCTCGGTAATCTAAATTTTGATTTCAAATTTTGAAATTGTAAATACAATGGGGAAGAGTAATGAAAAAGACAAAGAAAATTTACATCGGAAGATGAAAAGATTATACACAGATAAAGTAGACTTGCTTTTACATACACTTTTTTTCTTTAGACTTGCTATATAATATATATTTCCTCCCTCTTATATTAATTGCTCTCGCTACTATTTTAAGATGTCTAATAATAAATGATTTTTCTGTATTTCAACACAAGAATCTACTTTTATTACATTTTAATCAAATACTGTAGTGCAACATCCAACAATGCCATCGAGAGACAAACACACATATCGATGCTATCTGATTTTGATAGAAACTAATGTTATGCAGCCTTGCCATTAGAAAACAATTACTCAAAATGGTTTTTCGACGGTGCAAGTAGAGTTTGTCGACAGCAATTATTCGCCGCCAAAATTTTGTCGAAAGATAGAAACCGCGGCCGATTGTCGATTATTATTATTATTATTATTATATAAAAACATCACTTCATTAGACGATCAAAAGAAATTACAAGAAATTCGTGGGGAGCCGTGAGACTAACTGGGCCCCCACTCCTCTAGTAATAGCAAAACAAACCCTACTAAAAATATAATTAGCACCACGCGCGCCAATATCTTGAGTGACCGAGAACTTTCGGATTCGCTTCAGCAAGGTTACCGCTTCCTTCTCGAGTTCACCAAAGGAAGAGAAAGAGAAGGGGATGAACCCATATCCAATATCAGTGCATTTGGTTTCGTACTTGACACATTTTGTATGCACCTTCAATCACGGCACGCCCGCCACAAAGTCACCATACGGTTTGCGTTAAGGGTGATGACCCAAGAAGATCAACACATACATCAAGGCCTCTCCCACGAGTAAAGTAACAAGTCACCGGGCGTAAGTGTTTATCCTCTCCAGAGCCCGACATCAACTTCTTTACGAGCCGAAACCCCAACCCGGAGCGGATATCACGGAGTATCACGCACCACATTATGTCGATGTTTAATACCAATAATACTGCGCATGATACGGCATGATCCCCATAGATATCGCCGTGAAAACCTTGGAACAAGCGAGCACGGCATCCGAGTGGAGAAAGGGAACACCTAGACGATAGCATAAAACACACCTGTAGGTTTTAGCATTCATAGTGCGCCCCACCCAACTATCGGGACTACTCGAGCCGATCAAGTATGGTCTTCCATTTGCGATCTCCATAGGGCCATCTGTCTTGCGAGATAGGCGTAAGGTGGATTCACCTCTTTTGTGACACGTGTGAAATATAAATCGCCAATTTCTTCATGAGTTTGGGGCCAGCAATTTCACAAGAGCTACCCAAAAGGTCGGTCTCCATTTTCTCGTTAAAAACATGCAGAGCATCATCAAAGGAAGATCCAGAAGCACCAACACCAGACATCCGGAGAAGTTCAGTCTGCAGGCTGGCCGATTGAAGTCTAGAAGCAAGGAAGGCATAATTCAGAACATCACCAGCAGCGTGTATACCAAGCCCCCCAAATTCAAAAGGAAAAGTGGCCAGTCTCCATTGCCAATTTCCGAACCCAGGCCCAGAGGCAGTGACAATATGCTCCAAAGAGGAGCAAAGTGCTTCATCGAATGAAATCTGAGCACGTTCAATGACATGGGGGAACATGTGCGCATAAAAACTGACTTGGAAATGCCAAGACATGCACGGAGAAGCAAAGAACTCACATTGGGGATCATTAAGCTTAGCAACAACATCCATAAGTTCGGTGGTTTTAGAAACTTGTTTCAAAACAAGCCTCTTGCTAAACTCAAGGTCTACACCAACAGACCACCCAACAATTTTACACCATGCGGGGGCGCAATATTAGGAGGAAAACACTGCGAGTCTCGCTTCTAGGATCTTCCTTGGCAAAAAACCTCGAGTTTATCGATGTTGAGGTGCAAACCATAACAAGGTCCATCTATCATAATGAGCTCCAGGGCCTTCCCAACAAGCAGAGTATCTCCAATGTTCGTACCATCATCTAGGTACCAAGCTTGAAAGGGAGAGAAAAAGAGTCTTTGATCTTGCGAGCCAAAGCATGTAGCACCAACGCAAAAGGAGAGGTCCAAGAGGTCACCTTCTTTTGCCTTGGTGTGACCATAAAGTGTGTTCCCCATAATATAATGGTCCGGGTCAAGTAGCAAAATTCAACCCAACGTGATATGGCAGGACAATGGAGGCGAACCTCTTGTAACATAACCTCACGGTCCACCAGATTGAAGGCGTTTTTGAAATCCACCAACAACATCGAAAGACCCACATCATCTCCACGGTCTTCAACAAACCGATTCACGGCATGAAGAATGGCCTCCCCTCCTCCAGAAACCCCAACTCCGAATAGTAGATCATTCAAATATCCATCTAAAGTGGCCAATCATAGAAGCTCCCACTTTGGAGACTAACCGCCTCAGACAGTCCCCATCTAAAATTATTATTATTATTATTATTATTATTATTATTATTATTATTATTATTATTATTATTATTATTATTTTTAATAAAACATCACTTCATTAGAAAATCATAGGAAATTACAAGAAATTAGTGGGAGCCGAGAGACTAACTGGGCCCCAATCCTCTTGCAATAGCAAAGCAAACCTACTAAAAATATAGTTAGCACCACGCGCCAATATCTTGAGTGACCGAGAACTTTCGGATTCGCTTCAATAGGTCACCGCCTCCTTCTCGAGTTCACCAAAAGAAGAGAAGAGAGGGGATGAATCTATATCCAATATCGGCGCATTTGGTTTCGTGCTTGACACGCTTGTTTGTGCGGCTTCAATCATGGTACGCCACCACAAAGTCATCATACCGGTTTGCGTCAAGGCGATGACCCGAAAGATCAACACACATCAAGGCCTCTCTCCTACGAGTAAAGTAACAAGTCACCGGGCGTGGGTGTTTGTCCCTCTCCGCGAGCCCAATATCAACTTCTTTACGAGTGAAACCCTACCCGGAGCAGATATCGGCGAGTATCACGCACCACATTATGTCGATGTTTAATACCAATAATACTGCGCATGATACAGCGTGATCCCCATAGATATCACCGTAAAACCTTGGAACAAGCGAGCCGCGGCATCGAGTGGAGAAAAGGGGACACCTAGACGATAGCATAAAACACACCGGTAGGTTTTAGCATTCATAGTCGCCTGACCCATTATCGGGACTACTCTAAGCCGGTCCCAAGTATGGTCTTCCATTTGTGATGTCCATAGGGCCATCCGCCTAGCGAGATAAGCGGAAGGTGGATTCAGCCTCTTTTGTGACAGGTGTGAAATATAAATCTGCCAATTTCTTCATGAGTTTGAGGGCAGCAATCTCACAAGAGCTACCCAAAAGGTAGGTGATAACGCTACACGCGCCGTTCGAGGTCAAAGGAACTTCCTTTTCATCGAGCAAGTTTTTCAACACCCTAGGCAGTGAACCTAATCGTTGTAGTGTAGTATTAGGGTAAGCCACGGGTATTGATATCGTTCTCTAGGGGAATAGGAATGCTAGTGAGAAGTTACTACGCTAAGGTTGGGGTTGAGGAAGATTATTTTGTATCTTTTTATATTTTTTAAGGAAAGGAAAGGTACGAATCTCGGGTTTTGGATTTGGGGGGTTGGTATTGCTACCGATTACTCTACTTATCTAATTATCTAATCTAAGGTGTATATAGTCTATGTCTAATTATTGTATGCTCGTATGATAGTTTAAAGATGTGTTTACTTAGGTTTTACTACTCCTTAATTATCTCCTATTGGTGGTTGAATTGTCACGTCCTTATTCTTAGTTGCGTTGTGTGTCTAAGGTTGTAGGGTATGCGTTTCTCCCTAACTCTTTGAACTTACCGAAGGGTCTCGTCTACAAAACCCACTAGGGATAATAAACTCTTACTCTAAGGCACTCTTTGGATGGTTTAGCTTACAACTACTCAAGGAGTTATATTCTAAGGTTCACAAATATTTAATCAAGCATTAAGTACACAATGAATGACCTATCGCATTACTAGATCATTAATCAACTAAGATAAGAGACAACCAATCAATATTCAATAATTAAGTTTCATACTCCTAAGCAAACACACAAGTAAATTAGCGGGACATGGAGAACATGCAAGCATACACACAAATAATCAAAGACATAATTGTATTAATGAAGTAAAACACTTATCTTGGTGTAAGATAGGGTTTGAACCCTAAAATCTTACAAGACAGCCTTGGTTCGGTTTAGGTTTTACTCCAAAGACTACCCACAAATCTTGAAAATTCGGATTCTATATAAAAGCTTACACATGCAACGGCGTCACCTTATGTTTTGTGACGCCGTCGTGTCGCCGTCATTAGGGTTTCGTCTTGGCCACGTTAGACTTGCGACGGTGTCACCTTATGCTTGTGACGTCCTCTTGACTTCCGGCGCCGTCTGATTGCATCTAGGCCGTGCGAGTTGCGACGACCTACTCTTTATAACCAGCGTCGTCGCTTGAAAATAGGAGTTTTGGCTTCGTCCCGTCACAAAATCCTCCGACGGCGTCATAGCGATTAGCGATGACGCCACACCTTGTGTTTTCGGCGGTGGAGTGTCTCGATTCGACTTTGGCCATTTTCTTCGTACATTCGCGCCTTTTCGTCCAAATAAGTGCCATTCCAAGATTTTGCCTTCAAGAGACCTAAAAGTGAAAAGGAACGATATTAAGCAATAACGGATACAAAAGTGATCAAATAAGGGCTTAAACGACCCTCAAAAGGTACCTTTAAAACCTTATCACTCGGTCTCCATTTTCTCATTAAAACATGCAAGGCATCATCAAAGGAAGATCCGAGCACCAACACCAATTTGGGAGAAGTTCGATCAGAGGCTCATGATTGAGTCTAGAGGCAAGGAAGGCATGATTCAAAACATCACCGAGAGCGATACACCAAGCCCTCCAAATTCAAAGGGAAGAGTGGCGATCTCCATTGCCAATTTCCAAACCCGGGACCGAGGCGGTGACAATTCGCTCCAAAGAGGTGAAGTGCTTCATCGAATGAAATCTGAGCACGTTCAAAGACACGGGGAACATGTGCGCATAGAGAAATACAGACTTGGAAATGCCAAGACATGCACGGAGAAGCATCAAATCACATTGGGGATCATTAAGCTTAGCAACAACATCCATAAGTTCAGTGGTTTTAGAAACTCGTTTCAAAACAAGCCTACTGCTAAACTCAAGGTCTACACCAACAGCCCACCCAACTATTTTACACCATGCGGGGGCCGCAGAATATTAGGAGGAAAACACTGCGAGTCTCGCTTTTAGGATCTTCCTTGGCCAAAATCCTCGGTTTATCGACGTTGAGGTGCAAACCATAACGAGGTCCATCTATC
Organism: Chrysanthemum lavandulifolium; assembly: GCA_022545495.1. Classification (NCBI taxonomy): domain Eukaryota; kingdom Viridiplantae; phylum Streptophyta; class Magnoliopsida; order Asterales; family Asteraceae; genus Chrysanthemum; species Chrysanthemum lavandulifolium. The sequence continues at coordinate 24,885,217 of CM040241.1, read as the reverse complement.
ATAATGAGCTCCAGGGCCTTCAAAACAAACAGAGTGTCTCCAATAATCGTACCATCATCTAGGTACCAAGCTTGAAAGGAGAGAGAAAAGGAGTCTTTGATCTTGCGATCCAAAGGATGTAGCACCAACGCAAAAAGGAGAGGTCCAAGAGGGTCACCTTGTTGTACGCCTTGGTGTGACCATAAAATGTGTTCCCCATAATATAGTCCGGGCCGAAATGGAGTAGCAAAATTCAACCCAACGTGATATGGCGGGGCAATGGAGCGAACCTCTTATAACATAACCTCGCGGTCCACCGTTAGGCGTTGAAATCCACCAACAACATCGAAAGACCCACATCATCTCCACGGTCTTCAACAAACCGATTCACGGCATGAAGAATGGCCTTCCCTCCTCCAGAAACCCCAACTCCGAACTAAAGATCATTCAGTATCCATCTAAAGAGTGGCCAATCATAGAAGCACTCACCTTGGAGACTAAACACCTCAGCAGTCCCCCACCGCAATAGGACGATACCGCTTGATCATGAGTGTGAGAGGAGCACTGCAATATACTACCAAAGCCTTAGGACGCTTACCATCAAGAAAAGATTTACCACACGGTGATGGAGTTGATTAACTCATCGATATAGCCACAACAAGACCGCTAAAACAATCCAATAGGTGTTGGGCGCGTAAACCGTCTCGACCACAAGATGTACCACGGGGGAAACTCTTAATCATGTCAAGAACCACAGTAGGAGATACAATGAGGTTATGATGATCAATAGGTATATCAGGCAGTGAAGGAGCTGACTTGAAGGGGTGTTTAGCCTTTAGGTCCTCAAGGGTAGTATCATTGTAAGGAGCAACATCTGAAGAAGAAAGAACTCTGACAACAGCAGTATAATGACCATCCCAAATCTTCCTCCTACATTTCTTGACATTACGCTCACCCAAATCCAGGTTTCCCTCCTCAATATTAGACCAAGTAGGGGAGGGTTCAGCTAAAACCTCTTTAACAAGCTGCAAACAACCACTAGACGTACCCCAAGACCGAATGGCATTAGCGATATATTCTTCTTGACGCTGACGCCTAGTAGTAGACCTACACTCCATGTTACTCCTCGGGCAAAAGGTTTTAAGGAGACAACGAGGCAAGGCTAACAGGCTAACCCAACAAGAAATGTATTCAGGTGTGCATATCACCTTATCAAGAGCTCCTTTCAAAACACGAGAGAATCCCAAACGGCACTTAGGAGGGATGGATTTGACAGTGTGCAACCCTTTAGCGAGCAAAGTTTCAAGAAAGCGTAAATCAAAACTAGAGTGTTCTTCCAAAACCAAATCTTCAACGCAAGCGAGCTGAGCAAAAGAGGGAACTTGGGGCTTAGCGAGATCAAATAACACAAATCTAACAACACCATCACCACAATCGGGGGGCGACACAAAATCAGATCCATGCCGACATTTAGAGCGAAGAGTATGCGTCTTAAAACAAACCCCACACAACCAAAGACCCATACACGTAAACTTAGCAACCTAAAAAACAACCAAATTAGTGGCCAAAGAAAGTTTGGTGGTGGCTAGCGCATCCTCATTGAAATGACGATCACGAAGATGAGAAATCAACGAGGTTTTGGTAAGCCCATTCCACTACCGTCTTGGCAACCACTTAAACCAGCAAAGGGACAATGAAACCGAATAATAGCCATAGAGATTTTTTTTTTTTTTTTTTTTTTTTTTTGGTGCACTAACCTTAAGAAAACCAACCTAAACTAAATAAAACAAAAACCAACACATGCATGGTCCTACTAAAATAACAAAACCATACGTTTCAACACATGCATGGTCCTACCAGAAATATAAACACAAACAGAGATAAAAGGAACCAGCGCGGGCCCCACCTAAAAAGCAAATCATTAAAACCGGCTGGAACAAACAACTACCAGAAAAAAAATACGCCAACTCGCTAAAAAGCAAAAGGCTGCCAAAATTGTTAACCCAACTCGCTACCAGAAATCTGCAAGCCAACAAACCGCTAGCCAACAAAAACGTTTCCATAAAAGTGCTAGCCAACTCGCTACCAGAAATATAGAGCCAACTCGCTTCCACAAACTGACCCAAAACACTACCAGAAGACGGTGATGAAACAGTAGCATAAAAGAGAGAAACTGGAGATAACCAGCAACAACCTCTCGTTCAACTAACACGTATGAAACGGAAACCCAACAAAGCCGGTGGAGAAGAGAAGGGAAAAACAATGCCAAAAGGCAAGACTACCGTACGAGGGTACGGTAGCCTGCACACGCACACCCAAGAAATTATTATTATTATTATTTAAACATCAATTTTAACTATCTCATAATAATATACACAACTATTCTAATTCACATGTATTAAACATGACTTGAACCCGCAATCATTTGATGGGAGAGCTTTTCCCAAAACATGAGATATCTTTAAAATACAAGCACTTTGGTAGCTATCAAGTTTTGTAGAAACTATATGTTGTCGTCATCATGCAACCATGTCCCTAGGAAAACATGGTTTTTTTCTGAAAGGATTCCATTGCTCTACAGTATTAGTTTGCCAAAAGAAAATCATTATCCGCTAAAAATTTGTTCGGAAATTAAACACCGCTGCCGCTAAACGCGGGTAATCGGCAAGATTCCTCTACGCTACAAAAACAATCATTGAAAATTATTCGCCGTCGAGATTTAGTCGGAATAGATGCACGCTACCACTAGAGCTACTACTCGCTAGATACCGCCGTCGCTAGGCATGGATACTCGGCTAGAATCCGCTCCGCTGTATATATATATATATATATATATATATATATATATATATATATATATATATATATATATATATTATATATATAGGAGGCATGAGACTTGGCATCCCATAATGCCATGTCATATTTCCATGTCATCAATGTATTTATGTGGCATTTTTTTTTTGTTTTTTTTAATGAATTTTTTTAATACATGTACAATTTTATTTTCCATGTCATCATTTATGTGGCATTTTTTTATATTTTTTTTAATGAATTTTTTAATACATGTACAATTTTATTTTTGGAAATTTTAAAATTCGTTTTTAATTTGTTAATTTTTTATTTTAAAATTCGTTTTTATTAATAATTAATTAATTAATAAACTAAAATTGTTTAATTAAAAAGAAGACATGGATTGGATTCGAACTTTGGTCATTGTTAAGTTATGTAAACAACTTTCCACTAGACTAAATTGTTTTTGATTTCTATGTTCCAAAACAATACTTTTAAGATATCTATAAACCATGCAATCTGAATCGCTTTAAAAAACTCTAAGCCCATAAAACAATAAACTTTCTTCCTCTCGAATAAAACCCCTAACGTGCTTCATTCGTCCTCATTCACGAGAAGAACATGTTTGAGAAATATGGTTTCTAATGGTGATATCGATCATGTTTATATTGGAGCTTTGTTTCTATGTTACCCAATTGATTTGTGTGATTTTTTTAGGTTTTGATGTGAGAGGATTTGGTTATTCAAAGGTATGTTTTCTATCAATGAATTCAAGTTTTACTTATCATTAACTTATTGATTCGTGGTTTTTTGCATGTTAATATTCCGAGATTTGGTTATTTAAAGGTCCGTTTTCTTTATTTGTTATTTTTAAAATTGGTGATTGAATCTAAGTGTTACTTATCATCGACTTATTGATTTAGGGTTTTTGCATGTTAATATTCCGAGTTTGATTATTCAAAGGTACTTTTTCTATTTTTGTTGTTTTTAAAATTGGTGATCGAATTCAAGTGTTACTTACAATCAACTTATTGATTTAGGGTTTTCTTGCATGTTAATATTCTAGGATTTGGTTATTTAACTGTAAGTTTTCTATATCGTTTTCATATCACAGGTTCTAGACGATTAAATGAAGTTCGGTTGGTTACGTGAAGGTACATCTAAAATATCATATATATACGATTTCATTTGCTGAGGTCCATCAATTTTACTAAACTTGACGTGAGAATAATAACATCATGGCAAAAAATTTAGTTGTAGCCCTTCTTCTGAATCATGTATATATATTTATGTGACCTGAGGGAGTAGCATATACAAATTATTGACAGACACGACTTCAAGGAGCATCCATAAATCATGTTGGACAATTTGCGTTGTTTTGGAGGTAACTATTAGACTTTTGCATATCATCTTTACTTCCTCACAATTGTATGAACTTTTCAAGAGTTTTAGTTAATACACCCCATTAAAATTTACATTTATATAGGAAGTTATAATATTTTGATCATAACCCGAGTAATTAATATGATGATTAAGGTATTTGAAGTTGCACCATTATTTTTGAAGGCTGCAGGAGATACCCTTGAATACCACAAGTCAAGATACTTCATCGTTCTCTTTAATTTACTTATCTATAGGCATTGTGCGTGTTTACTCAAGCCCGACTGAACCATCGGTTACTCAAACATCCAGCTGTGACATAGTACACTTAAGCTGCTACTTTCTGCTATCTGGTTTGTATTTTTTTTACATTTGCTATTTGTGTTGGATTTTTTTCCTCTTTATTGTGCTTCCTGTGTGATTGTAGCCCTATATCTGCTCCACAATCAATATACAAAATTTGATAGATTAAAGTCATAAACTACCAATTTCATCATCTTTATATAGTTCAAGGTATGTATTTTGATTGCTAAGGCTTAATAATTATTAGATGGTTTGCACAAACCTTTTAAATTCCCTGAGAGATTGGCCTAACCTATTTTGCGCAGGTACCTTTTGTATGGTTACATATTTGCAGAAGCTGATCATATGCTTTCACAGCTAATTCTCCAAACCGCCGTAACCATGACCTTTATAGATTATTATACATCGGATGGGCTTAATTATTTGGAGTTGGAAGTATTATGAGTTTTCATGTTAATTTATATAGAATATAAATTTACATGTTTCAAAGGAACAAGTTTGTACCTTTTGTCGTTTCTGTCAAATGAGAATAAAGGAGCTCTATTAGCAGCAGTTGCGTCATTTGAATACATGCTAAGAGCACCAATACGTTGCCACAATACATTTGTTTGCCAAGTTGTCTTAGAATTGGTCTCCTGCTGGAAAATTGCAAGTGCGTCATTCTTGTCCAAATTTTAAATAAGTATCGTCATACTGTTCTTTAAGCTTTAGTTTTGCAATCTATTACATGACACTCTTAGTGACTATAAATCTGGCATAACTTTTTGGTCTGTATCTAATTTAAGTCTACATGAAACTTCCAGACAAAAATTCTGTATGACTCACCTTTTTTATAGGTCTAAGAAGCGGCACATGGTATTTTATTGCGTTTTTGGAGATGGGCAAGGTACTTAGGCTTAAAACGAAGACCCTTTTTTTTAGCTCAGGCGTGAGTGTAGGAGCAGGCATATCAAACCTGTGTAAATTTCAAAGACAACATAAGCCGACTATTAGATTATGCGTTGACACTGGAAACTTATCTCAATCACAAATTCTGTATGAGTCACCTTTTTGATAAGTCTAAGAAGCGGCACATGGTGATTTTATTGCGTTCTTTGAGATGGGCAAGGTACTTAGGCTTAAAATGAATATCCTTTTTTCAGCTCAGGCGTGAATATCCTTTTAAAATGAATATCCTTTTTATTGCTGGTTTAGTTTATCCCAGTGGCTATGCGGCAGATGTGGGCATACATGGTCGACTTCAGAATTGGAAAGGGTATCGGAGGTGCTACAGAAAATGCTGGCTTGCCGTCTCTTCGCCTAAGAGGTCAGTGCGCTTATTGAATTTCATTTTACAATTTGTTGGTTTTGATTAGAAGTTTGTTTTCATGTAATGAGCGTTCTAGCTGTCATGATCTTACAGGTTTGAATAAATTGACAGTTGAAGAGACAGTTGCTAATGAATGTATGCAAAACAACTTCCAGTTGTCTTCGCTAGGCTGTAGTAATGTGCATGCTGAAAATGCGTAGACAGGGAAAGTCATACCTGAAGGTTTGTGGTGTTTCTCACGTAGTTCATTTGTCGTATTTTTAACACTATTTTTTAAACTGTTTATTAAATACTGTTGTTCATAAACAGATGTGAGCGTACATGAATCCTCTTCAAGTCATGAGAAAAGAAAAATGTTGAACCAACAATGCCAGTTAGGCACCCAAACGTGTGCGTCAGCAAGGAATGTGAGGGCGCATATTTGACTGCCCGTGCAGATGCTGATGTGGCCAGCTCTGGTGCAGTATACCAGACTGTGGGTACCAAACCCTCGGGATCTAACTTTGTTCCTAATGCAGGTGAATGTTCTTTGTTTTCCAGCAATAGTTTTTCCAGTTCTTATTAGTTGTTGCGGGTGCCTTCTTACAATTTATATTTGAATATGTAAGATGGAGCATTATTGAAGGATCAAGGAGCATCAGCAGTATGACCATAGAAAGGAGTAGTTTTTTGGCTATATACATGAGGTAACATCACAATGAGAATGTCTTTTAAATTTGTAATGTACATATCAAAGAAAGAAAATATATAAGTTGTCTTAAAACATCGGGATTCATTCTCAGAATACATCTAACATATGCTACTTATAAGCTATCTTCCCCGATTGTAGGTGTCACTCGGTTTTCCTTAGTAGGGTCCTTAATGGGTCGAACGAGATATTTGGTAATTACTTATTTGATTTAGAAAGCTACTCTTACACCTGATATAAGTTTGTACGTATATGTGGCTGCTGAAATTTGTACGTATATTTGTGTAGAATTAAGTGGGTGTTTGGTTTAACTAATTTAGTTAACTTATTTCATAGTCACATACGGGTGACACTTTACGATTTTAGGTATAGTCCCTGTTGACTATTTGGTAATGCCACGAGTCATTTCTTCTTTGTTTGCTTTACCATTCTTAACTCTTTATACGTTCCACTGTCGCAATTGCGTCCAGTGCTATTTTGGCTGAAGGGGTTTACGCGATTAGTATTAATATCATTTTGGCTTTGGCTCAAAGAGCTCTTAAACCATGGGATATGAACCAACCAAATGTTGCTGTCTAGAAATTTTAATGCTTGCATACAAGCGTTTATACAGTATCTATGGCCCAAAAGTGATGTGAATCTAGCCTGAAATGAATGCATTAATATTGAGCTAAGTAAAGATGCAAAATGACACCCAACCAATGCATAAATACCAATTGGAACAGCAATGAAGCTGTCTAGAATCTAAAATGGTTGTGCGACTGTATGAAAATACATGGACTCATCTTGAATAACAGATAGTAAGTTCTAGAAGAGACTGAAAATGACCTTCAGATAAGCTGACGAGTATTCGAAAGATGCAACAGGTAAAGATGTGCCAACGTGAGTAGGGATGTGAAAATAAGATGCTTAAGTAATTAACCAACAATTCAACAAACTGATATGCATTATGCAAATTTGCATACATATGGAAACTTATTACCGAGCTTATGCTAGGAAAGCACTTAAAATGTTATAGCTATTTTGTTTTAATATTTTATAATAATGTGAAAAAGATGCAAGGAAGAGAATCGCATTAGGAGCAGCTTTATATTGGTTTCTTAATTTGGTTAATTATAATTTATCAAGTTTTCAGAATGATTTTGTTTCGCTATATTTTATCACATTCTATTTGTTTGGTTTAATCTATCAAATTTAGGATGTGTTTCTTAGGATAATTTGTCATGGTAAAAGAGATTGTTAAAGAGAATAACTTTGCGTAAATAGATAGCATTAACCCATATTATCAAGACGATATATGGAATCTTAGTTATTTTATGGTATCTTTTGATAGCGGCGACCACCAAAACCGACGGGCAATTCCTCTATCTTGGGTTATGGAAGCAACTATTAAGGCTATCGTTATGGCACGGGGAGGGGTTAGTCTATTTGGTGTATCATGATATATTAGCTTATATGTTATATGATATGATTGTATGCAAAAGTAATTGGGGCAGGATAGAAAGCATCAATTGCATATATAAGTATTGCATGTTACTACATCTTTTGTGTTCATTTAGGACTCTCTCTCGGTTTTGCAGCTAATTGGGGTGTAAAGGTATGCACCTTACTCATATATGTACTACATTGTTCCTTATTGATATTGTATAATGTGTTTGATTTATATGAGTCGTCAATTTGATGCTTATATTGACATTGTAAAATTTGCAGGTTACATGGATAGGCGTGTTGACAGAAAATGTGGTACAAATCATTATCTTGATTTGGAGTTGCGATAGAACCGATTAGGATAAAGAGGTACTTTTCACCTCGCCATATATTTCTCATGATCGGAACTACTTCTACATATGTTTTTTTGTAAAAAAAGTACATTTCTTTGATTATTTAATAGAACATTATTGATGTAAATTGCAGGCATCCATGGCTGAAAAAAGAATCGAACAAAGGTCAGGTCAAAAACAGTGGAGGGAGAGCAATAAAAGTTACAGAAGCTAAGATGAGTTGTTTTGTTTTATGTTAATGGTTGATTTTTGCTGGAAAATGCAAGGTTTATAGTTTATGCATGTCATTGTGTAATTTACTTTCTTCGTTCCTTTGATTTTTTTTTTTTTTTTTTTTTTTTGCATTTTGGTTTTATACAACAACAAAGGTAAAAAACTAGAACAAAATTTAATTATATGTTTGATGGACACAAACCACCGGTGTATGACTCAAAATATATGCTTGATAGGTACGAGAAATGGCTGCAAAAATACGAGAGAAGATACCCATGTAAATTTTGTATTTTTCCATTCAACATAGAATCTTTGTTCTAATTTTTTGTTTTTCTGATACAGGAATTGCTTTAAGGCTCCTGGTGTATGCTTTCAAGTGTCATCATAGAAAGTTTCAAGAGCCAAGATTAGGTATATTTAAGAGTTGTAGTTCCATTACTTCACATCATATAACTAGGAGTGCTTATTTAACAGTTCTGCACAACAGCCAAATTTTTTAACCATTCCATGGTATTTGGTCAGAAATTTGGTGACTCGAGTCCAAAGGTTGTGTTTGATAAACAAGGCTTCATTTTAGATTAGTACCTTGATAAGCAGAGTTTGGATAGCATAAATCTTGCTTAAAATGGCCTTGCTCTAACATTTGTAAATCTTTTGTGCTTTACTCAACTAAAAGTAACAATTGTTGTGGATTAAGTTGCAAAAGAAAATCTACCAGCTTACATGTTTATGTCTAAAGTAATTTTGGCCAAAAGATATATACAGTAGTTTCAGAGAGGAATAAAGATCAGCAAAAGAAGTCTCATTGTCTATATGACTCCATGTTCGCCGAATTACTTATAAGGGGTGTTTGGGATTACTTATTGGCTACTTAAACGTCCCAAAAACATTTCTGAAAACTCAAAACATGCCCAATATAATACAAAACCAAACCTAACCAGTGGCATCGCCATATATTGCAGACATGAGTAGATCTACACACTCCTTATCAGTCTTTTGTATCCTCCTTACGCAACTACATCTCAACTCCCCATTGTATTTAAACTTTCAGTACCTGAATCAATTTTTTTAGTTTAATAGTCTTAAGCTGAAGTTTAATACTATGTATAATACTAAATTGGTTGTTATATCAGTTACATCTTAAGTTGGTTGCTATCTGGTGATAACCATAAATGTCTGAAACAATATAGTTTGACTTCTATGAGGTCAAAACTAACCAACTTAAATTTAAATAACCCGTATGAATTTCTGAATTCTTAGCACTTAAAACATATACTTTATGATGTGTAGGGGTATGAATTATGTTCATCACCATTAACCACAACCCGTGCAGGGGACTGGCGTTTGATCAGTTCGGTTTTCCTGCAGAACTTTCACACCAGGACTGCCGCTATTAAAAGGTACATATGCTAATTCTATGTTGCATTTAGAATTTTTAAACAGAAGGTTAATGTAGTATTTGTTTAGTTTTTATAGTGTGTTCAAAACCGTGCTACTAAGAGGCTGTTTGTTATTTGGTCCGCTTGCAATGAGCATCATGAAGCTGCTAATTCAAAATAAATATTTTTAGACTTTAAAACTATTTTAGGGGGTGTTTGGGACCGCTTATTAAACCTTTTATTCACTACATTGGTTTATACAATAAGCCGCTTGCAATTAGCATCATGAAGCTGCTTATTCAAAATAGCTTTGCAACTACAAGCTTCTTATTCAAAGTAGCTTATTTCACTCGCAACTACAAGTTGCTTCCTCAAGATAGCTTATTACATGCAAAAAATAATCTTAAAACTATCTGGATAAGCAATCTCTTGAACTGCCGATGAATAGAAGGAATTATAAGTGTGGTAATAGAAAACATTAGATTTAAATTTAGTTTCGTCTTAAGGTCTTCTTTTCAGCTTTCTATGTGGTATAATTTTACAGGTGACTGATATTTGGTTTTCGGATATGGTGGCGAAGGGTGGGTCTGATCTTGGTAGGCCATTGACATGGTTTTCAACGTAAGTGTCATACTACGTATGTCAGGTTTTGACGTAAGCATCATACGATGAAAAACAATGGCGTCGTCTCCCATGATTGGGTTGCTGGTGATCATCTTTCAAGGGTGTTCACATTAGTGTAAGTCAACAAAAAATAAGTACAAAAAAGTTGCCACTTTCACATAATTTCCTATTCGTGTTAAAATGCATACTTACTCTAATTTTAATGTATGTTCAGGGATATTCACCACTTTGTTATCGGCGACGGTATCTGATCTAATATTAATTGCAGATTAAGAAAGACTCCCACACAAGTTTCACTCTGTTGGGATTTGCAGATGGCTCATTCTGCATTTCCCAAAGTACAAATGAAGTGAGTATCAAAGAGAACTTCATTGTATTTGATTGGTCCATTATTGATGACTTATACACAACGTTTTCTAAAACTGAATAAGAAAGCTTATTTTACATAATTTTTTGTTATAATTATTCATCCAGTAGAAAGTTTTAGAATTAACAACAAAATGGTAAACTTTTCAGGAGTTCTAACTTGCTTTAGTGTTCTTATAATATGAATATTATATGGGTATGTTCCTAATTTTTGCTAATACTTTAATAGAAATATTACGCTTATCTACCTTTTATTAGACTCATCAGCTTATTTTCGAGCTTATAAACGATAATAAGCTCATAGGCCACTCATATAAGCATATGAAAATAAGCCGATAAGCCTAAAGCTATTAGTTCATTGAAAGTGGTAGATTATCATCGACTTTGTGGCACTTATAGTTTTGGAGATTTTGGTTGAATAGGATATGACGCATTTGAGGATTTCTCTCGAATAAAATTAAGAGTATGTGAAAAATCTATTAGTCACATGATGTCTTGATAGAGAAAATATGACCTCCGTTTGAGATATTGATATAATGTAAGATAGTTTAACTATAGGCTTTATTTGTTGAACACATATTGATATATTTAGAAAGAAAGTGTAAGCTAAAATGATAACAAAGCGTGATATAGTACTTTTTTGGAAGTTGAAGCTTAGCGGTGTTTGTTTTAGCTTATTTTTTCTATTTATTTCAAGCTTATAAGCCATAAATCCCATTATAAGCTCATCCCAAAAAATATAAGCTTATGATTTATACGCTTATGAAATATAAATTGATAAGCGTAAAGTATGAGCTCATTTAAAGTGGCAAAGTAGCTTCATTATTCAGTTTCCGGTTTTAAACCGAAACATGCCTGAAATGGAATTCGGTTTTGGCTCAAATGAATTTATAGCTTTCCAAAGACTATGGGTTAGGTGTTCGTGATTATAATGTTTTGAGCGTGGTTCCATTCATACTTTATAAGAGTTTGAATTGTAGGGTGTCTTTGTTTTAGCTTATGTTTAAACTTATAAGCTTATTTCTTATGGCGTATTTTCCAGCTTATATGGTTATATTCTGGTCTTAATTAATAATAAGCTCATAAGTGCCCAAAAAATGGGTTTATTATGTAGTATCTGAAACACTTAAGCTCATAAGCCCTATAATAAAATAAAATTGACATCCCTGTGGTGAGAGAGGAACATAAGCTTCCTTTGGGCGCAATATGGGTAGTGATCACTTTTTAATCCATGTATGGTATAGTCTGAAGTTTATCAGTTTAGACTTTAGACTATGCGATGTAGTATCTTTTTTTAGGAAGTTGAATCTTAGGGATTGTTTGTATTAACTTATCTTTAGTCTTATTAGCTTATTTGTTTCACTTTTTTTTCCACCTGTAATAAGCTCATAAGCCACAAACATAAGCTATGAAAAATAAGCTGAAACAAATAAGTTTATAAGCCAAATTATGAGTTCCTCAAACAGGGTAAAGTAGCTCCATTATTTGGTTTTTGGTTTGGTTTTGGCCAAATGAATTTGGTTCAGTTTGATTGCTTTTTATTGTTAAAAAAGTTTAAACTGAGGAAAATGTACATACAAAGTTATGGTGAGAATGTTTGACGAGTTCATAAGTTAGTAGTCCATTTATTAGACGTGGTTAATACCTGAAGGGGTGTCTTCTGATTTGGTAAATGGGGATAGTAGTTAGCACTATCATATGAGATGATTTTAGTATAAATTAAGTTTTAGTTAAATGGGATGGGGACAGTAGTTACGACTATTGTATGAGATGATTTTAGTATGAATTAAGTTTTAGTTGAATGAGTAAAATAGGAAAGTACATCTAACAGAGTAAGGAAGTAACTTCAACACGGTTACTTTATTTGAATGGGTTAGTTAAGAAACTATAGCTAATAGAGTAAATGAAATGATTCTGACATGCTTACTTGATATATGGGTAAAGGAAGAAATTTGGACCCTTTACATAGGTAGGTAGATAAAATTAGAACGCTATAGCTAAGACATGATAGGAAGAACCTACGGCATGCTTACTTTAGTTAAATGGGTAAAGTCAGAAACAATAGTTTTGGGCATAAAAAAGGAATGAAATGGGATCAAATACAAAAGTCTCCATATCCTAAAAAGAAATGATAACAGCTGAAAAAAAAGACAATCACTCGTCTTCAACACAAGACGGGGTCTTTGGATTTGGTTGCTAGGCTTTTTGTATATTGGTATTTAGACACTAGCTTGAATCATTAAGTAGACTCATTCAAAATCCTTGGGATCGTGCAGTTAAATCAGAACTTGGAATGTAAATGGGTTTATAATATAGCTGCTGGTATGCGTGGCTTAGGTAACGAGTGGAAATGGGTTTCAGTTGAAATAGATTTACCCTTATTATGCTTCGTGGTGGTTGCTCAACACCATAATGTTGGTCAAACTGATCTTGATTTTTAAAAATATTTGAAAACCAATCTTGTATAAAAAAAAAAAAAAAAAACTCTGATCGTTGCATTTTAAGTCCTTCTATAAGTTTGTTAGTGTTATTCTTCTATAAGTAAGAGGTCAAACTAACCGGTTGAAATTTAAATAACCCATATGAATTTTTGAATTCTTAGCACTTAAAACATATACTTTATGATGTATAAGGGTATGAATTATGTTCATCACCATAAGCACAACCCGTGCAAGGGACTGGCGTTTGATCAGCTCGGTTTCACGTAAAGCCTTCACACTAGAACTGCCGCTTTTAAAACGCACTTGTGCTAATTATATGCTGCATTTAAAGTTTTTAAACTGAAGGTTAATGTAGTATTTGTTTACTTTTTATAGTGTGTTTAAAACCGTGCAAATAAGAGGTTGTTTGTTATTTGGGCCGCTTGCAATGAGCATCATGAAGCTGCTAATTCAAAATAAATATTTTTAGACTTTAAAACTATTTTAGCGGGTGTTTGGGACTCCTTATTAAACCTTCTATTCGCTACATTGGTTTATAAAATAAGCCGCTTGCAATGAGAATCATGAAGCTACTTATTCAAAATAGCTTTGCAACTACAAGGTTCTTATTCAAAATAGCTTATTTCACTTGCAACTACAAGCTGATTCTTCAAGATAGCTTATTACATGCAAAAATAATCTTAGAACTATCTAGATAAGCAGTCCCTTGAACTGCCGATGAATAGAAGGAATTAACGGTGCAGTAAAAGAAATCATTAGATTTAAATTTAGTTTTGACTATTAAATATCTTGAGTACAAAGTGGCGATTTGTAGCGGAGAGCGTAACTATATGACCAAGATCTTGCGATAGGTTGTTATAATACTAGATTGGTTGTTATATGTATGGCAGTTATGTGTATTCAGTTCAATCCAACAGTCGATGACTAATTTATAAGTGGTTCACTAGATGCTAAGGTTAGAATCTAGAACGTGCCGGATCGGCATGTTGTGGACTGTCTTGATCTTCATGAAATGGTGACCACGATTGGCTATTCTAATGATGGCATGGTAGAAATTATAATCCAAAAAACTTACTTCTTTTCTCTTTGTAGATTAAAATGAATAACTAAATAATTTGTTTCTAAAGGTTTCGGTTGTTGGTTCACACAAAGGGATCTGTTGATTTTACAACACTACTGGTATGTAGTGTTCCTAGAACTACTCTCTCCGTTTATGTATGTGTAGAAAATTATCTTACTTAGCTTATTTTTTTATCTTAGATTTCAAGCTTGAGTTTAAGGAGCAAATAGAATTGAAAACAAAGAAAAAGCCACGACCTAAAAAGATAACCCGTTTAGGTTTCAGTGCATCTTAACTGCCCAACTACATTAGTCCTTTACATTAACCTAACCAATTTGATTTACAGTTTTGTTCATCGAATCCATAAGTACTTGTAACATCAGCAGATTCACAGGTTAGGATCTTGGATGGAGGAAAACTTGTCCAAAAATATAAAGGTATTGCGGTTACATGGATTAATCAAACTCTGCTTGTTAAAAAAGAAGTTTGAATTTCAGGTCAAACAAGCCTAACTGAAAATATGAGAATTGACATAACCTTAACAATATAGTTTGACTTCTATGAAGTCAAACTAAATGGTTAAAATTTAAATAACCCGTATGAATTTATGAATTCTTAGCACTTAAAACATATACTTTATGATGAGGGGTATAAACCACAACCCGTGCAGGGGACATACTTTTGATCAACTTGGTTTCGTGTACAACCTTCACACCAAGACTGCCACTATTAAAAGGTACTTGTGCTAATTATTTGTTGCGTTCATACATATTCTCATCACAACAAACATCAAACAAAGCCAAAAATCCATTCACAGATAATTCAAATTTGTCAACATCATCTAAATTTGGTAGAATAACAGTTGGAAGCACCTATATACAATAACTAAATAAACATAATTAACAAAAATAAAATAATAATAATAAATGTTAATAATATTATCAAATGTAAAAGATGTTCATGATTAATATTGTTTAGAATAAAATGTTAGAAAGTAGTTACCTCCTTTTAGCCGTTTTATAGATTATGGTAATCGGTTATAGTTCTTAACCGATTAATTTAACTTTTTATAACTTTTTACTATATATTTGTTCTACTAAATCCTAAAAATAAAAACAACAAATCAAAGTACTTACCTGCTTTTAGTCGTTTAATAGATTATGGTAACTTCAATTATAGATCTTAACCGTTTCATTTAACTTTTAATTACTTTTTAGTATATATTTGTTTCACTAAATCTTAAAAATAAAAACCACAAGTCATACCGTCCATCGGACGAGTTTTGACACTAGTATATATATATATATATATATATATATATATATATATATATATATATATATATATATATATATATATATATATATATATATATATATATATATATATATATATATATATATATATATATATATATATATATCACCGATTACTCTACTATTATCTAATTATCTAAACTAAGGTTGTGGGAGTCTATGTCTAATTAATGTGTGCTCGTATGATAGTTTAAAGATGTGTTTACTTAGGTTGTACTACTCCTTAATTATCTCCTATTGATGGTTGAGTTGTCACGTCCTTATTCTTAGTTGCGTTGTGTGTCTAAAGTTGTAGGGTATGCATTTCTCCCTAACTCTTTGAACTTACCAAAGGGTCTCGTCTACAAAACCCACTAGGGATGATAAACTCTTACTCTAAGGCACTCTTTGGATAATTTAGCCTACAACTACTCAGGTAATCATATTCTAAGGTTCACAAAGATGAATCAAGCATTAAGTACACAACGAATGACCTATCGCATTACTAGATCATTGATCAACTAAAATAAGAAACAACCAATCAATATTCAATAATTAAGTTTCATACTTCCTAAGCAAACACACAAATAAATTAGCCAGACATGGAGAACATGCAAGCATACACACAAATAATCAAAGACATAACTGAATTGATGTAGTAAATACTTATCTTGATGTAAGATAGGGTTTAAAACCCTAAAATACTGTACAAGACACCTTAAGTTCGGTTTTAGGTTTTCACTCCAAAAGACTCTCTCTAAAAGCGAAAAATTCGGATTCTATATATAAGATTACATATCGACGGCGTCACCTTATGTTTCGTGACGCCGTCGTGTCTCCGTCGTTAGGGTTTCGTCTTGGCCACGTTAACCTTGCGACGGGTCACCTTATGTCCGTGACGCCCTCCTCTTCGACTTCGGCGTCGTGCGGGTTGCATCTAGGTCGTCACGAGTAGCAACGGCCTACTCTTTTAAAGCCCGACGTCGTCACTTGAAAATAGGGTATTTAGCTCTTTGTGTCGTCACAAAATCCTCCGGGCGCGCATTAACACTGGACGCCGCGCCTACATTTCAATGACTTTGAGTGCCTCGATTACGACTTTGGCCATTTTCTTCATATATTCGCGCCTTTTCGTCCAAATAAGTGCCATTCCAGCATTTTGCCTTCAAGAGACCTAAAAGTGAAAAGGAACGATATTAAGCAATAACGGATACAAAAGTGATCAAATAAGGACTTAAACGACCCTCAAATGGTACCTTTTAAAACCTTATCAAATATCCCTACACTTGTTATTTGTTGTCCTCAAGCAAATGTGTTTTTAACTAATTAATTTATAAGTTAGGGGTCATGAAGCATTAATTCAAAATGGTCCACAACACATATAAGCCCATAAAGTCATAACAAGCACGGAATACATACTAGCACCTCACATGGGGTGTTTGGATACTCGCATCTCTCGGGTGTATATATGAAATATAACAAATAGGAAATGGAAGATAAACACTCATTAACCGGTCCTAGTACATAGATTACCATAGGCGAGAATAGATCAAACCTCCATCGCTTTGGCGTAAGCACCTAGGAAAGACTATCAAGAGGTCTTTTAAAGGGTTGTAATGTTAGGCTTACGGTAGGAAACAAGGGTTTGGTGGGATAGGCTATTTAGTGGTGGCAAGCCAAGACTCGACTCGACACTCTAAAGCGAAGAATGGCGTTGCTAAGCCAAGACTCGACACTCTAAAACTCTAGGCAACGAAATAAACAAACATAAATTTAAAGGATAGATGTAGGATGGTAGCCTGTATGTTTTTGTTTTTGTTTTGTTTTTTTACACTCTATTTTTTTTTTCTTTTTCTTTTTCTATATATATATATATATATATATATATATATATATATATATATATATATATATATATATATATATATATATATATATATATATTTTTTTTTTTTTTTTTCATACACTTTTACTCTACCATCCTCTACGGTAACATCAAAATGATAGGGATTTATAGGCACATCCCTACACTTGAGTTTTATTACTCTAACACTAATTTGACCCGAATTGAAAAGATCAAAACACTTGGGGTACATTGTTATGCAAACAAAGGAATTTGAATTTAACGTTCCCTTCCGTCATTTCACAAACTTTAACTTTTCCATGAATCCCAATCGTCCCAAAATGTATACAAAGGATATGACTCGACTTAGCAACTCATGCAAGCAACGGATAATTGAACTAAGGGTTTGGTGATAACAATAATGCACTAAAAGTGAGTGCATCTGTGGGTAGGCTAAGGCGATTTGGGTGTATATTTGGGGTGGGGTGTAAACAATGCTCTTCATTGATATTCGGAAAACCGAAACATCACGAGAAGCTGCGAAAAGGATAGGCTCGAGGGTTAACTAGGGGTATCGTGTACTAAAGATGAGTCTGACGCAGGGTGTGGGGCGATTACTCAACCGATGTGGAAGAAGTAATTATATTACGGTATCAAACAAGGTTTTATCCTAATGCCTCTTATCATTTAGTTATTCCTAACTACACAACCGTAGCCTCA
The DNA here is from genome assembly GCA_022545495.1 of Chrysanthemum lavandulifolium. Classification (NCBI taxonomy): domain Eukaryota; kingdom Viridiplantae; phylum Streptophyta; class Magnoliopsida; order Asterales; family Asteraceae; genus Chrysanthemum; species Chrysanthemum lavandulifolium. The sequence goes on along the minus strand of CM040241.1, from coordinate 24,867,043 downwards.
CTTACGATCTCGGAATGCATCACAAAACAAGTTCTAGAATCTAATATACTACGGTTCACACTCTAAGCATTGAAGATGAATGCTTTAATTCCTACTAATCTAAGGGCGATCCTCGCATTTTGGGTGGAATTTGGGTGGTAAAGGGTTTTGTGCTAATCATGCAACTTCCTATCCAGTGAGGCGCTTTTGTTAAGACTAATGGCCCACTCCTATATGTCATGAAAAATTTTAAATTTGGTGCCAAAATTACCCTAACCGACATTTTCTCATGGTTTATTACAAAAGTGCAATTGACAAAGCAAATAATCAAGGATAAGCATAGTTTCAAAGTTCCCGTTTATTTTCCTCCCTACACTTAAACCGAACATTGTCCCCAATGTTCCCCGAAATATCAAAGTTATGATAGAAGAAGGTAATAAAAAATGAAAGAAACTAGTACTCCACGATTAGCTCGGTAGGATCCGTGTAAAGTGGTGGTTAAATCCTTTTCAAGAAGAATTATTAGCGTGAAAAGCTCCTTCCAATCTTATGTAACTTCTTCTTTACAAACTAAACACGCACACTTGAAGAAAACAACGAAACCTTCGTGTAAAATCGCGGTGATAATATATATATAAGACTCGATTTAAACTAGGATATAATGCTTGTGAATGGATGTTTACTGAATTTCTAAGAAAATTAAGACACGGAAAATTCCAAAATTTATAAGTAGCTCGAAAACGAGAAAAAAATATACGATGTTTTACTCCTTCCCGACGCCGTCGGTTGCAATCTGACCGTCGTTATCCTCGACAAAATTGATGCGATTTTCTAGAAAAATTCGAAAATTTACATCTTTAGAATCTCGAAAAATTTACGCAAAAACATCCATTATGACTCGATACAAGCATTTGACTCGAACAAACAAACATAAATATCTTTTAGTTAATTGTTATTCTCATGTTTACGTTTCTTTTGAAAACGTGTGTAATCCTCTCTACACTTATCCCTTATGTAAAATACCTTTATATGCAATTAAGACGAGGTTAAAAACAAAATAAAGCATTGTTACAAATTTAAACATGAGGATAAACAATTAATAAAAGATATATGACACTAACAAGCAAACAATTAAGCATGGGTTGCCTCCAGGCGCTTTTCTTTATTTAAGAGTCTTGTAGCTAGACTCATAGTCGTGCTCTACGTTGCCTCACTCACCGCCACCTTGACGGTCTCAATAGGGATTCCATGTTGTAGAAGTGCCCTATAATGCACTTCTCTAAGAGTTCATCCTCTCCCAATCGGTTCTATATTCCGGTCCTAGGCTCAAGCAATCCTTATAGAATCCGAAAATCTTAGCCATAACATAATCTACACCTTTCTCCCTATCCTCATCATTCCTATAATAGGCCGACGGTTTAAGTTCCTTTTCATCATTAGAGAGTGATGAAAACTTCTCAATCTTAAACGGCATTTGGTAAGCTATGTCATCGGTCTCATTCTTGAATCGCACTTTCTCTAACGAGGATTATAGGTCATCCGGTGCTTTCTATGAAAGGTTTTCCTAGAATAACATGGGACAAGCTAGGGTCTATGGCCGTGCTAATATCATCCACAATTATGAAGTCATAGGAAGCGTGAAACTACCTACATAAGCGGGCAATCCCTTAATTCTTCCGAGAAAATTGCAACTAACATTAGGATCATTGGGGTCTTGCCTAGTTGGAATAGGCTTCTTCAATATCCAATTGTAGTAGGTGCTAGTCATTATGTTGATTGGGGACTTGCGATCAATGTAGGCCTTTGCCATAAAAAGGTGTCCTATGCAACATGGTATGTTAAGATTGCAAGGGTTCCCAAACTTGATTCTAGGACTTTTCCTAACATACATGTGACGGAGGTCATGCACTAAGTGAGGGTGGCGAGATAGTTCTTTTCCGTAGGAAATTTGTTGAAATAGTCAATGTCTACTTCATCTACTTCCTCGGGTGTTTCATCATCCATAGTGTATGGTCCTCTTCGTCATCCGTTCTATCCGGTTTCACTAAAGGCGATGGTATTGACGAATTGGACGTGCTTAGTTAGCTTGCTTGGATCCTTAATCTCTATACGAAGGCTCGGGAGTTGAGATAGCACTAACCTTCTTATCACTATTAGTTATGGCTTTCAAAAGGTTGTCTATTTTCCTATCCATCTCGGCTTGTTGATGGTTAAAGCGGTCCGAGAGCTTAGCCATTTGGGTTTCTTGAGATGCAACTAGGTTATGCAACATCCGCCCGACGTTTTGTTGGTTAAGACCGTTAGGTGGGGCCATGAGAAATCATTGGAGGTGAATTCTTTGGTTTGTCCCCAGTGAAGTCGGACTTGCCTTTCCATGCCTCTCGGGTTTCATTGAAATTCCTAGGTCCGGTATTGTAGGAATCTTCCTCCGTTCCATTAATACGTGAGGATGCGTAGTCAGCGGAAGCATGTTCGGAGATCGAGTGCTAGTCTTGGCGTGTTATGAGGATCACAAACGGCTAACACGAGGAAGAAACTTTGTTCACATGGTGTGAAGATTTAGGATTTTCGTAGGAGCTCATTAGGAATTTAACTTGATCTTCAAGTTCGATCATCCCACGGTCGGAAGGAGGCAAGGAGATTGCCTTAACGGTTTTGGGCAGCTCACGGGGTCATCCCACTTTCGTTGTCATAGAGGGCGAGGTCCCTATTATACCCCATGATTCTTCGCGGTGAGATCACTAAGTTTTCCACCGGCCGCTTGGTCAATGGATCGCTTAGTGGGGAAGTTGACATGATCATAAAAGATTTGGACTTGGAGCCAAAGATCAATGCCGTGATGAGGGACTTTATGAAGTAAGTCCTTGAATCGAGTCCATGCTTCGTAGAGATTCACCTTGACGTTGTTGGAACATCAAGATGTCATTCCTAAGCTTAGTGGTTCTCCCGGTGGAAAAATTGAGCAAGGAAGTGAGAGGTAAGATCATCCCAACTTGAGATGGAGCCGGGAAGTCGCTCGAAGCCAATTACTAGCTTGGTCCCGTAGAGAATTGGAAGATACGCAGGCGTGGTCTCCCGAGTAATAGCATCAAGGTCGATGGAATCGACAATTTTGAAATCCTCGGATGTTGATTTGGATCTTGAACGAAGTCCATGGAATGCACATCCGTTTTGCACCAACCGGATGGTGTCGGATCGCAGGCCGTAGTTTGGGCTTGGTCGGAAGCTCAATGGTGTTCCTATAGCCTGGGTGGCTTGGTCTTGAGTATTCACCAAGAGTACGGGCTCTTGGCGGGTCATTTGGTGGTGGGTTGATGAGTGGTGGTTGGTTATCATCCTCCATGATGAAAAGTGATGATATTACGAACAAAGGTCACGAAGAAGGGGATAGACTAAGAAAGCTAAAAATGAGAAAATTTACTTGATAGGAATCAAGCAAAGAACCTAAGCGAGGTGGACTACTAACTAGCTATTCTATTCCCCGCAATGGCGCAAAAACTTGATAACGCTACACGCGTCGTTGGGGTCAAGGAAACTTCCTTTTCTTCGAGCAAGTTTTATAACACCCTAGGCGATGAACCTAATCGTTGTAGTGTAGTAATTAGGGTAAGCCACGGTATTGATATCGTTCTCTGGGGAATAGGAATGCTAGTAAGAAGTTACTACGCTAAGGTTAAGGTTGAGGAAGATTATTTTTGTATTTTTATGTTTTATGAAATGGAAAGTACGAATCTCGGGTATTGGATTTGGGGTTGGTATTTCTACCGATTACTCTACTATTATCTAATTATCTAAACTAAGGTTGTGGGAGTCTATGTCTAATTAATGTGTGCTCGTATGATAGTTTAAAGATGTGTTTACTTAGGTTGTACTACTCCTTAATTATCTCCTATTGATGGTTGAGTTGTCACGTCCTTATTCTTAGTTGCGTTGTGTGTCTAAAGTTGTAGGGTATGCATTTCTCCCAACTCTTTGAACTTACCAAAGGGTCTCGCCTACAAAACCCACTAGGGATGATAAACTCTTACTCTAAGGCACTCTTTGGATAATTTAGCCTACAACTACTCGGGTAATCATATTCTAAGGTTCACAAAGATGAATCAAGCATTAAGTACACAACGAATGACCTATCGCATTACTAGATCATTGATCAACTAAAATAAGAAACAACCAATCAATATTCAATAATTAAGTTTCATACTTCCTAAGCAAACACACAAATAAATTAGCGGGACATGGAGAACATGCAAGCGTACACACAAATAATCAAAGTCATAATTGAATTGATGAAGTAAATACTTATCATGATATAAGATAGGTTTAAAACCCTAAAATCTTGTACAAGACACCTTAGGTTCGGTTTTAGGTTTTCACTCCAAAAGACTCTCTAAAAGCGAAAAATTCGGATTCTATATATAAGATTACATATGCGACGGCGTCACCTTATGTTTTGTGGCCGTCGTGTCGCCGCCGTCATTAGGGTTTCGTCTTGGTCACGTTAACCTTGCGACGGCGTCACCTTATGTCCGTGACGCCGTCCTCTTGACTTCGGCGTCGTGCGGGTTGCATCTAGGCCGTCCGAGTAGCAACGGCCTACTCTTTTAAAGCCCGACGTCGTCACTTGAAAATAGGTATTTGCCATCTTGTCGTCATAAAAAATCCTCCGACGGCGCGCGATTAACACCGACGCTGCCGCTTTATGTTTCGGCGACTTTGAGTGCCTCGATTCGACTTTGGCCATTTTCTTCATATATTCGCGCCTTTTCGTCCAAATAAGTGCCATTCCAAGATTTTGCCTTCAAGAGACCTAAAAAGTGAAAAGGAACGATATTAAGCAATAACGGATACAAAAGTGATCAAATAAGGACTTAAACGACCCCTCAAAATGGTACCTTTTAAAACCTTATCAGTGCTCTTGGTGTATACCACTTAAATTTTTTTTGGCTTTGTCTAAACCATTCTGATTGGCCCTCAGCACTATTGGGATATAGGTCATAATTTGGATTTTTGGCCTAAGGCATTTAAGATTATAAATAAACTTTAGAAACAAATAAATAAACTAATTTACAGACTAGATAAGCATTTAAGATTACAAAACATCTTAAATAAGCATAAAACATGTTAAGCATATATGCAATTAACCTACACAAGAACTTATAAATCTTACAATCAAAGGAAAAAAGTTGGCATATATCCAATTCTGAAAGGAAAAAAGTTGGCATATGCGCATTAACTGACCTGGGGAAAAAGTTGGCTGTATAGCTCCCAATTTTGAAATGGAAAATGCTTCGACCAGGAACATCCTCTCGGGATCACATCAGGGTCCTTAATCCACCAACGCTGTGTCTGAGATGAAGACTCTAGAATCCATATCTACAAAAAGTTAATGAATAAGTCAAATGACAAACAAAATCTTAGCATAAAATAACTTGACAATGATTTGGACTAAAAATACAGACCTTGAAACACAGGATAAATCCAGAAAATGAATACGATGGAACAAACTTTGGGTCTTTGTCCAATGCTTTATGGTGCTCATCCTTATGATTTGAGTTAACATTTCTAATGGCAGCGTATAACTCTCGCCAGATGTGCTCTCCCCAAGCAAACTCATCCCAAGCATCCAGATTATCTACCATCCTTAGATATACATCATCAACAACAGATCCTAACTCACGACCCATAAATATAACTTCCAAAGATAACAAAAGACAAACTCATATTGAGTCTTCATCTGATAGTTTCATGAAACGCTCTTCACCCTCAATCACAGATAGAAGATCTATGTTTTTAACATAGCGACCTATCTTCTCCGGAAATACACGATCACGAAAACTGATATCACCCTCCCTAAACTTACGGAAACTGACCAAAGTGTAGCAAATGATTGTTAACATTATAAATTAGGGGTAAATCATAGTGATCATTATCAGAGAAGACTTGCTTCTGAAGCATAATCCAAATCAAGTCACCGCCCAAAACATGTCGACCTAAACAGTACACATCGGTCCAAACCTAGTATGTCTTTCATTAACGGAAAGTAATTGAGTTTGCTTCTAACATGTACCCTCGCATGATATTCCTAAAGAGATTACAAGATACAAGAATTAGCATCGTTGGGATAAGATAACAAGATTATGCAGACACGAAATAAGCTAAGAAGAACTTTTACTTATGGGCTTATACTTGCAATATGGGGCTTCTCTAAACAATTGAAATATCGGCTTATATACATCATAATACTAGGCTTATAACTAGTTTCACACTTTTCAAATATTCGACCTAAACAGTACACTCAAAAGTCTAATTTGAACCAGTTTATAAACACTGTAGAATAGCATTGAGCAATGTTAACATATTTGCATGTAGACATGTATAAGCACTTAACACATAAGACACTTCAAAATTGTTTATTTTCTTAAAAATTAGCCAAAAAACACTTCAAAACAGTTGATTTTCTTAAAAAAAAAAACCCAAATAAGCACTTCAAATCTGCTTAGGTTATTAAAAATGACCGAATAAGCACTTCAAAACAGCTTATTTTCTTAAAAACGGCCAAAGAATAACTTGAAACTGATTAACAAGAATAAAAGCAAGCAACCCATTTTCAGAAATACCCAAAAGGCAATAACTTTATTCCTTCTTTGCGTGTAGGTCCTCCATCTTCACTACAATTTACAACTCTCACCCACACAAACACACTTCCTCATTCAGATTCACCATTAACAATATCATTATCATTATTCACTAATCCTCATACTTCATCTTCAACAGATCTCAACTCAATTCATCATCATCAAATATAAATCATCTAGTAGTTAGTTAGTTAGTTATATAACCGTTTTTTTAATTTTTAAAAAAGCTGGATCTGATGGAGATATCACGTGGATTCCAATCGGACTCAACAATCATGAATCCCTTCTCTTCCGGAACACGCTTACGGTCTATTTCTCATCTCATCTTTTTTTTTTTTACCTAATTTTGTTATAATTTATGTGATTTCATTCAATTAAGTATATTATATTATGAATTAAAGTATATGAATGAACTGAAATGATGTCGGAAACGTAGTGCGTTAGACGAATGATATGCGCAATGTGCGGAATTCAACTAAGTTGTTATGAGTATTTTGTGATTATTAGATTAATGAACTCAACTGAAATGATGTCGGCGTTGGACGAATAATATGCGTGATTTGCGGAATTGAACTAAGTTATGATTAGGTATATAAATGAACTGAGATGATGTCGGCGTTAGACGAATAATACGCGCTATTTGCGGAATTGAACTAAGTTGTTACGGTTATTATTCTCACGATTATTAGGTATATGAGTGCGTAATGATTGAATATGTAATTAGTTGTGTGATTCTTAAGTTAGGAAGTCTGCTGCGTGAAATGTGTTAATGATGAATGAACTCAATTGAAATGATGACTGAAACTTGGTGCGTTGAACGAATGATAAGCGTGATTTACGGAATTCAACTAAGTTATGATCTAGTTATGAAGTTGTTACGATTAAGTATTTGAGTGAATAATGAATAATTGAAGATGTGATTTGTTGTGCGACTGTTTAAGTTAGGAAGCTTGCTTGTAGAATGTGATAACGATGAATGAACTTAACTGAAATGATGACTAGAACGTAGAGTTATATGGTTAGTATATAGCGCGTTGAACGAATTTGCGGAATCAAGTTAATATAATAATATGTGATCGAAATAGGATTTCTAATGCCCGGGGATGTAAAAAGATATAGCCAACTATGATGAAAACTACTGAGGTTTCACATGGTACAGACGTCTCATAGTCATGAAGTTTGAAAGACGTGTTGTTATGAATGCACAAACTATAACCATTGAGGAGTTATAATGGACTAATGGAAGTAAGTTGGCATGTAACTTAAATAGTTAAATGTAGATAGGTTTCGGGAAATCTAAGATTCATTGAGAAATGTAGCATAACTTCTTTACTTTCTATGACTGTTTTGGCGAGACTCTCCTGAGCGGGCTGCTAAGTCAGTGTGGAGCATAAGCTTAGCATTGCCTTTTACATATTGTTTTCAGGTGGGCGTGTAGACTGTTTAGTCATTAGTGCTGCAGGTTATCAATGTTTTGCATCTTAAATGTCAATAACTAGTTTCTCAACTTTATAAATATTCCTCTATATGTGTAAAATGAAGAGGAAGAACTATAGTATCCACTTCATCGACCTTGCTTGTAAGTTCATGAGTGTTGTCGCCCTCTTCTTTAAGGGTTTGTTGCGACTTTTTTGTTATAATATTTGCTTTGACGTGACAGAATTCTTCTTTATCTTCATCCCGTTTATAATATAGACTTTACATCCTAACACACAACTCTATTCCAACAAGGGAGGGTACGTCATTTTGGATATAGTAGCAATGTTGAGATGTATTGCAATTTAGCACCCTATCAGGCATAACTATCTTTTTACGCTAAGTAAACTAGTAAGGTACGATCTAAATAGGGCAGATGTCTGTAGTGGATTGGCTTATTGATGAGATATGAACCTGCTGGCGGTGCATCAGATATGCTTACTAGATTTTTCATATTGAGGAGGTTAAATATTTCGTCATTGCATTTACAAATTGATAGACAAAAGACGGTATTTGGGAGTGCAAGGGACTATGCAGTGATCATTTCTGTCCATCTTATACATCAGATAGAATAATAGTAGGGCTACCCTTACACATACATTTTCTTGTTTGGCCCAAATCTCATTGACATAGGCAGAGTTGGTAGCAGACTAGCAAGTTCAAGGGTCATGAATATCTAATTATTTTATTTGGGTTGGTGGCACATTGTTTGGTTACATGGTCTCAGAACGCAATGGGGATTTTGGATGCCAAATAGTGCAGTATATCTGTGTCACAATATGCATGGTTCTAACTACATTTTAGCTCATTTTAACATTGCATTTTGGCTGGGCTCATTTGAAAGTAATTAAGAGGTCCTGAGCTAGAGAGCTTCTATAGTCCCTGAGCTAGAGAGCTTCTATATAGTCCCTGAGCTACGTGAGTTCGAAAATTACCCTGAATTTTTGGCCTTCGTCTTATAAACTGAGATATTACAAAGCAAGTCATTATTACTCGTAATTGTTTACGATACTTCCCATTTTACTTAGCTCACTTCTTTATCATTAGATCAAATAGGCAGGGAAGACTGTGTGTGCCAACTTTTCTTTCTTCTTCTTAGCAATCCCCTGCCACTTCCTTCTTTGCTAGCATTTATCTGTGTTTGCTTTGCACAAGAGGCCCCTACTCTTCCCATCCCTTTTGTACTCTTGCTCAGAATTGAAACTCATGGAATTATTATGGCATTGATAGTATGGCTCCATTCTAGCTGTTCATAGAATCTTGCTTGCTGTTTTGTTTTATGTGAAGATCCTTACTTTCTCAACATTGTAAATTTATTTGGATTTTGTGGTACAATGGGACAACCTAAAGAGAAATTTGTGAAAATAAGCATAATCGTAATCCTGTTAATATTGTTCATGAGCCATCCTTAATTCTTATGCATATAAGACAAAACATCACTTGGCCTATATCCCCAAATAAGTTTGCAAGTAATGGTCTCATCTAAATGGAAATGGTCAGCTTGTGATATAAGGATTATTGTTTTTATTTGCAGGGACATGATTCGGGCAATACGTGCCTGTAAAACTGCAGCAGAGGAGCGTGCTGTTGTTAGAAAAGAGTGTGCTTCTATTCGTGCAGCTGTTAGCGATAATGACAATGATTATAGACACAGTAATTTGGCAAAGCTCATGTTCATTCACATGCTAGGATATCCCACACATTTTGGTCAAATGGAATGCCTCAAGTTAATTGCAGCTCCTGGATTTCCAGAGAAGAATAGGATATCTTGGACTTATGTTGCTTCTTGATGAAAGATAAGAAGTTTTGATGCTAGTCACCAATTCATTTTGGCAGTATGCACGTCCCCTTTTCTGTTTTGTATTTTTTATTGAATCATGAACACACATCTTCTGGGCTTGTCAGGATGTTGTCCAAACACGATCTCCCGTGATTAACAAAGTTTTTTTTTTTTGTAGAGATCTTAACCATACGAACCAGTATATCGTGGGACTGGCTCTTTGTGCTTTGGGTAATATATCTTCTGCTGAAATGGCTCGTGATCTTGCCCCTGAAGTCCAGAGGCTGCTGCAATTTCGAGATCCAAATGTTCGGAAGAAAGTACGTAACTGAAATATCTATTATATTACATTTTCGAAGATTTTTCAGGATTATCTTGTTTGCAATTATACTTCTGTATTTCTAGTTGTTTGAATCTTATTTTCTTAGTCACATCACAGGTCATAGTATCCCCACTCCATTGCTAAAGACTTGCACCATTTCACTTTGCACATAGTTTTTTAAAACATTGATTAGTAGGCGTATGTAAAATAATGCTATTTCATAAGAAGTAAGAACCAAAACAGCCTTACGGACCAATTTAAAAGTCACAAAAATCAAGTGATGATTACTGATTGGTGAAATAGTAAATTTGGCCTGAGCACTTACTAAAGTAGGGAACACTTCGAGACAACCCAAAAGCAAGATGTTGCGATTGTTTTGGAAAGAGAGAGTAGATGAAATTGATCAACTACTAAGTTTAGATAAATGATGAATACCCCTTATGTAGTCACTTTTAGGTTAGACGTGACACCTTTTGCCTTATACTCAAATAAAAGTACTTGCCATTTTGCTAACCACATAGTCATATCATACTTTCACAATCATATTAGTTAATCTCTTTTGTCCTGTGTAAATCAAATTAGCTATAAAATGAGAAAATTAATTTGTTTTTTTTGTTGCCCTTCTTGTTTTAGAATTCCAGTCTACAGATGTTGCTATAGTATATTGTTTTTATTAAAAATTGGGGAATATTTTGAGAAGCAATAAAAATGTCGTAATGTAGAATGCTTGGACTTTGATTAAGGCATTTAATCTACAGTTCTGCTCACGTTCTGTTCATTATGTTTAGCATATTTCAGTTTCTTTTAATATAAATAACTCAAATAATATTAAGTACTTATTATGTTCTTACAATGCACAGGCAGCCTTATGCTCCATAAGGATTATAAAGAAAGTTCCCAACCTCGCAGAGAATTTTGTGAACCCTGTTGCTTCATTACTTAAAGAAAAGCATCATGGGGTCCTTTTAACTGCAATCCAGCTTTGTGCAGATCTTTGTATAGTCAGTGAAGAGGCCCTTGAATATTTCAGGAAGGTATATTGACCTTGTTTGTTCTAATATTTTTACCAGTGTGTGTGGAAGAAAATAGCTCTATCCGAATCTTATATGAGAACTTAGATGTAGCCTACCTTATATACTGAGAGAAACATCACTGATGTTTCTTCTGAATGCGTCTGGAACATGTTCTGTTATGACCTCCAGAATATGATTTGTATTCGCTCTATAATATGGCCGTTAGATCTAAAAGGTTAAGTTCATGTTAAGATTACTGGTATCCCATTTTTTGGATATGGGTTTGACGTAACTGTGCAAGACCGAAGGATAGCTCCACCATGTCATTTGCTACCAATTGGTTATAAGATGAAAACTTAAAAAGAAAATCACAATAGCTTTGTGATAAATGTCTGTTTGAAACGCTTATAATTATTTGTGTTAAATTTAATCATTTTCATCGTCACTCATATGTCCATCTCTCAAGTGGAAGGTGGTCTGTAGAACGATAGTGTCATTTTTTTTTATACTGATGGAGTTGGGTGTGTTAGTACTAACTGTCTTTCTTTCTTCTACCAGACTGATTGCTCTAACCTTTTAAACTTTTTTTCTCCTATTCCTTTGTACTTTCCTTTGTTTATTGCTTTACATCTCTTTAGCGCAGAGTGAATTGCTGTACAATTTCACGTCTTTTTAAAGTGCCATCCACCATTGATATCTTTTCTGTATATTTTCTCTTTCCATTCCGAAATGCACAGAGGGCTTGGTAAAAGTTTTGAAGGATGCCGTCAACAGTCCATATGCTCCTGAATATGACATTGCTGGCATTGCAGACCCTTTTCTCCAAATAAGATTGCTGCGTATTTTACGAATCTTGGGCCATGGAGATGCTGATGCTAGTGATTTCATGAATGTTGTCCTTGCTCAGGTCAGCTTCCATCTTTTATGTGATATCTTGATTAGCTTTCATGATGTCTGATATTTTGGGGCGGTTCTTGTCAAACCGTGACAACAATATCAGGTGAAGTGTCTTCTCTTCCATAGTTCCATGGTATCAAATACTAAATGAAGTTGGAACATGAATTACTTTGAGTTATCGTTTAGTCTTTATTGAGGCCATATAGCACGATGACATTCATGCTCACTTTTGATCGTGAGGCGTTTCATGTACATAATTACTCTTTTGAATCCAAATTTAAATCTTAATATGAAATACTTTTGATCGTGAGGCATTTCTGTTAATATTTAGCATCCACAACCAAATCTGGCAAACTCATATAGTTGGTCTCTTAAAACCAGTCACCAGTGACCACCACTCCATTTTTCTTAGAAAGATGATATGGAAAATTTGATTATGATTTTCAAAGAGTATACTTAGGGTATCATTGTCAAGACATTGATTTGTATCACACGTATTGAGGAGGAAAAGTATCACATGATAGAAAAGATGTTTGATAACTACAAGTTTTAAAGACTTTTAAGTCTTCTAACTTCTAATGTGGGATTCTTAACTTTATTTCTTCATCATTTTCCACAAAACAGGACAAATATATTTTTTGGATTATTGAACCATGAATAAATAAAACAATAATTTGGGACCATCTAATTCAAATTGACTAGACATATTGCATCAATCAATTCTATCAGTTATCTAAAATACAAGACTTTGAAGTAGCTTTATACAAAGAGTGTTCTGATATGTATTGCAATGAAAATAATATAATTAGATAATCATTATGTATTTAAACTAAAGTATGAAATAGTTGTTCAGCGATTTAATTGCGCCAAACATAAAAGAAAATGTTATTGATGGTGAGGTTTGTTTCCATCTCTCATGAAAGCCATCTTCATTAGTATTGGCTACAGTTCTTGTTTGATCCATTGCTATAACAAGGACCACATGTTGCTTGCACTAAACATGTACTCAGTTTCGTGTTCTGTTACATACTCTCGATAGTAGTGACTCGATCTAATTTTGCTTACAGTTTTACAAATATACCACTAAAGTCTTAGCGATTAATATGCTCCATGATAGCGTGAAAATGCTCTTACTTTTTAAAACTGATTAGTAATGAACAAGAAATAAGTATGTTGGTAACTGCTGGTTTCTGGTGAAAACACCTAATATCCAGATGTTATAAACTAATTATTAGATGGTCTTATGTTATAGTCTAGCCTGGAATTAGTTACATACGATTAAATGACGCGAGAAATTTATATGATACAAGCTTAGTTGAAGAAGAAAGGCGAAGAGGAAAGGAAGCAGCAGAAAGAACAACAAAAACATGCCTTGGAGCTTTTATCTAGTACTACAACTAATGGAACTGATAGTGCTATGTTAATTGATGGAAGCTTGGCGGAAATCAGAAATAAGGCTTCTGACCACCCAACTACTAATATTGAAATGGCAGATGCAGACGAAAACGGTAAGTTTTTCAATTCAACTAGATTTTTTTCTTTACGTTTCTATTTTTGTATGAAGGTCTGACCTAGTCAACCAGTTAAAACCAGTCCTGGTCCTAGATCTTTTTACTTCCTGTTTTTTACTTTTAGTTAGAATGACATATCACATTTTATTAAATATTGGGTTATAAGTTATACTCGCAATTAATTATTAAGTTAAAACAAGATTTACTAAATATTTGAAAAATGAGCATTGAACATTTCTAATCCTTTGAAGAATGAAAATACCCTGTTTTCGAAAAGCACCTTAGATCATTCTTTTGAAGCATTAAAATATAGTATATGTAATGGTATAATTTAAAAAGATTTATATATCAGAAAACTACGTTTAATATTATATGGAAAACACCAAAGGCCTTTGGTATGTGATTGGCCCATCAACCAAAAGGTGGGGTGATGCATAATATGTGAGTGAGTTTTTGCCTTTCATAAGAAATATCACATGGAAAAACAGTTTTACGTTCTGTGCATAAGTGAACGGACTTTAGGACCAAATATTCGGGCTTAATCGGTCCTAGGGATAGTCTCATGTTTGGGCTTGTTTGTTCATCTGTATTATTAACCACCACCGGGGTTCCGTATAACAGGTAACAGGAGTACACAAAATGGGACTGGTGACGACTCAGTCATGGAGTCTCATGACTGCTTCACAGACAGGACAAAACAACACCGTTGGAACCAAAAGTTAGGATTTGGTCTGTGGGTTCGGGAAAAAGAACTACAGTCCCTTCTCTATTCCATGAAGAGGAAGATGAGGATGCACAAAAGGATAAAAAGATGCGACCTTTGGTTCCTATAGATTATTCAACCGAAGAATTGCAGGCTGTGAGAGAAGCTACTCCACTTGCACCATCTTCTAATTTGGCTGCAGCTGCTGAATTTGCAAAAAGAATTGGACATGCAAATACAAAGAAGAGAGACCTGATTCAGAAAGGGACGCAGTAGACGGTCCCATGATAAATCAAGCCATCGAGATAGGGACCGGAGGAGACTAACCGATCCAGAGATGAAACAAGAGAGAAAGAGAATGTGAAGACACCAGATAATAAGAAGCTTTTGGATGCAAAACAATTAATTGACACCATTCCAAAAACCAAGGACGAGCTGTTTTCGTATCCAATAAATTGGGCAACTTATGACAAGGTTAGTATAGAATTCTTGCTTTATAGTTTACTTATAAATCGATTGATTTGATTATGTCTGATCCCAAATTGGTAAAGCTGAAAGGATTGAGCAAAAAGATGAAATGGGTCAAATGGGATAGAAGCCATCCTAAGCTTATTAAAATGCATAAAAACCTTCTAAATCTCTATGTAAATTGAAGTTGAATTATTTTGTTAGTAATATAGGTTTTTGTACTCATATTTACCACACTAGCAACATATAAAATTGAAATTTGTTTTATAAAAGGAGTGTTTGTGGGTCCCCTACTTGATCTAACACACAAAAAAAGCTACCTGTTTGACTTGTTTCCAAATTCCTACTCGCCCATTTTCCACTCTTGCTTGCTTAATTGCCAAGTCTTTTTCTATGTATTATAATTGAATGTTGAATATTTTGTAAAACGGCGAACCTAGCTGTACGCATTTAGACATACAAACAGAGTTTTATGTTTCTGTTACATAAGTATTATGATTAGTGAGAACTTTTGGTATTCTTAAACTTGTTCTTTTTTGCTTAGGGGGAGATAGTTTAACCGCTAAATACTTTTAGTTAAATATGGCATCTTTTGATTAGATTGGATACTTACACGAGTAATAGCCACTAGGCGTTCTATTTTGAATAAGGTCATATCAATGTGAACTATTTTTCTCCCGATAAAAGAAAGAAGCAAAAACTAGCCAACTAGGTATGACTCCCTCCCCTGTATTTTGCCTAGAGTTCTTTCTTGTTGAGATATGTGTCTGACATTGCAAAACAATTGTTTT
Organism: Chrysanthemum lavandulifolium; assembly: GCA_022545495.1. NCBI lineage: Eukaryota > Viridiplantae > Streptophyta > Magnoliopsida > Asterales > Asteraceae > Chrysanthemum > Chrysanthemum lavandulifolium. The sequence continues at coordinate 24,851,468 of CM040241.1, read as the reverse complement.
TTATGGGTTCGGATAGGTATTTTGTTCGATTAATACAGTATTATTTAACGATCAGATATGTTTATAACAAGGTAAGGATTTCGTATGGGAATATTCAATGACCTTAGGTAGTGTCCATATATTAGATCAGTATGATTTGTAAGTATTGGTTAGTAAGTGTGTCTTTTTTGTTTTCAGTATAACATTATTTCATGACATTATACAGAATGGATTGCATGAACGGATGAGACCATGGATCTCCAAGAAAATAACCGAATTTTTGGGCGAGGAAGAGACAACATTAGTAGATTATATTGTGTCAAGCACTCAAGAACACGTGACAGCAAATGAGATGTTAGAGCGGCTTCAGTCTATTTTGGACGATGAAGCTGAAATGTTTGTGTTAAAGATGTGGAGAATGCTCATTTTTGAAGTGAAGAAAGTGGAGACTGGTCTTGCAGGAAGAGCCAAGGCTTAAACGCTCTCCTTTGTTGCTATCATTGTGGTATTATCGTCTTCTGTTATAGCATTAGTACATTTCTTTTCCGTAACATTTTTTAGACAACTTTGATAAAAAGTCAAATCTAAAGATCAATTTAGCTGACATATCGCCAACATCGTCTTCTGAATAATTTGTTCTATTTCGCTCATCCTGTAGTCCCAAGTTTCACCTTTTAAATCAAGCGAAGTTTTGTCTCTGATTCTGTATTTGTTCATAACTTACTGGTATGAATGCTACTTACTGGGGTTGCTTGGAAGTAATTGCCTATTCCCACATGGTAGTGCGAATATGCAATAACTTCTAAGTGGTAGATTACAGTAAGCTTAATGAGATAATTAGCTTGTTATGGAACGAGTTGCATGTTTTAGCGTGTATGTGCATGCTTTTGTTGATTTGAGGATGTGCTAAATATTTGTAGGATTTTGCTAAGGCGCCCTTAATGGACGCTGAGGCGTAGTTTGCAAAGATACACTTTATACGCAAGTATGGTACTTGATCCATGTTTTATTACATGAATAATGAGAGTTCGATTCTGCCTCAAGCATCTTTCATCAAACATTTTGCTCCTACCCCATTTCATGATAAATATTAAATAAATGTATATGCACGAAATTATAAATATTGAAATGAAAACATGAAATACTGTAATATTTAAATCAATACACGAGATTGTACACATACGAACGAATCATGTTGTTTCACTTTATGAGAGTGTGTAAGGATATCCAAAAAGTTTTTTTTTTATTTATTTATATTATTATTCAATAACGAGTCATGTTATTCTTTTTATAAGTTTAACACGCGTGTACACGGGTTTAAAAGTTAAATATGGCTACAATTATATCAACAAGAATATCAATATCAAAATGAAGGTACGACTTCATAAGTTAATATATGTGAAAAATAAATATAACAACGCCACATAGTTTTTCAAGGGTCATTATATGCTATTAAACATGCATAATGTTTAGAATATGATATCGATAGTTAAATTTATATAACATCAACCTTAACATCACGTCAGTTAAACAACATCAAATCGTATGTTCAACAAAAATCTATATAAAATATTAATCGATATAAATAAATAATAAAAAGTTTATGTAAAAACCGGACCATGCATGGGTATTAGAACTATATAAGTATAAAGATTTTACATAATTTTATAAAATAATTTTATTTAACAATCTTGCATATGCACGATTTTAAAAGCTAGTTCAAAGCAACAAGAATTTCCTATCTCCTAAAAAAATATCACAAGATAGAAAATGATGTGTAATAAATACAAGTTCGTCAGAGTTTCCTAACGTCTATTTGAGACCATTAACTTCAGTCTTCATCATATATTTTCCACAAAATAGGACCAAAATACAAAAGATAAGAAATCAATTTAAGACATCCACTTAAATTGTAGGACATATATAAACCATTAACTTCGTTTTCATCATATTTTCCACATAGGACAATTGTATTTTTCATACTTTTGAAAATTAAGAAATCAATTTGGACCATCCATTTAAATTGTAGGACATATATAGCATCACTTTAATTTCTATGGCTTTTTCAAATATTGAAAATTTGTAGTAGCAATTAGTTAAGCTATGGCATTTTCAAATGTTGAGACTTTTTTGTAGCAATTAGTCAAAACTTCAAAGCATGTATAATTAAAAAAAAAATAAACTTTTTCGGTAGCAATTAATCAAAAGAAGATATTTCAATAAGATATTTCCAAACTCATCACTAAATATCACGAAATAGAAAAGGATGTCTAATAAATACAAGTTTGTAGGAGTTACGAGTATCCTAACATTACTTTTGGGAGCTTTAACTTCAATTCTTTATACTTTACGCATAATAATATGAATTTTAACTTCTTCACAATCTCTCACCGCAAGCCCACGACCATAAAAATAATCATCAATCATTGAAAACGCAATCCACAAAAGATAAAAGATTAGCCCTAGCTAAAGGTATTACTCGTCCCGCTTTTACACGGGTAATGTGCTAGTACTTATTAACAACTATGCTTATTAGAAGGTATCAATTAATATGACCTAAACAATCCTAAAAGTTATAACAACTCTCACCACAAAAATATAAACAACTATGCGTCCACAAATACGCACTACAATTTTCTTTAACTCACTGTTTCAATATTATTTTAATTAACGTCATTAACATCCTTTATTCATTATAAAATATAAGTTCAATTTCTAATAGTACCTTTTTGTTGCCTTATAATTATATTATTATACAACTTCGCCAAAACATATATATTTTACTCATGAATCTCCGCCTACTAGATTGATTAACAACCGTTTTTTGTTATATTTTCGATTAGTTAAATTGTTTACCTTTTTATCCTGTGATGTTCATGAGTCACTAAGTTAGTAATTTGTATATTAGTGGGAATTTATTTTGAATTTACTTAAGCTTTTTTTGGCCATTTTTATCGAGACTCCTATATGTGTACGTAGTAATTAAATTATTCTTTAAAGTTTACTAAATCAACATAGTCGAAAATTTTAGAATTTGTTGAGTTAATTTGTAGATGGATCAATATATCATTCTCGGAACTATATGTATATTATATAGGTGTCCTTTATATCACGTTATCTAGTTTGTTACCTTATGAATGGGTTACTTTATTTGGGTCCATTTATTTGGTTAGTATTTAGAGAGCACGTTGCATTGGTCAATGGCGGAGCTAGAAGAAATTTCGTGGAGGGCCGAAGCAAAATTTTTTCTAGAAAAACATTAATGGGAGGGCCGAGATGAAATTTTTTTATTTATTTTTTTATTATTTTATTTTTTTTTTAAACACATGAAATCGCGAAAAAAATACACTAACGAGCTTAGGCCTAGGGGGTCGGGACCCTCCCCGGTCCTCACATAGCTCCGCCCCTGGCATTGGTTATAGCATCCCACGTTATAGCTTTTTTGTTTCCTATAGCGGCGCCATGTGCGTTTTAGCTCCATCGGTCCCCTTGCGTTATAGCACCATCGGTCCCCTTGCGTTATAGCACCATCGCCATGTATAGAACGGAAGTTATCGGAGTTTTTCCCTTTTTTTTGAACGTAAAAGTGGAGTGAGTGTGGCTTTTGGTTGTGTGTTATAGGAATTATTAGAGAAAATGTTTTTTTGGTTGTGTGTTATAGGCATGTTACAGAATAAAAGTTGATGTGACGGTGTGTATAACACACTTATAACATTGTATTGCACCTAGCTCTCTTATATTCATATTTATGTCACATAACTATTCGAGGACCAAAAGATATCACATGTTGGATGCACATGCAATAAGTACAAATTGCAAAGACTTTAGAGTTTTTAGACGTATAGTTTGGGACTTCAATTTTTTCCATGAATATCTGCACCACACAAATATATATCACATAAGTTGGGGGACCAAAAGATATAACGTTGGATGAACATGCAATAAGTACAAATTGCAAAGACTTGAGAGTCTTTAGACGTCTAGTTTGGGACTTAAATTTTTTTTCCATGAATATCTGCACCACACAAATATATATCACATACAAATTGGAGGACCAACGATATCATCACGTTGGATGAACATGGAATAAGTACAAATTGCAAAGACTTTAGAGTCTTTAGACGTATAGTTTGGGACTTCAATTTTTTTCCATGAATATCTGCACCACACAAATATATATCCGTTCTCGTTCAATTATTCTTTTTGTAAGTATATATAAAGCTGCATGGAGGCGTATATGTTGATATATCAGATAAAATAACATCAATACAAATTATTTACAACATATATACATTATGAGAGAAAATATTTGCTTTTACTTTATGCAAACTCATGTTTTGTTTATCTTTTCACTTGTTCTACTATGGTTTAATACCACGGCAGCCACTTCCCTTGGCCACAAACTGGTTGTAGCAGCAGGAGGGGCTACTAATACGTGCATCGATAATGAGAGAGAAGCTCTTCTTGGTTTCAAAGCTCGCCTTCTAGACCCCGATGACCTGCTCTCTACATGGAGACGTGAAGAAGAAGATTGTTGTAAATGGAGTGGAGTCATGTGTGACAACCAAACAGGTCATGTCACAATGCTTGACCTGATGTGCGACTATAATACAGGGCGTGTTGGAGGTGAGATTAGCCTTTCATTGCTTAACTTAACCTACTTGAATCATCTAGATCTGTCCTACTGTTCTTTTCATGGAACGATTCCCCCGTTCATTGGCTCCATGACTCATTTAACTTATCTTGACCTTTCTTATAATGAGTTTACTGGAACCATTCCCACCTTTATTGGTAACATGACCCAGTTAATTTATCTTCACCTTTCTTATAATCAGTTTACTGGCACCTTTCCCAAGTCCATTGGTTCCTTGACCGCTTTAACTATTCTTGACCTTTCTGAAAATCAGTTGGTTGGAACCATTCCCTTGTCCATTGGTTATTTGACAAATTTAACAGAGCTTTACCTAGGTAACAATAATTTTAGTGGAACCATTCCCGAGTCCATTGGTAACATGACCAATTTAACAACCTTTACCTTAGTTGGAATAATTTCAGTGGAATCATTCCGAGATCCATTGGTTCATTGACCAAATTAACAATCGCTTTACCTTGACCAGAGAACCTTTCAACAACTCTTTCTCTGGAACCATTCCTCCAGAATTTGGAAACCTCACCAATTTGCTAACTCTTTCACTTTATTCCCTCGATAGTTGTACAGTTGAAAACTTAGATTGGTTGTCTTCTCTATCTTCTTTAAGTTACCTTTATATGGATGGAACTTCTCTGGCCAAAGCAAATAACTGGGTAAATGTAATTATAGGTCTCCAAAACCTAGAAGAGTTAAGTTTAAGCCGATGTGACCTCTCAAAAGTCATGCATCCATATTCTTCAGTTGTCAACTCTTCTTCATCTATTGGTAACCTTTATCTCGATAACAACAATCTCAACTCATCAAGTTATCGCTGGTTGTGCCCATTAGTTGGCAATAGGCTTGAGACTTTTGATGTTTCTGGCAACTCGTTTGATGGGAATCTTTCAGATTTTCTGAACAACTTGTCTCGATGCACATCCCCAAATAAATATTGGATGCTTCAAATAACCAATTAACAGGGTCATTGTCTGATGAGATTCAGAACTTTTCATCCTTAAGTATCTTGTACCTAGATTCCAATCAGTTAAATGGAACAATAAGTGACAAATTGTGGCAACTACCCACACTTACAGATTTGAACCTATCTTCCAATTCACTTAGAGGTGTTATCTCTGAAAACATTGGAAAATCAAATCTTTGGTATGTTGATCTTTCATACAACTCACTCGAAGGAGCTTTTTTTAATGATGACGTGTCAAACCTTTCTATGAGTGTAGAGTATATTGATTTCAGCTCTAACAAGCTAGGACCTCGTTTCCCCAAATCGATACAAAAAATGAAAAACTTAGGCATCTTGATCTTTCCAACAATAGCATTTCAGACACAATTCCTACAGAGTTCTGGAACCAATGGCGCCCTTCTCAATTGAGGTATTTGGATCTCTCTTTCAACAACATAAGTGGGACATTACCAGAATCATTATCAAGTCCTGACCTTGAAAAAGTAGATTTGAGTTCCAACAGCTTTATGGTCCAATACCTACTTTTCCGCCACCAATTTTAGATTTGTCCAGAAACAAATTCCAGGAGGAATCTTTTCTTGTGCCAAATCTATGAAAACTTTGTTTCTTGATCTCTCACGTAACTCATTGACCGGGAAACTTCCGGACTGCTTGAAGAATTTGACGCATCTAAAAGTTCTTAATTTAGGCCACAACACTCTATCAGGATATATTTCTCCCTATGTAGGATGTTTGGGTCAACTCGAGACGTTAAGTTTATACAACAACAGCTTCTCTGGAGAATTGCCATTGTCTTTGAAGAATTGCACCAATTTAAGCCTTTTGGACTTGGGGGCCAACAAATTAATTGGTAATATTCCTGTTTGGATTGGTAAAAACTTGTCAAGGTTGTATGCCCTTAGCCTAAAATCAAACAACTTTTCTGGAGCCATCCCTTCAGAAATATGTCAATTAGTAAGTCTTCAAATCTTAGACTTGTCATTTAACAATCTCCATGGAACAATCCCATCGTGTGTGCATAATCTTACTTCCATGGTTCAAAAAGGATTCTTTACGGAACAAAATCTACATCATTATATTAGTAATTTTACTGTGGTTCGCACGTCTTACTATTTTGAAATGAGCTATATTGACCATCTGTTGATTGAATGGCAAGGAAAGGTAAATGAGTTTAGTAGAAATCTGGGATTGGTGAAGACAATTGATTTATCAAGCAACAGTCTCACAGGACAAATCCCATATGAGATTACCAATCTGCAGGGATTAGTAGTACTAAACTTGTCACACAACGCTCTACTTGGAGAGATTCCAAAAGACATTGGTCAAATGAAAGAACTTCAAATTTTGGATTTATCCAAAAACAGTTTCTCAGGAGGGTTGCCATCAAGCATGTCTAAGATGAATTTTTTAAATTATCTTGATGTGTCGGATAATAACTTGTCCGGGAGGATTCCATCTGGCACTCAACTCCAGTCCTTTGAACCATCAAGGTACATTGGAAATGCTGGACTATGTGGACCTCCCCTGACCAAGTATTGTCCCGGAGATAAAGAACTTGAAGTTACACCTGTAGTTGGTGAAAGTAAGAGTGATGGCGAAGCCATAGATGAACTTAAGAGATGGTTTTATATTGGAGGGGCAGCTGGTTTTCCTACTGGGTTTTGGATGGTAGTTGGCACTTTACTTCTTAACCGCCGTGTGAGACATGCTTTTTTTCAGTGTCAAGATAGCTTGAAAGATTGGGTGTATGTTAAGGTGGCGGTGTTCATGGCAAAATGGCGAAGGGTTGCACGTGCGTAGTTGTATATTTTTTGTGTGTTTTTTTCATCTACTTAGTATTGTAATTTCATGCTTTACTTGTATTTGGCAATGGTTTTAAGTCCCAGTTATTAATAAAATTGCCACTAACACCATGGGTGGCCATTTCCCTGCGTTGTGTGATATACGACATCTACATATGTTCATTAATTATAAATTGTATAATAATATGATGCACAGAACGTGTTTACTAAAATGCTTTACATAGGATTGCAACATACTTGATAATGTTAAGGTGTCATGGCTTGCTAAAGTGAACAAACATGAACCTTAGCTTTAACCTTAGCTTTACGATAAGAGATCATGTTTCAAAAGCAACTGTTGGGGGGTGTAATACAGGCCAATGTAGGCTATATATTACTTTTGAAATCTAAGTGTGTGTGTGAAGACTGTAGCGTTGATTTAGTCTTAATTACGAGGCACATGAAATAAGCTCAGCAAGAACCACGAAACTTGAGCCTGATATCTCATTTGATTATGGTTTTCAGCATCTACATAGTACCATGATCTCATCTTGTCATTGCCGATATGGGATACCAACCACGACGAAAAGAGACAATGTCAGATAAAGAAAGCTTTGCAATAACCTATTACTTTTAGCTAATGATATTATTCATCAAGTTATCGTTACAGTTGTGCCGCGAAGAGGTTCTTTTGGAACTATTGCATCTTGACCTTGGTGTGAAGTGTTAACTTGGTCATAATAAACCTAATACAGGTTGATATAAGCATAAGTATATAAATTGTTTGTTATCGCTACTCGTACATTGTGCGACACTTAATTGCCTATTACCATTAGCGCATAAGAAGCCCGATTTGTAGAAACGGAAAATAATGACTACAAAGAATTCTCATAGATATTGAATGACCCTTAAGTTTTCATAAGGGAAAACATAAAGGATTACAAAGAATCATAGCATTTATACATAAAGTAGTTAGATACCATAGAGTAGTGTAAATAATAAAGAGAAAGTGACAAAAATAACCAATTTTACAAATATATTTCATCAAATACTCAATTTTTATCCAAAAAATTAAACCACCAATGAAACTTGCAAGGTCAACCTTGCTAGTTTCAGAAAACTAACAAGTTTCAAAACTAGCAAAGGTTCACCTTGTGATTTTTTAAAAAGATTAACAATGTCTTGCAATTTTTTGTTTTGGGGTGGAGGAAGTTAAACTTGACTATCTTTGATCTGTTGAAGCTATCATAAATCATCTCATCAAAACCTCGCCTATGGACTCACGTTTCTTCTCATGGGAGTTACTATGAAGAATGTTCGAATCATGATATACCATGCGTGGGTTGTCCTTTTCCCGTGTCTTGTGCGTTATTGTTGCTCATATACTTTTGGTTTCCGAAGTTGTTAGGGGCATGGTTACCACGTTGTCAAAACTGTAAACTGCATAGGGTATTTGAAACTTTGCTAAATTTAAAAAAAAAATAAATAAATAAAAAATAAATAAAATTGCAAGACCTGAAAACTAGCAAGAACTTGTGATTTTCTTAAAATTCGTAAAATATAGCAAAACCTTGCTAGTTTCATGGGTGGTTTGGCTTTTTGAATAAAAATTGAGTATTTAGTAAAATATGCTTGTAAATTAACTAGATTTAAGTTAACTAAAGTAGCTTTAAATTGACTAGATTCTTTTTTCTTTTCGACATCTCATTAATCCAATTCTTATCGATCTCGGAGAATCAATATGTGCCAAACGAATAAGATTTTCATGCCCCGAAGAGTCGGTAAATTGAGTTTGTTGCAAATGTTCATAAACTTCTTGGCCTCCAATGTACACAAGGCATTTATGTTAGATGATAGGTTAAGGCATATGAGTTTGTTGCAATGATTCTTATGGAGACATCGATTTCGTCGACGATTTACCTTCTGAGCACCTTCACATAGAAGAAGTAAATGATTTTGAGCCAGAAGATGAAGAGATTGAACCCGATGACATTCCATCTCGAGGATGAAGCATGACGTGAAACATTGTTAAATGTTAATCTTCTCATTTCCAAAATTTAAGCCCCTAAAGATAATTCAAGTTCGCCTCCTATCTCCGTTAAAGATAGCTATTTCTTGCCCGAGCTTGAAACTTTCCGATTTGATGAAGAGATTAGTGGCAGTCCTACTACTACAGATGTTTATCCTCCGATATATGAGCGATTCTACTTTAATGTTGATATGAGCAAAGTGATGAACGAGATTTCCGATAATCCGATAAGTGACCCGATCATTGAGGATGCTTTTGATGACTTGATACCACCGGGTATTGAGGATGTTGTGAATGACCCCGAGGGGGATATGTTGTTGCTTGATGATGATTCTCCTTCCTCTGTTGAGTCGACCCTCACTTATCCCGTTGAGCCCTCATGTGAAGACAAAATCTTTAAACCCGGGATATTCATTGATGAGTTTTTTGTTAAAAACATCATTCGAGATAAGGATCCTCCGATGGATGCCTTCATTGTTGAGCCTACACATTTTATGCCTTACCATGAGCTCCCATCTTCTTTGAAGTTTTCTCATCCTTATCCATCATCCTTTCGTCCGCCCGCTAAACCACCGGATGATGGATCGTTATTTCATATGCCTTATGTGAGTTTGGGGGGAGTTATCCCATGTGTGCTTAGGCCCGACACTTCCTTCTCCACCCATCCCACTCAGTCTCATTCCTTCGGGAATGAGGACACCGTTTTTGACCCTGGTATCTCTACCATTTTCTTCCCCATGGACAAATGAATTCGGGGACGAGCCAGGCTAACGACTCGTAGATAAAAAACAGTAGTGCTTCGTGGGAGGCACCCCATGCTTATCTCTATCTTCTTTCTATTTTCTTTAATAAGTGACGTGAAGGGGTTATGTAGAAAACTAGAAGGGGGGTTGAATAGTTTACTAATTAAAAACTTTGTTTTGAAACTTATTAAAAGATCAATTGATATTGATCTTTAGTATGTTAATGAAATATGCAAGCAATATGTAATGAGTAAATAAGGAAAGAAATGATCAAACCACAACAAGTTGTTTATAGTGGTTCGGCCTACAAGGACTCTTTTTCCTTGCCCTACTCCACTCCCCGAGTCTCACACTCGAGAGTTTAACTTCACTAGTCAACAAGATCCTTTCACCGGCGGAGAAAACCTTTACACTTCGCTTACACTATTTCCGACACTAAGCTAGATGTCGAGTTCTTTCCAAGGGTACAACTACTCCCACACACAATGTATTTTGAGGAATGAAATACTAACCACTCACACTCACAAGATTATGATGGTTTGATACAACAATGAAGTATGAATCAACACTAGATCATACAACAATAAACAAATCAACACTAGATCATACAACACTAAACAAACAAGACTTCCAACTTCTCGTTGAAGCTTGAATATGACTTGATCTTCTTTGCTACAAAGAGATCACTAATATGATATGAAACGAGTTAGAAAGGTTAGAGAAGATATGTATGAGAGTATGTTAGAAAGGGATGAAAAACTACTTGGCTTGGCATTGCTATTTATAGCCAAAATGGACGAGGAGCGTCCACGGACGGCGGACCCTTAAAGGGTTCCGCGTGTACCATTTGGTACCACCGGCCAAGTCGGCGGCCAAGATATCAAATCTTGCCAAAGTCAACTCTATCTAAGTGAGATTGTGCAAGATATGAAGAGTACAAATCTACACAAAATATCTAATGGAATCTTCCAATGATTTCCATGATGAAATACATGATGTCATATGTTGTATTTCTAATTTTAGAAATATGCAAATGCTTAAGTAGTGTTTGGTTTTAAGAACCTAACACATTCTAAAAACTACTATCATACATAATGATTAGAGTCATATCAAGATGTTACTAATCATAAATGTAAATGCTTGAATGATGAATATATTGTTTGAAAAAGCTTGTTTTAATATCAGTTAAACTTGACAAGCTTTAAGCTTTTATAAATTAAATTTACTTTTGTCGTTAACAAAACTTAGGCAAAGATAAAAAATATAAATAACGTTTAATGACGATATTTGTATTAACAATCTCCCCCTTTTTGTTGAGGACAAAATATAAATTTTATTTTTATAAAAGATATGAAGTTTGTACAAGAGTTATAAAATTATTAGTTTTAGAACTTGAAAAGGAAATGATAATACAAGTGTATGATGCTTGACTTTTTATGAAAGTCAAAGTATTCACTATTTGATGCATGATGTTGACTTTTTCAGAGAATCAAAGTATGCAGTTTGACTTTTTTAGGAAAAGTCAAGTATTATCAATGAGGGTTCCTGTTTGACTTTTAGGAAGTCAAATGTATGCGCTTGACTTTTCGGAAAAGTCAAATAATTTCAAAGTTCTATATTTTCTCCCCTTTTGTCTCAACAAAAGAAGAGGCTATCTTGAATGTAATGAGCAGAGCTATTATCTCCCTTGTTCAAAGCTCCCCTAAATTGGGTGCTTTAATGGGAAGATTCATGGATTGTGAAAATAAAGCTAAAAAAAAAAATTGTTAGTAATAATGATCATTCACAAGCATTTCCAAACACTATGTAATGACACCAACAATATGATAAACAACATTCATTAGTTAAAATTTTTCATGAGTAAAGATCATGAAAAGAGAACACAATGATGTGTTTTTAGTACAAGAAATAGAAATTATCCTAAGAAAGTAAAAACTAGAAAGACTAGTCTAAAACCATCCTAAAGTGATGGTGGATGGGAAAGAGCGTTGAGACGCTCGAGGATGTGGTTGAGGATGAACCTCATTTCTTCTTGGAAGTCATGGACCATAACCCGGGTCCTTTCCACGGTTTGGCCCGTTTGCTCACAAGTTGAGCAACCATGCCTTGGAGGGTAGAATGTTTGGGGAGGTTGTGGTGGTGGAATGGTGGATGTGTTGGTGGTGTTGGGGATGTTTGGAGTGGTCATGATGGATGCAAGCAAAGCATTTTGTATTTGCATTGTCTCACTTAAGTGAGAGTCCACCATGCCTTTGAATTGGTGGAGGTTGTGGAGTTCCGCTTGAATCTCCTCTCTAGTGGGATTGTCATCCCACATGCACTCCGGAATGTCTTCAATATGAGGGGACATTGATGGTGGAAGTGGATGATCCCCATATAAAGGACCATGAATGTCCTTGTGAATAGGGTGGAAGAGAAGAGGTCTTGGCCCTAATGGGGCGTTTGGGTAAATGGATGACTGAGGTGATTCATGAGCGATTCGCTCAATTGTGCCGAAGGATGGCAATGGTGGTGGATGACTTGGCCTAGGAGGCAAGTCTTCCAAGTCCTCTAAGAAGGGATTTGGTGATGTTGGTGGAGTTGAAAATAGCTCCATAGGAATGAGGGTTGGAGATCTTGGTGGTGAAGGTGTTGAGGGTGTTTTGGATGTTTGGATAGGTGCCGGTGGAGGTGAAGTAGGTGTTTTCATTGGTGGTGGAGTGGTGATCACAATGTGTGATGTATTGGGTGTAGCTAAGGTAAGATTTGTATCATCTCTAATGGGAGATGAGATTGTGAGTGGAGAAGACTCAGATGATGAGCTAAGATGAACAAAACAACAAGGCCTCACGCTAATTCTAGCGGTCTTCTTGCAAGGTTTTGGAGATGATTTAGTCATTTTTAACTTAGGTTTTGCTTTGCTAGATAGTAGTGAGAATGAGGAAGGTGTGAGGATGATCATGGTAAAACCTCTCAATTTATAGAAGTGAAAAATTGTTGAGAAATGTGTTTGATTTGATGTTGAACCATTGAAGAGATGAGGTTCCTAATGATTTGGAAGTGGGTTGAATGCTAGTCATATCACCCAAGTCAATCCATACAAGGGAGATGGAGTGAAGAAGAAAAGATTTGCAATAAATGTGTTCTAGTGAGTGGAATTTCCTAACATTCGATTACCCAGATTTGAAGGTACCAAAATTTGGTTCCTTCCTTTATGCCAAGGGCTCCTTGGGTGGATTTTCAAATTTTTGAATTTTGGTGGAAAATGGATTTCTTATATACCTTAGTGAATTATACTAGTTCTAATAACGGTATAAAATAGTTAAGATTGATTTATAAGTGATGGAAGATAATTTGGAATCACGAAGAGTCGAAATTCAGAAAATTACGGAGGATCCACGGCACCAAAATCATACAGACGGTACCCTAAAAGGGTGTGTCGGTCCGCTATCTGAGATGCACGCGGTACCAAAATTCATAAAGGGCGGTACCAAAATTATGGTGTCGTCCGATCCGTGGAGTCGAGATATATGGATGATGCGTTTTTAGGTGTCGGGAAAGTTCGAAACACGAAATTTTTCTCAAAAGTGTTATACTAAACATTTCTAGTTAGGAAAAGTAAATAACACATGTATAAACATAGTGGAGCATAGATTTTGAGAAAGACTTTTTGATCATCACATAATAGTGAAAATGGGTAAAATTTGATAGCATATTTGTGCTATCCTCCTGCATAAGATTGTTAGCATACGACAATTTTAGAAGTTATATTATCATCCTACAAGATAAAAACAACAAAATAGTATCAAACATTAGAGAAAAGGCATTGTTCCAAACACTCCTTAAAGTACCCTCATTTGTCCAACTTCTTGTAAATCTTGTTCATCATCCTACCAAGGCACTTGAACATTCCCTTAGTTTGTTTGAACTCTGCTGATTCATTCTCGATCTCGGGAAGAGACGCGTAATACTCATGAGGTGGAAGACGAGAGCTTGGAAGACCATCCTTGGAGCTATTTGATGATGATGATGAAGGAGTTGGCGGTTTAGCTCTCTTGCCTTTAGTCTTAGCAACTCGTTTATCACTCAAAGGTACAAAGATGCGAGGAATGAGTTCATAGTGAAGGTGCATCCCTTTTGGAGTTGGTGGGATTGGTGCAAAGTTTGTATAGAGACGGGTAAGGAGCATCCCGTATGGAAGAGCAACCGACCCTTGAGTTGGAATGTCAATCATTCTCCTAGCAATGTAGTAGGCTAAATTGAATGGTTGGCGGGTGGACAAGTTGTAGAGCATGTGACAACGACAAGCGTTTATGTGATCCCTATTTCCTACGGTGCTAATGACGTTGGCTCTAAGTAGCTCCTCCCATTTCTTAAATTCGGGCTTAAGTTCATTTAGCTCCATTCCATATGGATCTCGGTTTACCTCTTTTCCCTTTCGGGTAACTCGGGTTGTATCACTTTTTGGGTTAAAAAGGTGTTCACGGATGGTCTCCTTAGGTAGCGAGAAGTGCGGTCATTGATTGCATCAAGAGCGGTGAGGGACCATTTGTCCGTGTAGACACAAGTTCCTCGGTTGGGAATTCCTAGCACTTTAGCAAATTCGCTTAAGGTGATGGTGTAGTCATTTTGGTTGATTCTAAAGCTAAGACAAAATTCATCATCGTCTTCATCACTAAAGCCGGTCACACTAGCATAGAATTCTAACACAAACCCAGGACAAATAGGTTCATCGATGTCAAGAAGACAATCAAATTGTATGGCGGCTAGTTCTTCACGAAGATTGGTATGTTGAAGGAAGGATGAGTGAATGGTTCTACCCTCATGGAAGTACCTTGATTCTAGACCCCTAAATATTTCTACTTGTTCCTTGGTAAGTCCTTTGGTTTTGTGGTGTTTGGGAATGTAGTTAAGGGTGTCTTTGTGATCATAGAATCTTGCGGCTACCATGGTTATTCCTAAGGACAAGAATTAATATGTTAAAAATGAGAATAAATTTTAACATTTTTGGTTCTAGTGTGTGCCTATATGAAAATAATTTGGAGTTGCGGTTATCTCGACTCATTTTATGCACAAGAATGGTTTTAGTGGGGTGTTTGGCAAATACCATGAGATAACCCAAATGCTCCTAATTCAATGTGGCTTCTGTGACAATCCGTACTTTCAGGTCATTTCTCGACACAGTTCATGTCTTATTATTTCAACATTTATAGTAAACTTGGTTTACTTGTTTCAAATTCGCGTAACCTTTAAGGTTTAGCGGCGAATTCATGATCATGACATCACGAACATTTCATATGGACTATGATTAGTCTACATTTCATTGACAACATTTGCACCTCATTAGTTCATTCACGACATTTCATTTCACCTTCAACGCGTAAGTTTTATATTTAATAATCTTTATCGCGTGAGTTTTTATTTTAAATATTTAATCCATTACTTTCAAAAATGATCCCGAGGTATTTTTAAACTTACATCTAGTTCATAAAAACTATATTTTAGTTTTCCTAGTGTTTCAAATTTATTGGGTACATAAATCGTTAAAGTTAAATTATTACGACGTGTTTCTTAAAAATTATACGATAATTATTTTATCACTCAATTTTCACAAGGAAAGTATTTTTACAATTTTTATCATCTCAATACATTCTATTTTGACTTACTAAAAACTTACTTGTACCAAAAATTCTCAATTACCTTTACTTATACCTTTTATTTCACAATTATTTATACTTTATTTCAACTTGTACAAGTAATCATGTATACACAACACATTTGAAAAAAAAAATATATTTGGGGAACATGATCCCCAAAAAACGCCTTAAGGAGGCAATTCATTAAATTGGGCATGGTTCATTTAATTGTTGTCTCTACAATAATACATAAGTCTTACTAACTCATTTTTTTTCTCATTCACTTCACCAAAATACACATAGTTGGAAAAGTTTCTCTCTCTTTGTTCCTTCTTCTCATAACCGGTCACATAAGGGTATCACCAAGGGATCAAAATTTTCAAGATCAAGTGTTTATCAATCTAGTTATATCCTTTATATGGTTTTGAAATAAAAACCAAGGATATTTAAGTTAATCCTTGTTACTTACACCTCTTCATTTTCACTAGTAAGCATATTCTTATCATTTTCAAGTTTCCTTTTCATTTTCATATGTTTCTTTTCATTTTGGAGCTTATATGCATGTTATGTGATTTATACCATTTATTTCATGATTTTAGAGGTTTTATATACTTATAGTCATCCTATAATTATTCCCATGGTATTCTTTGGTCTTGATGGTGATTAGGAACCCATGACACCCTAAGAAGGTGTATGGTAGGATTAGATTAGCTTTGGAGTTGATTTGAAGGGATTAGAATAGGTTTTGTCCGAGAAAAACTATTTTCGTAAACTATATTTTGTGTTCTGTCCTTAATTCGAATTTCTGGAAAAACCTACTGTTGGTACGACATTTTGGCCTTGATATTTAGAAAATATACTTTAAAACGAATCCGTGGCCGCTTGAACGGAATAAAACGGACTTATAACGAAGAAGTTATGGATTTTTAAAGTTTGACGACGAAACGTATTATTTTCTGAAAATTCAGCAAACTGTTTTTACATATTTCGGGTCAAAAACGAGTCTTAAGCTTCACAAATTATTTCGACTTCTCAAAAATATATTAGTTTACTTCGATACGAAGCTAAGGACATATTTTACGTAGAAAACGGATTTAAAACGGCAAAGATATGGCCGTTTTCATAAAGTTGCCGTAAATATTATTTTACGAAAATTATATTATTTTGACGATTCAAGTATTTTATTAGTCTAAGGGCTATGTTTGCGGCGCTTTTAACCATGATGCAAAACTTTTATAACGAAGTGTCTTCTAGTAAAATCAAGTTCATCGGCCATATTTTTCAAAACAAAAAGCCGTTTATCAAGCGGAGTCATAGTGAATTAATTACGGATGTTCAAACATTGGCGAAACTCATTTTACGCACACAATTAGCAAAAACCACCATCTTTAGCCTTTGATATCTTTATGATCGAGACCATTTGAACGAAAACTCCTGAACTGAAACTTTTAGATATCGATACAAACTTTCCAAAACCGTCGAGTTCGTTCTTTAACGATCGACGTACTCCATTTTACGACCACTTTTCCGGAGCCATTTTGTTAATTTCAAGAAAATTCCCGAGAACATTGTTTTGCGACGAAAAGTGGTAATTTCACCAAAAATCATTATAAAATCATTGTAGGATGACATTTTGACGTAAAAACATGTAAAGTCATTTTTGAAGGGTCAAGACGTCAAAAGAGTATTTTTCGACGATGAGTAATATTTTCAAAACTCGTAAATGGTATAAATAACATATGGAATGCATGCATAACATTACATTGCAACTCATTGCATATCATATCATTGGTAATAGGTCCAGTTAAGGTTTCACATTATACCTCGGTGTACTCACTTTTGTCATCGCCTCGGTTTACCAGTGAGTTTCAGTAGCCCTACTTTTACTTGTTTTCATAAATGTTTGGGGAGATGCATGCTTAAATATTTTCACGAGTACTTTAGATTTTGAGACTAAACTCTATCATGATTACCATTGTTTCTAAATCAAAGGTTACACTATATAAATTGTTCTTGTTTGCGTATGACGGTGCTTGGTCAGATAACGTTCTATCGATTGACTCATCGATAAATTGAGTTAGGTGCTATGGATTATGTGCTTTGGTTCTTCGTCAGATAACGTTCTAAATCGATTGACTCTTCAAACATTAGGTCTAGTTTTATGGATTAAGTGCTATCGTTCTCATCGAAAGTTAGGTACTATTGTAAATTCATTTGACATCATATGTTTGGAACATAAACTATACACATTTTGGCAATGGGTTGTGAACACACGAGTTGCAAGTTTTGTATGGGCACTTGGGCCGGTGGATTTACAATGCCTTTCTTTGCATAAACGATTTTGATACATTGAGCCATGCACTATTTTGTGAATTCATTTGACATCATATGTTTGGAACATAAACTATACACATTACGGCAATGGGTTGTGAACACACGGTTGCAAGTTTTGTATGGGCGGAACTTGGGCGAGTGGATTTTCAATGCCTTTGCTTGCATAAACGATTTTGAAAGACTTTACATTTCAAACCAAACTCTATGAACTCACTCAACCTTTGTGTTGACACTTTTAGCATGTTTTAATCTCGGTATCTAAGGCATTCACTTCATGGCACGCATTGGGACACATCATGGAGTCGTGATGACGACGCGTCTCACTGGGTTTTACTTACTTTAAAACGTCGTTTGAATTGTAACAAACTTATTTCCGCACAAGTTGATTTACATTTGGGACCTACTTTGTAAACTCGATTATTTTATTAAATCAAGCGATGTATTTTCCAAACGACACTTTAGGTCGTTCAATATAACTTGTGATGTGGTGCTATGACGGTCAATCCCGAGAATTCCATTCATTGCAAAGCAGTAAATTGGGGTGTGACAGATTGGCATCGAGCTTGATTATAGAGAACTAGGTTGCATCATTGACCCTAGACTATAACTACATTATCATAGCATCTCATCATTTCATCATAAGTGAATGTTCACTTTACATGCGGTTTTTACGTACATTTTCGAGTTATTTACTTTCATTTCACATCGATTGTCACATGGATGCCCTTAAATGCCCATCCCATTATCTTTTCCCCATACTCTAACGTGGAGAATTCCTTGTCATTCTCTATCACAAATTTTTATATCAGCTGATTCATCACCGATAACGTCGAATGCCGGGATAAACTTTTATATAGGGCGAAGTCACTCTCACTCCTTTGTTTCACCACTAACATGTCGAGTTACACTTTATTCACACATTAAGTCTCTAAACCATCATTCATTGAAGCACTTACAACACCTCATAACCCATTTCTTAGGAAACCGTCGATTATTTTGAAAGATAACCTCAAACTTATCATCTCTTATCACATTTCTTTGGAGAGTTTATTATTAACATCGGATTTTGCTACGTCTCACATTTCCTCTTGTTTTGAAGAAGATATGGCACAAGAAAGCCACACACCGAAATGACCCAAGCGGCTATTCAAAAGTTGGTGAATGATAGCATAGCCGATGCTTTAAGAATGTAGGGAAAAGCGGTGGCTGAGGTCTTATTATCGAGGCCATGACTAAATCATGGGCTTTCTCTTGCTCTGGAAATGCAGGAGGATCCGAGTTAAGAGTCGTTCTTACAAGGATTTCAAGGTGGAAATCCCACCAAGTTTAAAGGGACGAAGGAGCCACCGCTATGGTGCGATGGTTCGAGAAATGGAGTCCGTGTTTTTGCTTTGTGTAATTGCCCTGATGATAGTAAGGTCAAGTTTGCTACAAGTACACTACTCGATGGAGCATTGTCGTGGTGGAACTCATATGCTCAACCGATGGGAATGGAAAATGCTTTCAAGCTTACTTGGGAGCAATTCAAGGTTTGGTAACTAAGTTTTGTCCTCGCACGAAGTGAAGAAGTTGGAGATGCATTCTATGAACTAAGGACTATTGGGTATGATATCGACACTTACATTCGAAGGTTTCAAGAATTGGCCGTGTTATGCCCATCTATGGTTTCGGATAATGAGAAGCTACTAGAGGCTTTCATTGAAGGACTTCCAGATTATTCAAGGCGATGTGACTTCTTCGACCATAAGCGATTGAGGAAGCTATTCGATTGACTCAAAAGCTCATGGCCCGAGTAGTGAAGAGAGGCAAGTACACCAACACCAACCAAAACAACAACAACCCCAACAACCGCACCAACTACTACAATAACCAAAACAACAACAACAACAACGATAACCAAATCAACCACAACAAAAGAAAATGGGAAAATAACCGGGAAGGTTATGATAACGACAACCAAAACCATAACACTAACCATCACCAACAACATAATAGAAGACAAGAAGTCGCCGGGGTCTATGTTCTTTGCACCAACCGGGGAAGAGCTTATGCAGAAACTTACCACGATGTCGCCAATGCACGCTACATCATAATGGTCCATGTGGTATATGCTTTAGTCATCATAAACTTTCATCACTCGGTCTTTGGACACCTTGCTAAGGACATCTAGTAAGGGAAAAGCCGTAGTCACATGCTTCGGATGTGGGGAGCAAGGACACTATCGAAATCAATGTCCTCAAAAACAAGGTCAACAAGTCGAAGGTGCTCATGGGAATATATATATGTTAGAAGGAACTCGTCAAGGTATCAACGACGGAAGGCGAAGAAGTTCGAAACTAGCGTCTTAGTTCTCCTATTGTATTACGTTGTACTAAGTTTATGTCTTTCATCGTATTCGAAACTTTATAACCTAAGATGTACTACTTTTGCTAAACCACTTGTTGTAATATATTCTCATCTATCGTGCTTTATTTCCTTTCGATTCGATATCATTTACGAGGATTTTAATTCTTTTTACCTTAACTATCATTTTAACGACACTTCTCCATGTCTTCTCTCCTCGATGTTCATCACAATTTTAACAACAGTTGACCCAACACCAAACAAACATATGAGTCGATTAGTCCAAGCATTGCATAGTTACTCCTAAATTATACATAGCACGATCACCTATGTCTAATTCGGGAAGAATCATGCAATGAAGGGAGTAATAGTCTTATATGTAAGCAATTCGTGTCGAGCCAAATTTTCAAAAGAATTTTCTTCAAACCACTTGTTTCGGTTTGATCCGCGTGAGTTCTTGTTTGATGAGTTGCAAAGATCGAGCTAGAAACAAGTTGTTACCCAAACCGATTTAGCCTAATCTCATGACGGTTCTTGTTTGATGAGTTGTGAGATTAAGTAAAATCGGTTACCAAAAGTCTTTGAGGGTTTTGCTCGGGAATGGGAAAGTTTGCCACATCAAACCCTAAACCCGATAGACTAGCACGATTGAATTCGTGGACCGAATTCCTTTTTAGATGGGCGAATGTGACAATCCGTACTTCGGGTCATTTCTCGACACATTCATGTCTTATTATTTCAACATTTATAGTAAACTTGGTTTACTTGTTTCAAATTCGCGTAACCTTTAAGGTTTAGCGGCGAATTCATGATCATGACATCACGAACATTTCATATGGACTATGATTAGTCTACATTTCATTGACAACATTTGCACCTCATTAGTTCATTCACGACATTTCATTTCACCTTCAACGCGTAAGTTTTATATTTAATAATCTTTATCGCGTGAGTTTTTATTTTAAATATTTAATCCATTACTTTCAAAAATGATCCCAGGTATTTTTAAACTTACATCTAGTTCATAAAAACTATATTTTAGTTTTCCTAGTGTTTCAAATTTATTGGGTACATAAATCGTTAAAGTTAAATTATTACGACGTGTTTCTTAAAAATTATACGATAATTATTTTATCACTCAATTTTCACAAGGAAAGTATTTTTACAATTTTTATCATCTCAATACATTCTATTTTGACTTACTAAAAACTTACTTGTACCAAAAATTCTCAATTACCTTTACTTATACCTTTTATTTCACAATTATTTATACTTTATTTCAACTTGTACAAGTAATCATGTATACACAACACATTTGAAAAAAAAAAAATATATTTGGGGAACATGATCCCTAAAAAAACGCCCAAAGGAAGGGAATTCATTAAATTGGGCATGGTTCATTTAATTGTTGTCTCTACAATAATACATAAGTCTTACTAACTCATTTTTTTTTTCTCATTCACTTCACCAAAATACACATAGTTGGAAAAGTTTCTCTCCTCTTTGTTCCTTCTTCTCATAACCGGTCACATAAGGGTATCACCAAGGGGATCAAAATTTTCAAGATCAAGTGTTTATCAATCTAGTTATATCCTTTATATGGTTTTGAAATAAAAACCAAGGATATTTAAGTTAATCCTTGTTACTTACACCTCTTCATTTTCACTAGTAAGCATATTCTTATCATTTTCAAGTTTCCTTTTCATTTTCATATGTTTCTTTTCATTTTTGGAGCTTATATGCATGTTATGTGATTTATACCATTTATTTCATGATTTTAGAGGTTTTATATACTTATAGTCATCCTATAATTATTCCCATGGTATTCTTTGGTCTTGATGGTGATTAGGAACCCATGACACCCTAAGAAGGTGTATGGTAGGATTAGATTAGCTTTGGAGTTGATTTGAAGGGATTAGAATAGGTTTTGTCCGAGAAAAACTATTTTCGTAAACTATATTTTGTGTTCTGTCCTTAATTCAATTTCTGGAAAACCCTACTGTTGGTGCGACATTTTGGCCTTGATATTTAGAAAATATACTTTAAAACGAATCCGTGGCCTTTTGAGCGGAATAAAACGGACTTATAACGAAGAAGTTATGGATTTTTAAAGTTTGACGACAAACGTATTATTTTCTCGAAAATTCAGCAACTGTTTTTACATATTTCGGTCAAAACGAGTCTTAAGCTTCACAAATTATTTCGACTTCTCAAAAATATATTAGTTTACTTGATCGAAGCTAAGGACATATTTTACGTGAAAGCGGTTTAAAACGGCAAAGATATGGCCGTTTTCATAAAGTTGCCGTAAATATTATTTTCTGAAAAATTATATTATTTCTACGATTCAAGTATTTTATTAGCTGTAAGGGCTATGTTTGCGGCAGTTTTTAACCATGATGCAAAACTTTTTATAACGAAGTGTCTTCTAGTAAAATCAAGTTCATCGGCCATATTTTTCAAAACAAAAAGCCGTTTATCAAGCGGAGTCATAGTGAATTAATTACGGATGTTCAAACTGGGCCGAAACTCATTTTCTGCACACAATTAGCAAAAACCACCATCTTTAGCCTTTGATATCTTTATGATCGAGACCATTTGAACGAAAACTCCTGAACTGAAACTTTTAGATATCGATACAAACTTTCCAAAACCGTCGAGTTCGTTCTTTAACGATCGACGTACTCCATTTTACGACCACTTTTCCGGAGCCATTTTTGTTAATTTCAAGAAAATTCCGACGACATTGTTTTGCGACGAAAAGTGGTAATTTCACCAAAAATCATTATAAAATCATTGTAGGATGACATTTTGACGTAAAAACATGTAAAGTCATTTTTGAAGGGTCAAGACGTCAAAAGAGTATTTTTCGACGATGAGTAATATTTTCAAAACTCGTAAATGGTATAAATAACATATGGAATGCATGCATAACATTACATTGCAACTCATTGCATATCATATCATTGGTAATAGGTCCAGATTAAGGTTTCACATTATACCTCGGTGTACTCACTTTTGTCATCGCCTCAGTTTACCAGTGAGTTTCGTAGCCCTACTTTTACTTGTTTTCATAAATGTTTTGGGGAGATGCATGCTTAAATATTTTCACAGTACTTTAGATTTTGAGACTAAACTCTATCATGATTACCATTGTTTCTAAATCAAAGGTTACACTATATAAATTGTTCTTGTTTGCGTGCTACGGTACTTCGTCGTATAACGTTCTAAATCAGTTGACTACTGATAAATTGAGTTAGGTGCTATGGATTATGTGCTTTGGTTCTTCGTCGTATAACGTTCTAAATCAGTTGACTACTGAAACATTAGGTCTAGTTTTATGGATTAAGTGCTATCGTTCTACGTCGAGTTAGGTACTATTGTAAATTCATTTGACATCATATGTTTGGAACATAAACTATACACATTTTGGCAATGGGTTGTGAACACACAGGTTGCAAGTTTTGTATGGGCGGGACTTGGAACTGAGTGGATTTACAATGCCTTTGCTGCATAAACGATTTTGATACATTGAGCCATGCACTATTTTGTGAATTCATTTGACATCATATGTTTGGAACATAAACTATACACATTCTGGCAATGGGTTGTGAACACACAGGTTGCAAGTTTTGTATGGGCGGAACTTGGAACTGAGTGGATTTTCAATGCCTTTGCTGCATAAACGATTTTGAAAGACTTTACATTTCAAACCAAACTCTATGAACTCACTCAACCTTTGTGTTGACACTTTTAGCATGTTTTAATCTCAGGTATCTAAGGCATTCACTTCATGGCACGCATTGGGACACATCATGGAGTCGTGATGACGACGCGTCTCACTTGGGTTTTACTTACTTTAAAACGTCGTTTGAATTGTAACAAACTTATTTCCGCACAAGTTGATTTACATTTGGGACCTACTTTGTAAACTCTGGTTATTTTATTAAATCAAACGATGTATTTTCCAAACGACACTTTAGGTCGTTCAATATAACTGTGATGTGGTGCTATGACGATCAATCCCGCAAAGCAGTAATTTGAATTCCATTCCTTCATCACTAAAACCGCAAAGCATAGAATTCTAATACGAACCTAGGACAAATTGGTAAATTGGGGTGTGAGACTTCATTTGAATATACTCGGGAATGCATATTAGTTATGCAATACCTTTAGTATTCAAGAGCATGCAAGTGATGAAAATTTAACGTTTCTATTTGTATTAGCAATGAATGAAAAAAAAAAATTGTTTTCCTACAAGTGAGAAGCTTTTCAAAACTTTTGACATGGGGTGTTTGGTTGTTTGAATAAGGCCTTATATTCATTATCTATCAATTAGTGGGAAGCATGAATTGTTTATGCAAATATGATAATGTAGTACCTAATTTCAGTGACTAGTTATGCAATTTGCCAATTGAATTCATATTTGGTATAAAAGCATACATGAAACCCCATGTAATGATTTGTGATAGTTTTGTGCATAAATAAGAATTCTAGACTCAGAATTAAGAGATGAAATGTAGTTAGGATACTTACAATGATGTTATCTTCAGTGATTAGTGAGTGGGAAGATGACAATAATGAGCTTGGTTTAAGTTTTACACGCTTTGGTAAAGTGGGTTTTGAGGAAGAGGATGAATTGTATATAGCGTTTTTGTATCATAGACACCACGGACCGAGCGGCACCAAAAATTGGTTCCGTCTTTGTTGTCGTTGGTGTCGTGGCTACGATGTGTGTACAAGACAAAATTGTTTTGTTTTGACTAATCTAATGTTTTGGGCTATGTTTATCCTACATGTTTGGTTCCATTAACCCTAAACCAAGTCTAAGAAGATTAAAGGTTCTCGTTTAAGAGGCTTAGTTAAGATGTCGGCAATGTTGTCTTTGGAGGATACTTTCTCGATTGAAATGTTTCCTTTTGAACATTGTCGCGAAGAAAGTGATGACGGATTTCAATATGCTTTATGCGAGCATGTTGAGCAGGATTCTTCTTGAGATCGATGGCTCCTTTGTTGTCGCAAAGTATCACAATGTCGTTGAGATGAATTCCGTAATCTCGAGAGCTTGTTTCATCCAAAGAGCTTGTTGACATGCTTTTCCGGTGATACGTGCTCGGCTTGATGGTTGAGATGGCTAAAGCCGTTTGCTTCTTTGCAAACCATGAGGTGAGACAATGTCCAACAAAAGTGCAAATACCACTTGTACTTTTTCTATCGACATAATCACCGGCATGATCCGAGTCGGCATACACTATGGTTTCTATACCCGTTCCTTTGGGATACCATAATCCTAAACATGTTGTTCCCTTAATATATCTAAAAATCCTTTTTAAGGCTTCTAGGTGTGATGCCTTTGGGTTTTCTTGAAAGCGAGCACATAGACAAACACTAAACATAATGTCGGGTCTACTAGCCTTAAGATAGAGTAGGCTACCAATCATTCCTCTATATTTAGTGTTATCTACGGATTCACCTTCTTCGTCCTTGGTGAGTTTAGTGTCCGAGGACATGGGTGTTTTAGTTGGTTTGGAATCTTCAAGACCAAATTTCTTAAGCATGTCTTTTATATATTTAGATTGGTTAAAGAAAATACCATCTTCTAGTTGTTTAATTTGAAGTCCTAGAAAGAAGTTTAACTCACCCATCATACTCATTTCAAACTCGTCTTGCATGATTTTAGAGAAATCATCACATAGTTCTTGACAAGTTGATCCGAATATAATGTCATCAACGTATATTTGAACAATGATAATTTGTGATTCCTTTTTCTTGGTAAAAAGAGTATTATCTACTAATCCTATAGTATATTTGTTATCAATAAGAAAAGTCTTAAGACGGTCGTACCAAGCTTTAGGTGCTTGTTTAAGACCGTATAATGCTTTCTTGAGTTTGAAGACATGATGTGGTTTTTCAAAGTCGGTAAAACCGGGAGGTTGAGCAACATATACTTCTTCGTTAATAAACCCATTAAGGAAAGCACTTTTAACATCCATTTGAAATAATTTAAAGTCATAAGCACATGCATAAGCAAGTAATATTCTAATAGATTCAAGTCTAGCTACCGGTGCATAAGTTTCATCATAGTCAATTCCTTCTTGTTGATTATAACCTTGTGCAACAAGCCTAGCTTTGTTTCTAGATACTACACCATTTTCGTCCATTTTATTTCGAAAGACCCATTTTGTTCCAATTATAGTTTGATCTTTGGGTTTTGGAACTAGTTTCCAAACATCATTTCTAACGAATTGGTTTAATTCTTCTTGCATGGCAATTACCCATGATTCATCTTTTATTGCTTCATTTATGGTTTTCGGTTCAATGGTGGATACAAAACAAAAATGATTACTTTGATTTTGGGCTTGTGACCTTAAGATTCTTTGATTAAGTTGTCCTATGACCTTTTCTAAAGGATGACTTTTAAATTTTTTGATGTTAACAATTTCATTATTTAATGGTTCATCTTCCTTGTTATTATTAATTTGACTTTCTATTATTTGACTTTCAACTAAGTCATCATCTACCAAAGGTGATGTCTTAGAGGGAGGTGGACTTTCGTCAAATGTTATGTTCAACGATTCCTCGACTATCATTGTTTCTTTATTAAAGACAATGTAAGCTTTACTAGTTTGAGAGTAACCAAGAAATACACCTTCATAAGACTTTGGGTCAAACTTGGTGAGATAATCCTTAGTATTAAGAATAAAGCATTTACAACCAAAGACTCTAAAATATCCTAACGTTGGCTTTTTACCTTTATAAAGTTCATATGGTGTTTTGTTTATGAAAGGACGTATTAAGACTCTATTTAAAATATATGTAGAAGTGTCAAGCGTTACACCAAAACTTTTGAGGAATGTTTTGTTCATTAAGCATTGTTCTACTCATTTCTTGAATTGTTCTATTTTTACGTTCTACTACTCCATTTGATTGAGGTGTTCGTGGGCGGAAAAGTTATGTGTTATACCATTTGTATCACAAAAGTTTCCAAGTTGAGTTTCGTTGTCAAATTCACGACCATGATCCGTTCGGATCGACACAATTTGACACCTAGAAGGTTTTGAATTTTCTTGCTAAGTATTTCAAATTTATCAAAAGCTTCATTTTGGTTTTCAAAAATAACGTCCAAGTAAACCTTAAGTAATCATCTACTATGACCAAAGTGTATAAGTTGCCTCCATAGCTTCTTATAGCGGATGGTCCAAACAAGTCCATATGTAATAATTCTAGACACTTAGATGTGGACACCATATTTTTAGATTTGTGACTACTATGTATTTATTTACCAATTTTGCAAGCGTCGCAAAAGTGTTGGTCATATTTTAGTTTTGGTAAATTCCTAACCAACTCTTTTGAAGATAGGTTTTGTATAAGTCTCATATTAGCGTGACCTAAGCGTCTATGCCAAAGAGATGAGCTATCGTCTAGTGTTGTTAGGCAAAGTTTGTCATTATATGTTTTATCTATTTTCATGACGATATGTTATTTTTCCTAACTCCTTTAGCTATGGTGATACCATCTTTAGTATTTTACTACCATTTTCATCAAATAGTACTTTATACTTTTATCACATAGTTGGCTAATACTAAGTAGATTAAATCCTAACCTATCCACATGAGCAACATTTTCAATAGTTAGGGAGTTATGAGCAATCGTACCTTTGCCAATGATTTTGCTTTTGAGATTGCTACCGAAAGTGACATTACCTCCGTCATACTCTTGGTATGATGAGAAGAGACTTTTGTTGCCCGTCATGTGTCGAGAGCATCCACTATCTTTTATCCATTCATCAGGTTCCAATCCAACTTTCAAGCATACCTAAGAAGCAAATAACTCAAGCATTTGGTCCCCAATATCTCATGGGTCCGTTTGGGTTAAACATACCATTTATTTGATTCATGTATGGAAATGATGGGTAAGAGTTCCATGACATGAAATCTGGAGTTTGATATGGTCTAGGAAGATTTTGATTCCAACCGTTGTGTTGGTAGTTGGGTTGAACGTTGTGGTTGCTCTTAGGAAAGGCGTTTGGCAAAGAAGTTTTATATCTTTGTTGAGTAGTTTTGATCTAAATTCATTTTAACAAGTCCTACTCCCGATTTAATAGTCGGTTTTAGTTTAACATTATCATTGGTTTTCTTTGTTACTTTAACAAATTCATGACGGTCGTATGCGAACATTACATTACTGTTGAAGTACCATGGTACCATTTTGCTGTGGGACGGAACCCTTATTTTGGTTCCGTCGTCCGTCTTTGCTTCGCAAGAATTTTGATGAATGTTCGTCCTTTTCGGCCGTTTTGTTTTGACTCTTTGGAATTAATACTTCATTAAAACCTAGCCCATTCATGTCTCCACGGTGTTTTATGGATTTTAACTATTTCATCGGCAAGAGCGATGTTTTGTTAAACCTTTTAAACTTAGAATTATTTTCGATTAGAACTTCTTGTGTGAGTTTTAGTTTTTCTATTTCAAGATTAAGCTCTTGACATGATTTACAATCATCGTCATTTGCTTTTCCTTTTTCAAGTCGTTTTGCTTTTTCTTTTAACTCATATACTTCATTTTCCAAAAATTCCTTTTTGGTTTTTAGAAATTTATTTTTAGTTATGATTTTTAGACTTAGCTCACACAATTGATTATATTGTTTTTGCAAGGTGTCATCATCTATAGAAGAATTAGAAGAGTCGAAAAGTACCTCATTTGACTCATGTGCCATTAGAGCGATCTCTTCCTTGCTTGATTCTTCATCGTCTTCACTATCACTCCAAGCACCGCTTACAAAAGCTCGTTGAGTTTTGCTTTTAGGTGGCTTGGGAAATTGATTTCAGTGAAAGAGACAACGTCAAGCTTGACTCACACAAGCTAGCCACTTGTGAATGACTAACCGTGAGAAACTTAAAACGGCTCAGACACTGACCAATAATAGGAAGTGTAGTATGTGGGTAACTCAAACGTGTCAGGTTTGAGCACCGAGATCGTTCCGAACGAGGGTTGAATGGAATTTCCAACTCACGTCTCGATAATCGGGATTCGAATGAGAAAAGGGCATAATATGATATATTCTAAACTACGGGATAAGGAAAGCATAAGGAACATATAATCTACGGGAAATCCTAAGAACTACGACAAACTACGCAATTCTACACTAAAACGCAAAAACGGGAATTAAACAAAACGCGAATAAAAAGTAAGTACGTCTAATCTAGATCCTAAAAATAACCTAAAACTACTTTTACTCTAAAAATGATATTAGAAAACTAATTATGAATTAAAATTATTTTTTAGGATTTTTCTTGAATTTATTAAAATTAAAAACTAATTATTAACTTTAAAAATAAAACTAATTATCTAAAAATTATGAAAAAGAGATAGAAAATTATGGAATTACTTTCTAAAAACCTAAAATAACATAAAAGACTTTTAAAAACTATTTTTGTATTTTTTAGATTAATTTTCTATTTTCTATGAATTTAATACTATTTAAATCTAATTTAAATTGTGAAAAATACCAAATAAAAGGGGAAAAATAGGGAAAAATATTTTTTATGCTTTTTATATTTATCTTAAACTGGAAAAATTGAAAATCTATTTTTTGGAACTTTTTCTCAATTAATTGCAATAAAAGCTAATTAAAAATGATTAAAAACTGTTTTAAATCTAGAAAAATAGTGAACAGTAACTAAAAATTATGAAAATTTCAGGAAAATTCTAAAATTATAATATGAATCTATGAACAAATAAGAAACTAGTAGCTTATGTGTGAAAATTGAAAGATGTAGTGTAACTGCTACTAGAATAAGCTATCAAATATAAGCTAACAAGCTATATAGCCAACCAAACAGTGACAGAAGCTATAATCTACTAAAATAAGCTAGTTGCAACTGATGAAACCTAATCCTAACAAGCTCTAAGCTTAAATCAAAGAAATAAGCCAACTGCTAAATGAGCAAAATAGTTAATGACCCCCTACTGTTGGGGCTTATGCACCAGCTTATTCAATAAGCCAATCCAAAAACTAATACTGCAGTCCTATAAACAACCTGGCCAGCTACAATTGTGCCAAGTTTCAAGCTCTAACTCCTAGAAATGAAGCCAATACAACAACTGCAATTCACCTGTTTCACACTCAGTTTATACTGAGTGTGAACAGGGGAGATAGGACTAATTTGAACAGCTTATTAGAAGCTTAAAATGACTAAACCAGATTTCACTAAAAGTTGTTTTCAAATTAAGACCAGTTGAACTTGTAATTTCCAAAATTTGAAACACTGAAACTTAGTAATGAATGAATGGTTGATTCCCAAAGTTTGGTGAAAACTGCAAAAACTCACTTTGACAGATTTGACTTTATGAAGAACACTTATAAAACTTTGACCAAACTCAACTTTGATCCAAACTAATGAACTGATTATGATCTTATAAGACTAATTATGATAACTCTAAGCTAGATCTACCAGTTTTGAACCAATTTGCAAATAATTATGCCTATTGATTTTAACAGACTCACAAACGAGATCAGTTATAAGATTATTTTGACTATTTAAATGAAACTGCTATATCAAAGACTTAGAATGACTACTAAATACCTACATAAACTTGTATCAACTACAAAGCACTGATCAACTAGCCTCTATCTCAGATTTCTCAGCTGATCCAAACACTAATTATCTAGCTGATTTGAGATCTAAAACAGATTATAGACTAGATTAAGCTAAACAAACATCAATCACAGATCAAATAGTACTAAATATCACTAACTAGCAGATTTAAGTAACAGATTAATGATCAAAACAGAAATGAGACTTACAATACTCCTTAGCCACTATGGCTTGCACACTGATGAAACAAGGAACTCTAACCTAATTATCCCCTAATCCTAATCCAATTCCAGCTCAGATTCAACCCAAAACCAGCATCTGCAACATACCAATCCAGATCCAAATCCAACAGATCATTATAACTACTGTAGCAACTGATATGAACTGATTTATTTGTGATTTGAGATTGAACAAAGAATAAGCTCACAACAAGCTACTAAAAGCTTATATGAACCTATATGAAACAATAAATCAGTATGGATCACTCCATAGAATAGATCTACTATGATTTTTTATTTTTCAATGGATTTATTTGATTTTTTGTATTTTTGAGTTTATGAAGATAGAAGCTAAAAACAGGTTTTCAATGATAAAATAAGCATTAAACACAGATTATAAGCAGATTTAAACCATAAAACTTAAAACAAAACTTGAGAATGAAAACTTGAATTTTATTAAACTAAATAATTGATTACAAAATACGAATTACAAAGAGCTTAAAACATTTAAATTGAAAAAACTACTACTGATTACTACTAAAACTAGAGAGAAGAAAAAAAAAACAGAAGATGAGATACAATTTGTGAATGAAAATGAGTCCTATATATAGCTGAGCTTGAGCTTGGAAGCTTCTCGAATTTCCCAAATGTGCTTTCTCTGAGCTCGTTTGCACCCTTGGATCAAATCCCACACTTCATCTCTTGATATCCACCCTTGGATTAGACTTGATGATTTGTTTCGACCAATGGGAGAGCAGCAATTGAGGGAATGCACACGGATCAATGACATGGCATTCCCATGTGTCAGGAAATGTCAGAGAAAGTACTATTCTACCCTTAATCGCTGTGAATTTGCTTAATTAACTGAAAGGGGTAATTAGGGTTCATCCCTACTGGGTAATTTGGGTAAAACTTTGGCGCGCGTCTTTTTTTATTATAATTTGAGAGTTTGACTGGTTTAAAGGGTCGTTGACTTGGGTCTAAAACCGGGTAATGGAGGGGTTCGGGTTAAATATCAAACCGGGTTTTGTGTGTTTGGGATTGGGCTCGGGTAAATCATTTTGGGCCGAAAGTATTATATGTTGGGTTGGACTTGGACTTAATATAACACCAAAGTTAACTTGAAAGGACCAATATTGTACAATTCGGATTTTTAAAGGACCAAAGTTGAACTTTCAGAAAATCTCTATCAAGGGCCAATTTTGTCAATCTCAAATAATCCAAGGGTGACTTTTGTAAATTCGAATCTTGAGGATCAATTCATCAAAAACTCAAAGTGCGAGGGACTAATCTTGACTTTTCTTCAAATGACCGAAACTTCAAAATCATCTTCGAGAATAAAATCTTCGAAATACACAATCTTGACCTTCCACCGGCTAAACTCTCTTGATCTCTCGTGCTCGGTTTACGTCGATTTGGATCCTTTTGCGTGTTTTACATATCCGTACTGCACAAGCACAAACTCAAGAAAACCACAAATATTAGCAATAAACGGCTTTTCCTTGGTTGTTTTGGGTCAGTTTTGATAATGAAAAGATATGTGAATAAGCACATATCAGACATTCTCCTATGAGATGACTTGCATCACCACATCTAAAACACTTTCTTTCACCTTTACTCTTTTTATCATCCCGATCTTTTCGGAATGGCTTCTTTTCTTCTCGAGGTTGTCTTACAAACTTTCCTCTTCTTCTAAAGAACTTCTTGAAATCTCTAACGGCCATGGCATACTCCTCATCTTCACTACCGGAACAAGATTCATCATCATCGCTTGATTCCGCCTTTGCTTTTAGAGCAACGGATTTGATCTTCTCCTTTCTTCCTTTGATGATCTCGAATCTTTCTCCATTACCATTTCGTGAACTTTGAGGTTGCCAATTAGCTCGTCTAGTGACATTATTGAGAGATCTTTTGATTCTTCAATAGCGGTCACTTTAGCTCTCCATTTGGGATGGAGTGCTCTAAGAAATTTCGACAAAGTTCTTACTACGAAAAGATTCATCAAGTGCTTTAAGTGATGTAATGATAGTGTTGAAACGAGCAAAGCCACAATCAATGGTTTCATCTTCGTGGATAACAAATTGTTCATATTGTTGAGCGAGAAGATCAATTTTGTTATCCTTGACTTGTGAATTACCTTGATGTGTAACAATTAAAGATTCCCAAATATCTTTGGCGGTTTCACACATAAAAATTCATTCATATTCTTTTCTAGGTAAAGCATTATAAAGCATCATTTTAGCTTCATTATTTTTAGCAACTAATTTCTTTTATTCATCAACGGAAATATCCTTTGTTGTAGAACTAAAATCTCCTTTAACAATAATAAACCAAAGATCTATATCTTTTGATTTAACATATGTTTCAAAACGGTTTTTCCAATAGATAAATCAATTGGTTTCAAAGAGTGGTGGTCTTTGCATAGATTGCCCTTCTTTAAAGTTTTCAGAATCCATGGATCGTTTCAAATTTATAAAATACAAGTTATTTTAGAAATTCTTGAGCAACGAGGCTCTGGTACCAATTGTAGAAAACTAGAAGGGGGGTTGAATAGTTTACTAATTAAAAACTTTGTTTTGAAACTTATTGAAAGATCAATTGATATTGATCTTTAGTATGTTAATGAAATGTGCAAGCAATATGTAATGAGTAAATAAGGAAAGAAATGATCAAACCACAACAAGTTGTTTATAGTGGTTCGACTACAAGGACTCTTTTTCCTTGCCTACTCCACTCCCCGAGTCTCACACTCGAGAGTTTAACTTCACTAGTCAACAAGCTCCTTTCACCGGCGGAGAAAACCTTTACACTTCGCTTACACTATTTCCGACACTAAGCTAGATGTCGAGTTCTTTCCAAGGGTACAACTACTCCCACACACAATGTATTTTGAGGATTAAATACTAACCACTCATACTCACAAGATTATGATGGTTTGATACAACAATGAAGTATGAATCAACACTTGATCATACAACACTAAACAAACAAGACTTCCAACTTCGTTGAAGCTTGAATATGACTTGATCTTCTTTGCTACAAAAGAGATCACTAATATGATATGAAACCGAGTTAGAAAGGTTAGAGAAGATATGTATGAGAGTGTGTTAGAAAGGGATGAAAAACTACTTGGCTTGGCATTGCTATTTATAGCCAAAATGGACGGGAGGCGTCACGGACGGCGGACCCTTAAAGGGTTCCGCCTGTACCATTTTGGTACCGCCGGTCTGACGACCAAGATATCAAATCTTGCCAAAGTCAACACTATCTAAGTGAGATTGTGCAAGATATGAAGAGTACAAATCTACACAAAATATCTAATGGAATCTTCCAATGATTTCCATGATGAAATACATGATGTCATATGTTGTATTTCTAATTTTAGAAATATGCAAATGCTTAAGTAGTGTTTGGTTTTATGAACCTAACACATTCTAAAAACTACTATCATACATAATGATTAGAGTCATATCAAGATGTTACTAATCATAAATGTAAATGCTTGAATGATGAATATATTGTTTGAAAAAGCTTGTTTTAATATCAATTAAACTTGACAAGCTTTAAGCTTTTATAAATTAAATTTACTTTTGTCGTTAACAAAACTTAGGCAAAGATCAAAAATATAAATAACGTTTAATGATGATATTTGTATTAACAGGTTAGCCTCTTCAATTCTCGTGTTTTGTTGTTTGTGATGTTTTTGTCTAGGATTTCTCGATATGAAGACTCTCGTGCTCGAAGTTTGTTTTTTCTCCACTCGAGTTTCGTGATCGATATTGATGGAAATCCGATATCCGAATTCTTATCGACTAACGTTTATCTTTGAGCATACTTAATAAACGGCTTTTAGATTTTCGTTGATACCATTGCCTTTAAACATTGAGGACAATGCTTCGTTTTAGTCTGGGGTAGGGTAATCTTCGATTTGATTTAACCGCACTTGCTTATTTTTTGCCGTGTCCTCTCGCAACCCCGTTTTTCCTTAGAAAATAAAAAAATTGTGCAAAAATGTGAAAATTTAAAATTTTTGTAAGCTTTTGCTAGTTTTATGATTGAAAAGTATTTGCGAGTTTTTTAGAAGTTACTTTAAATTTGCGTTTTCTTGAAAAAGTCTTTGCTAATTGCTTAGACAAGAGGCTATAAAATGCGATTCTAGCTCACAAGGCCAAGAATTTGCAAGCTTCCCTAAGTAATTTTAAATATGCGAAGTTTTGAAAGATTTGCGAGTTTCTAATAAGTGACTTTAAAAATGCGAGACTTGAGATTATTTTACGAAGCATTTGCTAAGTTAATATATGTTTTGACACCTTGTTGACTTTCCACTGGTTAGAGTAGGAATAGAATTCTGACTTGACCGGGCGTGTTGAGCCCTAGCTTGTTCCCTTAACCATAGAAAATTAAATTATTGGCTAAGCATTCGCGGATCTCATTATTTGAGATTTTAAATTTGCGGAGATCGAGGAATGATAGAGTTACTTATGAGTTTAGATGCTAAGCGTGGAGTAAATGGTTCTCTTTAGAGCTCATCGAAGGTACTTGTGGCTTTTTACTCCCACAAAATTGTCTCACCCCATATTTGTGAATAAATAATTAAAGATGTTGTAACACCCCCAAATCTCGGTACAACGGAAGACTTAATCAAGTTTTCGGGGCGTTATATTTGGATTGGCATCTCATACAAGTATAGCAAACAAGATAGTCATTTTCATTCAAAACCAATCCCAAATTTAAATATTCAAAACATAAATTCCAAAATGTAAATATTAGGCCCAAACACGATTTAATAAAATATGTCCCCATAAATTATCAGAGTTTGATTATGATCTTTGACCATGCCTCCTTGCCAAGCTTCCACCGATCATGTACTCCAAACATCACTTAATTACCTGAGAAAAACATGCTAAAAGGTCAGCTAACGCTGGTAAGTTCATAGGTTTAAGTTCAAGTAAAAAGTACTGGACCTGTAGGAGTTAATTTGCTATGCGAGACCTATGATAGATACAAATCAATCACAAACAAATATCATATCCGATATCATACTGGGCCCCTAGCGACACTAGCCAGCACAGTCATATCAAAGTCTAGAATGATTGCTAACCCTGGTCTAGGTCGAGGTAGAAGTCTATACTTAGCTAGGCAAGTGTTATAGCAATTAGGATTGCTACCCTAGACTAAGACAACAACTACCACATATCTATCTAAACAGTCAAGCACATAAGCAAATCAAAATAGTTTTAAAGGTCCAAAAACAGTAGCATTATTCTCACCCCAATTAGTTTAAAACATAGATAAAAGTGGGGCTATGAAACTCACCTCAAGCAAGCAACGCACAAATAAACACTAGCAGAAGATAACAGCTAATCACGGCACAGCAACTATCGAATCGGCACAACCTATTCATGTAAACCAACTTTACTATATATTTCCTGAAATCAACGTTATCTACCCCAATGTATTCCTTTTCGTTATATCCAAAAATGTCTCGTTTCACCGTTTAGTCCTAGCGTTTGGTATCCTCATGTGGGTGTATCGACTCAATATGATATCATGAATGCACTCACACAACCAATATGCGACTCAATGCAACACAATGAGACATCTAAGCGATAAGCTCCATAGTCCAATAAGTTTCGGAATAAATAGTAGACCTTATCGAATTCGTCAACTCGATAAACTCAATTATTCATTTGTGTCGCTTACTATTCCATAAACTGGTCGCATCCTAACGAGTCATAAGGATAATTCACCCATTAATATTGCAATCCAACGTGCCTAACGGGCTCTTATTAGATTCGTCAACCCAATAAGTCTGTTATCCACGTGGATCGACACTATTAACGTTAGGTTATCCGTAACCCATGCACACAAGTAAATAAATGAATACTTGAAAAATAGTATTAAGTGCTCAATAAATGGCACATTTAGATAAACGTGCACTCGAAACATTAAATATTTATTTATTAGAAATCATTTCTAGTTTTAGTCGTTAATTTCCATTTAAAATAGTAAATAACAAGACAAGTCTTGTTATCGATATTTTTGGTATAAAATCCTTTTTATTATTTAAGTTTCATAGTTTTATTAACCTTTTATATTTATTTCGTCAATTTCATTATTAGTTTCCAAATCGTTATTCGTTTCGAGTCCACAAGCACGAGTCATGACTTCTCGGCTTTTAAATCAATCAATAGTCCAAACTATACTAAAGTCCATGTTACGGCTTTGTAGGGGTCAACTATTGACTAAAAAGTTAAAGTAACACCGACGTAGCTCAAAGTTGACAATTTATATTATAAGTCCAAATTAAAAGTCATAATAGCGCAATTCAATCTCAAATCAACCCAAATCAATCTCGCCAACCAATCAACCAACAAAATATACACGAAACCAATGTTATGACCCTAATGGTCATGACACGGTCGCGGTTAAGACCACGTGAACCAAACAAGCTCTAGAAGCTTTTCGGCTCCACGCGTCTCATCCAAACACCAACAATATCAACCAACAAGCTATCACAACGACCCGACCGGACCCATGGTCCAAGTGGGTCTCGTACGCTACCCAACCATGACCATCGTGGGTCATGGTGGCTTGTACGCCCCATACACACATCCAAACACTCCCCAAATCACTTCCAATACAACTAAACACAATCAAACAACCTCCAATCATTATCCAAACATCAAACCCATCAACTATTCCTAATCAAAAACATAAAACTTGACCTAAAATGCAAAAACCCAACAAAATGATACATCACATGATACCAAATCACTAGCTACATGTTTATTTAAGTGTTAATTAGTTTTAATCCCATGTTTAAACCAAAACCCCTAAATTTTTAATTATGGTCGAACCATAATCATGCCATACGTGGCTTTACCAAGCTTAAACAAGCTTGACCCATGTTCCATTTACCTTTTTCAAGCCCGATCTACAAGATTTAATAAAAACCCTAGAATCACGAATCTTATTTTCAAGATTTGGAGGTGTTAATGTAGGCTTTTGTGAGAGTTTTATATATGGATGGAAAGAGGAAAGATAGATCTACAAGATGGTGGTGGAGGTGTAGTGTCACTCGCCGGACTTTGGACGGAATCTCGTCGGAAAGGTGGCGGCTAGGGTTTATTTGAGGGTTAGGGTTTGTATTTAGTGGAAAAGATAGAGAGTAGAGAGAGAAAGGTGTGTTTGTGTGTGTTTTAGAGAGAGTATGAAAGAGTAGAAATGAGGAGGTGAGGGGCTTATATATTTTGAGGGAGGGACCAACATGAAACCTATGTTGGGAGGGAGGGGTGGCCGACCAAGGACATTTTTCGTAAACTATCCCGTTTACCCATTCCCGAGCTCATATATTGTCCTACGAGTGTCCCACGACGTTCATTCGACTTTCTATTATGTTTATTTACGTTTTTCCTCGAGTTTTGACTATTTATATGTCAATTTTCGAGTTACGGTCTACAAGTTACGTTATTTTCTGTTTTAGGCTTTTCTAGTACCGAATCGAATAATGCTTATCAAAAAGAGTTAAAACTCACGCGATAACTCATTCAATAATAAAATAAATCATAAAAACCAATAAACAATATAAAATCAAGTCATGGTCGATAAAAATAGTGATAAAGGCAAAAGCTCGGTTTAGTTTGCCGTAATGCGGTTACCTAAAATAGACTCCCTAATATGCCAGTTGTCACAGATGTTAGGTTTTGGTGATAGTTAGTTCTTTATCTTATTTAGAGAATCCTTGCCCATGAGAGTTGGGTACACATCGAGGTATTGTCAGTGTAGCGGTATAAAAACCGAAGGATTCGGAGTTTGACACAAAAATTAACATGAAATAAAGCCCAAATGTATTAAAGTGAAAATCCAAAGCCATAAAAGTTTTCTATGTCTGACAGTACCCCCGTTGTCATGGACTTCAAAAAGGTGGAGGAAAATTCCAAAGTCATAATAAGACTTCTGATAAAATGGTAATCCCGTTGAGTTAGTGGTTGTAAAGACCGAGGGCCTAAATTGCAAAAATGCAAATGTGCTGAAATAAGTGTTAAGCCAAACTTTGACTCGTAGATGAGTTGTTTCGGTCGTAATAAAAATGATATCTCCCTAAATCGTGTTAAATTAGGACCTTGATGTGGACCTCATTTTGTATGCAACGGTTTTCGAGGGAAAATGGAGAACTAGTTAGCGTTTTAGCTTCATATCTTTACCGGAATAAAAATTATCGAAACGAGAAATATGAAGAAATTCATTTCTCACAAAAAATAAAATAAATAGAGGAAAATAGGAAAATATGAAGTAATTACACAAGTAACTTCCATGGGTAGTGTTAGCATTTAAAGTCATATTTAACAATGATTTCGATTTTACGCTTAGTTTGGGGACTTGTGAAAAATCAGGGACAGTGTATTCTATCCGTATGGTCACTTCTCGCTGAGTTGTGTTTCCTACTCCTTGATCCTAAAATGTCGTTTGAAAAATGTTGGAGTTATTAATCGACATGAAAGTTCAATAACCGTCACTCATAATGATAAGTGCTTAATCGTAATATCTATATGTGAAATAAAAGGTAAACGGGGCATTTTTAGAATTAAGGGTTTCTTAATCTCTTTTGAGGAATCTTTGCTACTTTTCATAGGTTTAGTAGAAAGAGATTGAAATTCTTGGTTTTAGAAGCGTGAGTTGATGACATTGCGTGGGGACATGACAATCTTCTAGTGTGGGGTATTTTGGTATGTGTGAAAACACATACCATTTCTTTACCAGAATAGACCCAAAATAACCAGAAAATAGCCGTTAATGTCTGATATTTGCTGATTTCTTGAGTTTATGCATGTGCAGGTACGGATATGACAAAACAGACAAAATAAAGCCAAAACCGAAAAAGACCGAGCACGCGAGAGAGAAGAGAACAAAAGCCGATGCCGGGATGCAGTTTTATGGGATTTGGGTGCTCAAAAAGTCAAATTACGAAGTTATAGATCATGTTTGGGAGTTTTCACTTTTTACCCTTCAACTTTACCAAATTTCCAAAACACACCCTCACTTTCCAAATTACACAAATACACCCTCATTTACCCAATTTACCAATCAAACCCATATTTACCTAAAATTCCCTTGTACCCCTCATTTTACCCATATACCATTCTTACCCTAAACCTTTCACATTTAGAACATTAGTCCTTTAAAGTACAAAATTGTTTCACTTTAGGTCCTAATATTAAACAAACGGATACTATCCTTATTTTCCAAATCCAAAGCAAATCCATTTCCATTTAAAAGGCCCAAGCCCGATAATCCCAAGAACCCTTTCATACCCTCGTCTGAACCCCCAATTTATACCCTTGTGACCCCTTTCCTTTCACCCATGACCCTAGCCAAAACCACAAACGACCCCCCTGTTATTAACTACCAGTCAAACGACTTTCACCCAAAGTCAAACAAACCTAAAAAATCCACCCAAACCAAAGCGCGCTCAAAATAGAGTTACAGTTACTGTACATCTCTTTCACTCTCAACCAAATTACCCGTACACTTAAGTAGCCTGCCAACATGTCAGAGGTGTGACTCCCTTGGATTTCCAACATGGACAAAGGAAGCACTTTGATTGCCTGAGACACATCACCTATTTGATCCAATGGCTGTGGGAAGAGTAGATGACACAAGGGTTGATCAATGGATGAGATTTGAGATGCCAGAAGCTTCCCAACCTCCTGTGCTCAGCTTATAAATAGCCTTCATCTCTCACAGTTGAATTCGTCCAATTCCTTAAGTTTTAGAGGAATTTTGATCACTTTTAATTTTCTGTCAAGTTACTCTTTAGATTTTATCACCGTTAGTTCTAGGAATATTTAGACTGCATCATTTTTAGAGTTAGGATTAGAAGTTGTTAATTTAGCTTTATTAAGTCTTTAAATAGCTTAGAATTCCATTTTCAGTCATTTGGGATCAAATCAAATCCATTTTAGTCAAAGTCTGTTAAAAAAAGAAAAAGTCAAAACTGTTTTTTCCTTTACTAAAGTCATTTTAGTTTTGAATTTCCATTTTCTCAATTCTCATTCAAATTAGCTGAGTTTTTGGGATTTGAATATTTGGTAGCTTGTCAGTCTAAATGCAGATTTTTTTAGATTTTTGAGATTTTTTCTACATAGTTTTTTATAAGCTAGAAGTTAGTAGGTTGGCCTAGTTCTTGTTTGCTGCAACCTAATTCGGTCCCACATCAGCAGTTTCCATTTGATTATATGTTAGATCATTTGATGTTAGGACTTGGCAATTGGTTTCTCTAGTAGCTTAGGATTATAGCTTAATCTGATTTGGCATATTTCCCCCTTAGGTGCTTTTTGTTTAGCTTAATTTAGACTGCAAGTTTCCCTTTTCTGTCATTAATCTGCTGCATCAGACCAAACTTGTTCCTAATCCTCTCTTGTTTTTGATTTTTAATTCCCTCATGTTAAGTCCATTTTAGCTAAAACTTAGGATTTTAGAGATTTGGTTGGTTGTTTGTAACAATCTTATTTTATTTTTATTTTAGGAATTTTCTAAACTAGTTGAATTTGAGCTTAAAGTAGGTGGATCATGACTGTTTGGCTTACAGCTAGTAGAATTTTGTCAAGTGCTTAATAGCTTCTAGCCTGAGCTTATCTGGTCACTTTCTGTTGCACTAGCCTATTTAGAGTTAGTTTAGTCTTATTTTTTCTAAATGTAGCTTATGGTAGTGTTTTAGAGCTTATTGCTTATTCTTCTCTTAAGCTTTTCAAATCAGTTAGTAAGCAAATTGCTTTTTCTGTTATCACAAGTAGCTTTTGTTATTTTTCCTAGCTTATCATTAATAATTAAAACTTTTCTGTAATTTTTCATAATTTTCCATGTCCACTTACTATTTTCCTGCATTTAAATTCAGTTTCTAGCCTTTTTAATTAGCTTTAATTTAAAACAAATAATAAAAAGTTCAAAAAAGTATAAAATTAATTTTATTAGGTTTAGAAAAATCAAAAAATCATAAAAAGTATTTTTCCAGATTTTTCTTAGTTTAAATAGTATTTTCTAGTCATTTATTTAATTTTAAATAGTTTTAAATTCATAATAACTAGAGAAAAAGTCAGAAAAATATGATTCCAGTTTTGAAAATTATTTTTAGTTAAATTAAATTTTTGAAAAATAGTTTTGTAATTTTCTTATAAGTTTTAATAATTTTTATCTTTTTAATTCTATTTTAAAACTACAAAATTAGTTTTTAATTCAAATTAAATCATGAAAAACCAAAAAAATTAGTTTTAAATTTCAAATAATTTTTAAATCATCTACTTAGCTGTATAAAATTATTAGATCACTTTTAGGGGTTAAAATAGTTTAGTTTGCATTTTAATTCGCATTTTTATAATAATTTTTTATAGTTACGTTATTTTATAATTACAAATTAATTTTATAATTACAATTACGTTAAAATAATTACGTTATTTGCGTTATTTTAGGGTTAAAATAATTTTTATAATTACGTTATTTGCGTTTTTAGTCTAAATTTGCATATTTAGTTATAATTACTTGTTTGCACTATAGGTTTAGTATTTTTAATTGCTTCCTTTTACTTTTCCTTGCCCCGTAGTTTAGAAATCATCAAAAATCCTTCTTTAACCAATTTAAATCCCGAATCACGCGACGTGAGTTTAAAACTCCATTCATCCCTCGTTGGGAAAATGACCCGGGAAAATACATATCTTTGTATTTCTTCGGAAAATATCTTATACGAAATCTGACAAAATCAGGCGCTAAACAACTTTTTGTTTGCAAGATAGGATAATAGTTTAACTCGTCTCCAACTCTTTTACTTCTTAGCGTCTGGATCAACGAGCGGCTGATAGGACCGAACTGGTAAATCAGACTAGGAATTGGTCCTTCTGGGTTGTGTCTTTGATCTCCATCCTAGAGTAACCGTTTGGTTTCACTTATGTCTTTATCACAGCAAGCAAGGGATGAAACCACTCTAAAGAAACTTAATTTAAAAAACATTTAATTATAAAATACTAATAAGAGTAAATTACACCATTGGTCCATAGTGCGCCCGATTCTCGCAAATGGTCTCAAGTTCTCAAAAATCACACTTTTTGTCCCAATATTTTCGATTTTGCTTCGTTGTTGGTCAATTTTCCTAAGAGCGTCAGGTGTCATAACACCGTTAACACCAAAAAATGCAGCCACATCAGCATACCCACTTTTAATATTAACACCCAAAAACAACTCTCCCTCATAAATCCATAGCACCACCTTTTTTGGAACCCATTATATTTAAATTTTTATCCATTTTCTCAAACACACTAATTTATCATTCATTAATTAAATTTAAAAATTACAACACAATAATTAAAAAACAATACGATTTTTTTTTATTTTAAAAAGCGATAAAAAAACACAAACATCCTAATTTATAATACAATAAAGAAAAACACATTCATTCTATTTGTTTCCTTTATGCATCCAACGAACTTTGTGACTGATGTTGTCTTGGATTTTGCTCGCCAATTTATACAAATCATTATGAATCTTCTTCTTCCAGAAAAGCGTCAATTGCAACTAGTTTTTTAGGCGGAAGGTGTTTGCATTCCTTGTATGCTTTCTGTAGATCATTTTTAGAACTCGATGCTTTGCTAAAATCCTTAGCTAATTTGATAATATTTTCCTTGCGAATGGTATACCTCTTGTTTAGTTTTCAACACCATCCTTGATTTGTTTCATAGTGTGTGGAAGTGAACAAGCCATTAGAATATTGGAAGGATTTGTTGGAAGTAGATGTTTTTTGTACAGAGTATATGTTTTTTCATAGAAAGATATGTGTGAAATTTTGATTAAATGGGATAAATATATAGAGTGAGAGGAAAATTAAAAAATATAAATAAAATAACTTTTAAATCATTACAAGCCATTAGAATATTGGAAGGATTTGTTGGAAGTAGATGTTTTTGTACAGAGTATATGTTTTTTCATAGAAAGATATGTGTGAAATTTTGATTAAATGGGATAAATATATAGAGTGAGAGTAAAATTAAAAAAATATAAACAAAATAACTTTTAAATCATTGGCTTTGCCAACTATTATACTTTTCAAACAAACTCAACAA
The DNA here is from genome assembly GCA_022545495.1 of Chrysanthemum lavandulifolium. NCBI lineage: Eukaryota > Viridiplantae > Streptophyta > Magnoliopsida > Asterales > Asteraceae > Chrysanthemum > Chrysanthemum lavandulifolium. The sequence continues at coordinate 24,807,108 of CM040241.1, read as the reverse complement.
ACAATGCACGTTGATATGGGAACGCAACCACCAACGCCGCTGTTGCGATGTGGTAACGCCGTTAACGTAAGAGACACGTCGGTATAACACTACCTCCCACATTATAATTAACACTCGTTAAAAAACTCGTTGAAATGCTTTTCTGTCTTTTTAACTTTTCTTGTCCACACACCCCTTTAACCCCACTTAGAACACATGCTTCTCTCTCACACAAACACATACTATTCTCACACAAATTCTATTAAAAGATCTACACGACCATCATCATCGTCATCGTCACTTGTAATCACTACCACCATACAATATCTTGAAAGGTCGTCTATATATAATAAAATAAACCCTAAACCCCACTTATTTATGTTTTGGGTGTCTTTATTTGAGCTTTGTTGTGGTCGTGTTATCGCTTGGAGCAACTGGTATATATTGATGATAGTTAATTGGTTATTTAAAAGGCTCGTTTTCTGTAATACATGTATGCGTTACTAATATTTTCTGTAAGTGACGAGAGTAACTATAGGACCTTGTTTATATCAACATTATCACTAATGTATGAAGCACTTTGGTGGTGACAAGAGATGTATAAGATATAAAAAACTAGAGAATTCTTATTAATAAAACACACACTTACATACTCAAGCACACACCTCAAATGTATTATTTGGGTGTATTTATAGTACAAATGAGGTGCCCTAATGGGCTTGGCTTTGGGCTCATTGGACTTGGATTGGATTACACATTATATAAGTCTAGCTTATATATAACTACTAACCTATTAGCTTAGCCAATCCACGAACCCATTGACTATTCTATTACAATATCTAACACACGTTACAAAGTTCATAATCATGAATGACCATCACTTTCTATTAAGGCTAACAATCTCTCCTTAAGGGGCGGTCATTCAAAAGATGCTCCACTTGATTAGGTCATTAGTCTTCTTGAGCTTAAACTTTGTGTGTCGACATAGAATAGTCTTGATTCTTTGTTCCTTCTTGCTTTGTGATCTTTAATTGTCGTCTATGATATTTCTTGCCTTCAATCAACATCTTTGTTTCCAATGACTTTTCTTCCTTTTCGACATGCTCATACTTTTTGATAACTTTGAATCTTTACACTTGTGTAGTTCTCAACTTTTACTTTGATCTTTGTCTCTTTACTTTGCAGATTCTTTGACATTGACATAGAATCTTTCTGAACTTTGATTTTGCGTAGATATTTGATGAGAATGTCTTTATGATGTGGGTATGAGCATGCGAAAATAGATGTTGATGATAATGGTGGCGGTAGTGGTCTATGCCGGAACTCCAGGCCTTCATGAGTACCTGCATGAAAACAGTTAGCAATAAAGTTCCTGAGGTAAGTGTTTAGATATTTTGTATAGGTAAATCCCAGATTGCTGGCGCGTTCTTTGATGAATCTCAGACCGGATGGTCACTGGCATGTCCCCGTACTTAATATCTTCACAATGTCATTGTGAGTCGCTGGAGTACACCAAGGTATCACTCCACGAATGTAGACCGTTTGGAACCGCTGTGAACACTAAGCGTTACCCATAAAGAATTATCAAAGTGACCTGCTGTCAGGGCTGTTTGATGTTGACCCTAGCAGGAATTTCCATTCAATCACTGAGGATCACATTTGTAAATCCTCTCATAAATGTTCTGGCAAGATTATTAATATCTGCGAAGGACTCTAAAAATTACAACTTGTGTTCTTATTGTTGAACAACTAGTGTAGAGATGTTTAGTGCTTTTAAGAGATCTTTTGATGAATCTCGTGGCTCTAGACTCTAAACCCCCACTTGAATCAATTGGAAGTAATGAAACATGAACATTACATGATAGAATGAGTAATTAGGTTAGCACACTTTCTCTCCATTGATCACAACCTTTATTTTAATTTGCGTGTTTTATTTCATTTCTTACTTTAATTAATCATTTCATCCTCAAACCAGTTTAAAACCAGTGACACCTAGACTTAATAGAATCCGCTCACATAGCTCTTGGGACGACCTTGGTTTTACCGATTACTACACTACACACGACCGGGTATATTGCCCGTAAGTGCATAAGGTAGACCATAGGTAAACGAGACAACTATAAATATTAAAACCTGGTCAGAAACCATGCATCATGCATCAACATGGTACACAAGGCATTTATGTTAGATGATAGGTTAAGGATTAAGTATAAATGAGGGGCGATCATCCATATGAATCCTTGGTGTGCAGCGCTAAACATCTGTTTGACAGTCATGATAATAGTTTACCTCATCTCCAATTCTTTTACTCCTTAGCGTTTGGTTCAACGAGTGGCTGATAGGATCTAACTGGTAAGTCATACGAGGAATTGGTCCTTCTTGGCTGGGTCTTCGATCTACATCCTCGAGAAACCGTTCGGTTTCACTTATGTCTTTATCACAACAAGCAAGGATGAAATCATGAAACCACTCTAAATTAAGAAAAGAAACTTATGTAATTAGAAAATATTAATGACAGTAAATTACACCATTGGCCCACAAAATAAGCCCCATCCTCGCATTTGGTCGCAAGTTCCAAAAAATCGCACTTTTAGTCCCAATATTTTCTATTTTGCTTCATTGTTGGTAACTTTTCTCAATACTCGTAAAAAATCTCGTTAATTAGAAGGGATTTTTCGTCTTTTTAGCCTCTCTTGTCCAAACACCCCTTAACCCCCCCTTATTCTCACACATACTTCTCACATAAACACATACTAATGGATCTACACCACCATCTTCATCACCGACCGCCTCCTCCGTCACTTGTAATCACCACTACCATGCAATTATATTATGTCAGTCACATACTGGGGAATTAATTATTGTGTGAGTTGGATATTGAGGTCTATAAACATGTAATGTGTGTTGTTATTGCCAAAAAACAAGTGGAAGGTGATGTCATTGGTGACTAGTTAAATCGTATTTTTTGAGGTGGTTACCTATTGTTATGACAAGTTTAAATGTCATTATCAGATTTTTTTTTTCTTTTTTTTTTGGTTAATTTTCTTTATTTTATTAGTTTATTGTTACCGTTTTTAGTTTAGCTTTTGTGGTGATTGTGTGATTTTAGAGTGTTGTTTGATTTGTGGTACGGTGGTGGTGGTGTGGTGAAGTGGTGGTGGGTGACGTTGGTGACGGTGGTGATGAGGCTTACTCTAACGAAGAAGAGTGGTGAGGTAGAACATGGGTGTATGGGTTAATGTTTGTTGTGTGTTAAAAAAGATTTAATGGAGTGTTTGGATAAAAAAATAAGGGAAAAAAAGACAAAAATGCCCTTGCAGCTAACGAAAAACTAACGACTATTAGTCAAAAAGGACCCGTCGCAGACTTTTGGGGACTAAAAGTGCGATTTTTGAGAACATGGGACCAAATGCGAGAATAGGGCGCACTTTGGGGACCAATGGTGTATATTACTCTATTAATAACAAACTAAGTTGGTCATAGAGGTTCACTGCGTCATTCTGCGCTATATAAACAGCGATCACTCTGTGATTAATCGGTCCAATGCTTGAATCGAAACCTGTAAAAAAAAAAAATACATGTTGTATAGATATAATCAATGTATATATATGATCCAAAAGTTAGGAACTCCAAAGTGATGGTTTGAACTATATACTTAAGTTGACATCTTATCACCCACATTCCTCGTTTTTCTCGTATGCTTAGACATGTTTACCTTTAGCTACACAACTTGCACATTTATATCAGGCATTAAGTGATTATATATATACTTTATGTTTTACAAGTTAAACTTGCCGACCTTTGTTATAGTTCCAACATGCATGTATGTATAAAAGATTATCTCAGCTCCTAGCAAGATTCACTATTTGTTATTTGACATGCGTGCTTTATTTGTGAGTCATAATGTGCTATATTGCGCGAGGAGAATAAGAAAATCTTGTTGCATAATTCGATTAGTAATAAACATCTCCATGATCAAAATCATCACTGATCAGTAGGAGCTAGCAGTAGTTCAAAATACAAGTTGATTTATCGAACTCACTTTGTCAAGATTTAAGAACCATCAAATGTTTTTTTTATGAATAGGTTGCCTAGTAAATAAACTAAAAACTAGTTTTCAAATTCTTATAAAACAGTACATTTATGTACTTATTTGGTTTTAGAGCTCGGTACATATACATTTCATAATCAATATTATTCCCACACGAGTATTAAAAGTCACTCGACTTTCTAAAAGTTTAGAATTTGAACAAACAAAATAACAAATCGATTATTGATATTCTGACAAATTAAAACAAGGTCTCGTAAAGTTTTTGTATCCAAAATGATAAGTCAATGATGATTGTCGTAAAAGTCAAACACAAAAACATAAAGGAAGAAAAAGAAAGGCAAATATGTATAGACGACTCACGGAAAACAAAAGTTAGTGTCGCCTTCACCCTTGTCCCGATTTAATCATTTTCTTAACCCATTACTGTATTTTTTAATCTTTATGGTATTCTTTTGCTTCTTTTTTACATTCTTCGTCCGTTACTATGTTTGTTTAGTTTTAAGTGTATTAGCGATGGAATAAGAAAGGATTATTTAGCATATAAACTCGATCGCCCTTTTACCAGGTTTGTTCATAAGATATAGCATAAAACAATAAGTCAAAGAACTTATATACGACTTTTTATATCATATTTACTTGTCCTCTTTCTAATTACTAAAGCACGGACAAGAAAATAGTTTTACACAACGATCATCAACATTAGTATATTGGGTTAAAGCTAAAGATACGCAATATATTTATTCTAAACAGACGATCTACGTAACAAACTTTGGAAATTACTAATATACGCAAAATACTTTAAAATTGTGAACAACATACGTAAAACTAGCAGATTACCCGGTTACCAACTTTGAAAAGTTACAGTAATGGTCCATGTGGCTTGCGTTAACTTTTACCGATCATACCTTGAATGTCTTTCAGTTAAAAAAGTTACAATAATGGTCCTTGTGGTTTGCGTTGACTTACTGTTAGCCTCATTAGTTTGTAAAGATAATGTCATACACGTGAATTGGACTAGATATGTAGTGAGTTGTGCCCGCAGGGACTACTATTGTACAAGTAGGATAGTTATATTGTAATGAGCTTATAAATACCCCTTATGACTCTTCATTAAGGGTGTGGGAAAATCATTGTGTAAACTTCATCTATCAATCTAATAAACTTTTTGTTTTTCTCCACTCTCTCTCTACTTTATCTCTCCAAACTATCATCATGTATATCATCTTTAATCATCATCCTCTACCTTCCGAACCACAAAAATTATCAATATTTCTGGTCCTACAATTGGTATAACCTCTGTTATTGATAAACCCTTATACCAATCAGGACCGAAATATTGATAATTTTGTGGTTCTCAATAGAGGATGATGATTTGTCTTTTCGGATTTGTCATTTCGGATTTGTCTTTTCGGATATGTTGTATGACATGGTTTCGGATTTCTTGTACAAAAAGAAGATCAAGAAACCATCATCGGTTCAAAGCCAAATATAAATCACTACAAAATTTGTGACATTTCCTTACTAAAACATTTGCCCACTAAAATTTATAAAAGACACTAAAAGATTTGGACTGATATGCTGAAATGATAACAATTTTGGACTATAGAAAATAAAAAATAAAAAAAGTTAAAAAAATGTACACATTATAAAAAAACAAACACCTCACTCCACCACTCCACTACTCCACCACTCCCTCCCAAATATCACACACTCACGATTCCAAATCTCACACACCCCACCGAAACCCTAACCGTCGTTATCGACCGTCGTCACCACCACCAAAACCCGCGATCATCACTAGCGACAACGGTAATCTAACGTCAAAGGCGATTATACACCGGCGACGTTGACGGCGATCATCTACCAGTGACGGCGGTCTTCTAACGGCGATGATGATCTTTTAACGGCGACGGCGATCATCGCTGGAGACGACGAGTTTTTAGCGGCGGCGCCGGCTATCTCATCAATCAGGTTGAATTCGATTCCATATGCTATCATATTGTTATTGTAGTATTAGGGTTTGTTTCATTCAAAGGTCTAACAATAACATAATCAAAGGGCTTGTTTCTGTATTTATGGTTTATTTCATTAGTATTAACCTAATTTAGAGTTGATTTCATCTCTCTTTTTGTAGCTTTAATTTAGACCTAATTTTGTTGATTGATCACTGATTATTTGATTCAACTATTGATGTGTGTGGTCACTTGCTATGTATAGCATTTGTAATTTTAGAAATGCTATTTTATATGTTTCTGTGGTGTTTGCGAATGATTATGTATCAACTAGTATACAATTATCGTTAGCGTTGCTTCCAAATTGTGAAATATGTTGTTTTCGCGCACATTGTAATTAACGTCATAATAGATCCGAGTTTGTGCAATAAAAAACTCAAGCTGACCTGCATACCTACACACATACATACTTGGTTACTTGCTTAAGTATGCGTATGATTTGTGCTAGAACTATTGGAGTTAAGTATTTTAAGTTGTTATGAGGAACTGTTTATACTGCAAGTTAGAACAACATGGTCCAAGTGGATCTCAAGCTTATGTGCACTTGTGACATATTAGAACGTAAAAAATATTTTAATTGCTAACGATATGTGTGTGTCTTATGCTAACGATATGTGTATGTTTAAGTGTGTGTAAAGATATTGTCGACAAGCTGCACCACACGAGGATAACATAACCAATAGTTAACATGTCTGTTATATATTGTCATATGCATGCCTCAAAAATAATATACTAATCTGCTAGTACATTTGCAGGTGGTTCCTTATCTCTTGAATTTCATTGACTAGTTAACAAATATATATGTACGGCTTAATCGAAAAAGACTTAAAGGCCGCACTGGAGAAGAAGACTGCAGAACTGCACACTCGACTCTCTACCATGTAACACTTTGTACTAAATTTAAGTTGATATTCAAGTATTTATTGAGTCAAACTAGAGTAGCTCGTGAGTTGCCTCGGCTCAGTTACTAGGTTAAACACCTAGTTGAAACACCTGAAACACATTGAGCACCCACATATGGTAAAGGGTCTTCATGTAAAGTTGTAAGTCGGTTTTGTGATAAGAATTTCTGTTATGTTATCCTCTACATTATGTTATGAATTAGATATTGTGGTGGGTCAGTATATTTGATCATTAAATCTGGTTGATTTGGCAGAGGGAAGATATTTGATCTTTGGAGCATCAGATGCATCACTTGCTGTTTACGATAAGCAGCACCAAAATGGGTATAAGTATTCCATCTAGACAGCCATTTGGTATTCGGTCGACACAGGTCTTTTTGTCACTGGTTCATATGATCATCACATTAATGTTTAGGATACCAATACCACTCAGGTACATACATGATCCTTATATTTCTCATTCCATTTGTTTCAATTAGTTTTGCCTCAAATGGATTCTTATAATTTTTTGTACGTAATAGGTGGTGATGGATTTTAAGATGCCAGGAAAGGTTTATAGGACAGCCATGTCTTTGTAGCCACATCTCACATGCTTAATCCGCTGCAACTGAAGATGTACAGGTTCGCCTTTGTGATATGGTTACAGGAGCATTTGCTCACACATTATGTTAAAGGTTCTATATATTAATCATTACTTGTGAGAGTGGAAAACACAAGAATAGTTGTATCTTAATCTACTAAAAGGAGAATGCAAATCAGATTACTCATAGTAAAATTAGATGTAGGATAATTGCTGACATGTTTTCAGGGAGATGATTGGTTCCTTGACGACATTTCTGGCAAAATGAGAGAGGTGGTTAGCTATAGTAGTTATTTGGTTGCATTTGCGCGGCAGTATGTATTGGAGGAGCTTAATGTCAAGTCTGTCGTGCCCTGCAATGATACATTAAAGTAGGCTACTTTACGTGCGAGCCTGATTTCAGGTACTTTTAAGCTCTTCTGTTTTCTTTTCTTCAGTTTCTTTATGTTGAAAATATTCTATGAGCTATGAAATAATGTATCTTTTCTATTTATTTGTATCAGTGTGTTGGGTAAAAGACTAGTAAAATCATTGAAATTAGCTGCTGAGTTAGTGAAGGCAATGTCACAAGAGAACATTGTCTTTCGTGAAAGCAGGGGAAATTACCATTGCTGGCCACTGTTTGAAGCTTCTGATATAAAGGTGAATTAATGGTTTCATTTTAACAGCATATTATCCAGATGTCTTCAAGATTGTCTACCTAAACTATATATCATAATCTATTTTGGCATTGTAGATTATGCGTGGATTTAAACGCCCTGATGGTGTGACAGAAGAGCAATGGACGCACTAGTGATGGTGAGGAACTTTACATGTTTATGTTACTGAATACATATAATTATTGAAACACTTAATTAATTAGCATTCTCTCAATGTTTTAGATGTATTGGTTATAATGGATTTGCGAGTTGATGACTCTTTGCTTGAAGCTGGTTTTGCTTGTGAGGTATTAAATATACATTTTTGGTGGTGACCAAAGAGCTTAAATTATTATCCTTTACAAGATTCTCCAGCAGCATTCATCTATGCCTGATTTATATTACTATTATAGGTTGCAAACCGTGTCCAAAAGCTAAGAAAGAAGTCTGAACAGGTTTATTTCACCTCACTGGTGACGGGTTTCTGCCCGTATTCTATAATCTCAGGTAACTCTTGATGTTACTATATATTTACTGATGAATGGGTTGATGTGGGGTGACGGGTTTCTGCCCGTATTCTATAATCTTTGGTAACTCTTAATGTTACTATATATTTACTGATGAATGGGTTGATGTGGGTTCTGCTTTATCTTTAGCGGGCCAAACAGACAAAATAATCCGTTAGACTTGTATCCAACCCGCCCGATGCATTTTGCCACCTCTAGTTCTTAGAGTTAATGAGAGATCAGCCTATATATTGGCTACTAGCTTTTGTTAAGTACGAGTTAATGGTTTTAAAATTACATTACTTTTTTCTTATCGCAGGAAGCATAAATCAAAGAGGCGCTAGGATCACCTTTATTCGACATTTGCGTGTTATCAAACCATGTTGTAAGATCTTATGAATACGTAGCTGCTTTTTTCTAATGCAACTTTCTTAGTTTATATTAAGTACTACTGTTTGCTTCATATATTTCCTAGAAATTGAACCAAAATAATCAAAATATGTTTCCTTAGATATTTAACTCACAATGTAATTGTGTTCTCGGTTCTTGAACTTGCCATAGGCTATAGTATTCTGAGCTAACTTTTTTTTTTTTTTTGAAATTTGCAGGTGGTCATTGCTGTAGAGACTCTGATTTTAAGATTACTTTGTCGAGATCAGCATTAGCATTTAACGAAAAGGTAATCCTTGAATTATATTCATGTCAGTTATTTAGTACTCTGTTTATAAATGGTGCCAACAGGGAGACATGGATCAAGAATGTTGCATCTGCTGAGTTTGACCGAGCTGGTTCATAAGCATGCCTGTTCTGGAGCATACCTATTGGAACCCTATACATAACTTAATGTTCTTAGATGTTCAGATTGCTTTAGACCTAATCTTCAAGAACATTTACTGTAGATATCTGAAATTGTATGTTGATGGGTGATTCCCAACTGACACAATGTATTTGCACCTTTTTGAGAGATGAAATGTAATCTTTTATGTATGTTTGTAATGATAAGCTGTTTTGATAATTGGATATAAGTTCAGGCAAGCAAAATTATAGATAAAAAATTAGATTAATATATCAAGACTTTTACTGACTAAAATATCTTAAATAAGTGCCAGTATTGAACTAATACATCCTATTATAAGAAGAGCGTTAAGAACCTTTTGCTGACTAAAACGTTATAGTCAGCAAATCTTTTGGACATTTGCTTACTGTCTTTTTAGTAATTATAGACATTTAGTGATCCCTTTGTTACCCACTCTTTTTTCTTTAGTGGGAGTAGAGAAAAAGGCTTTTAGTGACTGAATCTACACTTTTTCTGCCTCTTCCTTTAGTAAGCAAAGGTCCTTTATTTTGTAGTGACATAATCGCCATCGCTTACTTGCTACTTTTAACAAACACACCCTAGATTTGTTTATTGTTAATTGTTATGGATATATATACTTTGGTATGTAATTCATTGTGAGTTAATAAGAATTACCTTTAACAAGCATTGGGTCATCTAACAAGCCACAAAATGACCAATTTGCTCTCACGTAAATGCACGTGTGTCATCTAACAAGCATTGACTAGCGCTTGTTAGTCAAAAGGACTAACGAAGATGCAAAATGGAGACGATGGGATGTTTGTTGTATTTATTTTGAAGAGTAAAACACACCTTTCGTCCCTAAGCTTGTACCCAAAATACACATTGAGTCCTAAAAAATATAAATACATCGGAGGTCCCTATGGTTCATTTTTTGTATCACCCAAGGTCTTTTTTACTAACTGCCGTCAATCAACATCAGCTAAGTGCGCCATGTGCCTTGCACATGAGGGTATTTTGGTCATTTCATGTATTGTCTTCTTCCACTCTCCTTCATCTCTACTCACCACCACCAATCGTTACAACTTGAATGATTCATTCATTGCTTGACCTGACTTATATTTCAGACCAAGGAAATCACTATTTTGAGTACTTTGAATATCTTGGTTGGTAAGTTTTCAACCTACTTCACCAGGTACAAACCCTTTACCCAAAAAAAAAGTTTTCAACCTACGAGTCCCATGTAAATAAATTACTATTGAATACAAAGTTTATTCTTTGTACTATCAAATCTCAACAAAAAAATAACAAATATTACCCAATTGGTATATAATAGCTAAATAGTGTTATTCTTCTAGGAACATTTAAAAAGTTAAAGTCAAGAAAAAAGTCAAGGATCATGCCACAGTATGATGTATTAGCATCACAAAATGGGAAGGATCATGCCACACTTGCAGCGGGTCAACTACCTCTAACTAATCTTTATTGTAGCAATGCATAAAGAAAACATAAAATGAAACCTTTTTGTAAAAGAAGTTAGAAAAATGTTGTCTTTGAAAGACTTGATTACAACACTGCGATGCTACTTTATCCTAATTTCTCAAATATGCTGGTGCGTAGACGAGCATGAATTTAATGCAAGACTAGAAACTTAGAAAGAACAGACATGACAACAGTAGCACAAGAGCAATGTACTCTGTACCATCGGTCCCTTTGAAATCATTTCCTGCGTATTTGGAGTAAAGAACAGTGTTTCCCGGATGCAATGGCACACAATGGCACACCTGTTCTGACTCATTTAGACCAGGCCCAACTGCAATCACCTGTGTTTCCAAAGACCACAAGCACATAAATAAGCCCAACATACAATCACATAATGCAAAAAAAAAGAGGAACAAAAAAAAAGAAATCATTTTAATTGCAAAAAAAAAAAAAAAGAAAAAAAAAAAGAAAAAAAAAAAAGGCATTCACTACATATTAAATGTGGCAAGATGGGGTTCAACACACATATTTCCATCTTCCCGACAATGGTCAAAACAAGTTCTGATGTCAAAACAGGTCGGCTTGACCCAGATACACTATTTTTTTTTTTTATTTTTTTTTCTTTTTTGAATTCTTAAAATATTAAAAGGTCGAAGATAATAGAAATAGTATTCCTATAAGAAGCTTTAAAGATTGACAGGAGAAAGGCGCATTAAGCAAGAAGTCAGCCAGTCCAATTACAATCCGAATTTTTGAATATAAGTAATCAGGAGGTTGTATGCTCGCAACTTTCAAGCAGTTTTGCACATTGTTCTGTTTTTCTTTTAGCAAATGTTATTATTTGAACTATATTATATGTAACATGACCAATGAGTTTCTGAAATTGAGTTATGCTTGCCGGTTAGAGTGGTTGATGAGCTCGGAATTCCAGTGAAGTTTGTCGGTGGTGGTGTGGGAGGGTGCACTAGACCAAACAGCACTTTTCTAGTGGACGTTTTTTGTCAGTCCCACGACTTGTCGTGGGGATAAGAAAATCCATACGACGTCGTAGGCATTCACTTGTCGAGAATGCCCGTCGGCGATCACCGCGCCGACGACATTCCCCACGACGGTGGGGCCCACACCCTTTTGGTCAATGGTTTTGTAATTTCGCTATATATTTCCTACGACACGTCGTATGGATAATAAAGATAATTAATCACTTTGATTAATTAGTTAATCCTTATCCTTTATTATACCCACGACATGTCGCTCACGATACTTAGCACAAAAGAATATTTCTGTTATTATACCGACGACATGACGTCGGTATAAATAAAACCCAACAATGTATGCTTATATTATACATACGACATGTCGTAGGCATAATAAAAAAAATAAAATTAGATTCTTTTTTTCCCTACGACATGTCGTAGGGAATTATGCTGAACTGCTGCTGCACAAATGCGCAGCAGTTTTTTAGATTTTTCCGGAAATATTTCCGGAGAAAATCTAGCAAAACCTGTATACAAACCAAAACCTGTATGCAACCAATTCCAAATGCCAATATTCAAAAACAACTTATAACGGCCAAAACGGCGTAAACACTTATCTATAATCGCTAAACACCCTTAAAATACATCAAAACAATACAAAGTCTACAAAACGGGTGTTATAATATCTAAACCTAGCTGCCATAACCACAAATGTTGCAATATCCAAAAGGTTCAAGTCGCCAAAAGTTAAACTGCACAATAACAAGATACGGGTCGACACAATATAGTTCGAATGACTCGATCTAATGCCCCTCATCATCAGAATCGCTACCATGAAGATGTTATGGATGGATGGTAGATTTATTTTGAAATAGGATCAAACATGAATGTCCATAACAACTTGACTCATCCATTTAACACGTCATCAGCCTTCTTGCACCTCGTCTCCTCCCTCTGTAAACAGTTTCACATACCAAATGTCAATTATATCACTAGAAAACTATATATATAAAAAAAAAAAAAAAAAAAAAAAAACCATTCATGAGAAGATAATGCTTAAAGACAAACAAAAATACATAGTGAAATCTCATGCACCTCTCATGATAATTACTAACATAAATGATCATATGAGACTTAAAATATGAAATTAATTTAAAAAGACGACCAATAAAACATCTGTATTTCCTTGAGCCTAATATATAACGAATAAACAAGCACAACTCAAAGTGTATTACAATTACAAGTAGCCATTTGGCCTAATCACTTTTGGTCAGTTGTTATACCATGTTTTCCCTATTGTTGCACCAAGTTATAAAATAGAAGAAGGAAAAGAAAAAAAGAAAAACAAACAAACAAACATCGTCTTCTGAATAATTTGTTCTAAGATCTTTGAGCGAGTGTCATGTATCCGCAGAAATTATTTTGCTCATCCTGTAGTCCCAAGTTTCACCTTTTTAAATCAAGTGAAGTTTTGTCTCTAATTCTGTATCTACTGGTATGAATGATAATGACTCGGGGTTGCTTGGAAGTAATTGCATGTCGATTCCCATATGGTAGTGCGAATATGCAATAACTTCTAAGTGGTAGATTACAGTAAGCTTAATGAGATAATTAGCTTGTTATGGAACGAGTTGCATGTTTTTAGCGTGTATGTGCATGTTTTTGCTGATTTGAGGATGTGCTAAATTTTTGTAGGGGTTTTGCCGAGGCGCCCTTAATGGATGCGCTGAGGCGTAGTTTGCAATACACTTTATACGCAAGCTATGGCACTTGATCCATGTTTTATTACATGAATAATGAGAGTTCGATTGTGCCTCAAGCATTTTTCTATCATACATTTTGCTCCTGCCTCATTTCATGATAAATATTAAATTAATGTATGTGCACGAAATTATAAATATTAAAATGAAAACATGAAATACTGTGATATAAATTAATACACGAGATTGTACATATACGAACGATTCATGTTGTTTCTCTTTATGAGTGTGTGTAAGGATATCTGAAAAAGTATATATTTTTTTAAATAATGAGTCATTTTATTCTTCTTTATAAGTTTAACACGCGTGTATACGGGTTTAAAAGTTAAATATGGCTACAATTATATCAACAAAAATATCAACATCAAAATGAAGGCACGACTTCATAAGTTACTATCAAGTGAAAAATAAATATAGCAACGCCGCATAGTTTTTCAAGGGTCATTATATGCTATTAAACATGCATAATGTTTAGAATACGATATCGTTAAATTTAAATAACATAAACCTGAACATCACGTCAGTTAAACAACATCAAATCGTACGTTCAACAAAAATCTCTATAAAATATTAATCGATATAAATAAATAATAAAAAGTTTATGCAAAAAACCGACCATGCATGGGTATTAGAACTATATAAGTATAAAGATTTTACATAATTTTATAAAATAATTTTATTTAACAATCCAGCATATGTAGAATTTTAAAAGCTAGTTCAAAGCAACAAGAAATTTCCTATCTCCTAAAAAACTTTCAGAAGATAGAAAAGGATGTGTCATAAATACAAGTTCGTAAGAGTTTCCTAACGTCTATTTGAGACCATTAACTTCAGTCTTCATCATATTTTCCACAAAATAGGACAATTATTTTGCACTTTTGAAAAAAAAAAAAGTTTAGGACCATCCACTTTAAATTGTTGGACATATATAGCATCATCACTTAATTTCTATGACTTTTTCAAATATTGAAAATCTGTAGTAGCAATTAATTAAGCTATGGCTTTTTCAATTGTAAAAAAAAGATAAGAAAACAATTTAGGACCATCACTTTAAATTGTTGGACATATATAACATCATCACTTAATTTCTATGACTTTTTCAAATATTGAAAATCAGTAGTAGCAATTAGTTAAGCTATGGCTTTTCAAATGTCGAGACTTTTCAAGAGCAATTAGTCAAACTTCAAAGCATGCATAATTAAAAAATAAAAAGTCAAAGCAATAAGATATTTTCAAACTCAAAATTAAATATCATGAAATAGAAAGGATGTCTAATAAATACGAGTTTTTAGGAGTCACAAGTATCCTAACCTTAATTTGGGAGCTTTAACTTTAATTCTTTATACTTTACACATAATAATATGAAATTTTAACTTCTTCACAATCTCTCACTGCAAGCCCACGACCACCAAAGTTATTATCAATCACTGAAAAACGCAATCCACAAAAAGACAAAAAGATTAGCCCTAACTAAAGGTATTATTCGTCCCATTGCTTTACACGAGTAATGTGCTTACTTATTAACAACTATACTTATTAGAAGGTATCAATTAATATGACCTAAACAATCCTAAAATTTATAACAACTCACCCACAAAATATAAACAACTATGCATCAACAAATACGCTCTTCAACTCACCGTTTCAGTATTATTTCAATTAACGTCATTAACATCCTTTATTCATTATAAAATATAAGTTCAATTCCTAATAGTACCTTTTTGTTGCCTTATAATTATATCATTATACAACTTCGCCAAAACATATATATTTTACTCATGAATCTCCGCCTACTAGATTGATTAACTGTCGTTTTTTTGGTATATTTTCGATTAGTTAAATTTTTTACCTTTTTATCATGTCATGTTCACGAGTCACTAAGTTAGTAATTTGTATATTTGTGGGAATTTATTTTGAATTTACTTAAGCTTTTTTTGGCCATTTTTATCGAGACTCTTACATGTGTACGTAGTAATTGAATTATTCTTTAAAGTTTACTAAATCAACATAGTCGAAAATTTTAGAATTTGTTGAGTTAATTTGTAGATGGATCAATATATCATTTTCGGAACTATATGTATTTTATATAGGTGTCCTTTATATCACGTTATCTAGCTTGTTACCTTATGCATGGTTTACTTTATTTGGGTTCATTTATTTGGTTAGTATCTAGAGAGCACGTTGCATTGGTTATAGCATCATGCGGCTGCGTTATAGCTTTTTTGTTTCCTATAGCGGCGCCATGTGTGGTTTAGCTCCACCGGTCCTCTTGCGTTATAGCACCATCGCCATATATAGAATGGAAGTTATCGGGGTTTTTCCCTTCTTTATTGAACGTAAAAGTGGAGTGAGTGAGGCTTTTGGTTGTGTGTTATAGGAATTATTAGAAAGTGCCTTTTGGTTGTGTTATATGAATGTTATAGAATAAAGTTAATGTGGCGTGTGTATAACACACCCTAGCTCTCTTATATTCATATTTATGTCACATAACAATTCGAGGACCAAAAGATATCACATGTTGGATGCACATGCAATAAGTACAAATTGAAAAGACTTTAAAGTCTTTAGACGTATAGTTTGTGTTAGGAAATTATGATCATAGTAATCTGAGAGTCGTGTAAACACTATCAGATTGAAGTATTTCGGTGGTTCTACCGAAATCTCTAATCGGATAAAACTCAGATTTGAACTTGAGAATATGTTTTGTTGGTTATGAACCGAACCAAGAAACTAATTATATGACCAAAAACCAAGATAGCGGTTGTAATCTGCTATAGCGCTTACTTAATAACCGAAAGCGCTAAAATATGGGACAAAATACCGGAAATTTTATTTTCTAGTGCGTTTAACATAGCACTTTATACCAAATAAAATTTTCTAGCTCGACTCCCAAGCCGTGGCGCCTCGATTCCTCGCCAGGCCGCCGCCCCTGACTGACACCCGGCGCCCCGGACCCCGTCATTCGGGCTTCGCCAATAGCAATCATAATAACATCATACAAGTGTGCACTCCGCACAACCCCGACTTGTTGAACATTTATCATAATTACACATTGGTCACCTAAATTAATCCATTACACTTAAATAATATCGGTGATGCAAAATCACCAACAGTTTGGGACTTCAATTTCTTTCCATGAATATCTACACCACACAAATATTATCACATAACAATTGGAGGACCAAAAGATATCACGTTAGAGTCTTTAGACGTCTAGTTTGAAACTTTGATCTTTTTTCCATCAGCATCATCCAACTCTTTTCTGCACCACACATTATTGTTTTTCAAAGTCTATATATTGTTGATTTTTCAGATAAAATAGCATCAATCAATACAAATTATATACAGCATATATACATTATGAGAGAAAATATTTACTTTTACGTTATGCAAACTCTTGTTTTGTTTATCTTTTCACTTGTTCTACTATGGTTTAATACCACGACAACCACTTCCCTTGGCCACAAACCGGTTGTAGCAGCGAGGAGGACTACTAATACGTGCATCGATAATGAGAGAAGCTCTTCTTGGTTTTAAAGCTCGCCTTCAGACCCCGACGGCCCGCTCTCTACATGGAGACCGAAGAAGAAGATGATTGTTGTCAATGGTGGAGTCACGTCGACAACCAAACAGTCATGTCACAACGCTGACCTGATGTGCGACTCTTTTACAGGTCGTGTTGGAGGTGAGATGAGCTTTTCATTGCTTAACTTAACATACTTGAATCATCTTGATCTGTCCGGCTGTTCTTTTCATGGAACAATCCCCCCGTTCATCGGTAACATGACCCAGTTAATTTCTCTTCACCTTTCTCATAATCAATTTACTGGCACCTTTCCCAAGTCCATCGGTTCCTTGACCGGTTTAACTTTTCTTGACCTTTCTCACAATCAATTTACTGGCACCTTTCCCAAGTCCATTGGTTATTTGACAAATTTAACAGGGCTTCACTTAAATGACAATAATCTTAGTGGAAACATTCCCGTGTTCATTAGTAACATGACCCAATTAATTTCTCTTGACCTTTCTTATAATCAGTTTACTGGCACCTTTCCCAAGTCCATTGGTTCCTTGACCGCTTTAACTTATCTAAACCTTGAAGGGAATCAGTTGGTTGGATCCATTCCCATGTCCATTGGTTATTTGACAAATTTAACAGAGCTTCACCTAGGTGGCAATAATTTTAGTGGAACCATTCTCGAGTCCATTGGTAACATGACCAATTTAACAGCCATTAACCTTCGTTGGAATAATTTTAGTGGAACCATTCCCATGTCCATTGGTTCCTTGACCAAACTAACATACCTGACCCTTAGTTATAATAATTTCAGTGGAATCATTCCAAGAGCCATTGGTTCATTGACCAAATTAACAGACCTTTACTTAGAAGATAACTCTTTCTCTGGAACCATTCCTCCAGAATTTGGAAACCTCACCAATTTGCAAACTCTTTCACTTTATTCCCTCGATATGGAGGGAACTTCTCTGGCCAAAGCAAATAACTGGGTAAATGCAATTATAGGTCTCCAAAACCTATCTTATTTAAACTTAGTTGAATGTGACCTCTCAAAAGTCATGCATCCATATTCTTCAGTTGTCAATTCTTCTTTATCTATTCATACCCTTTATCTCGATGACAACAATCTCAACTCATCAAGTTATCGCTGGTTGTGCCCATTAGTTGGCAATAGGCTTCAGCATTTTTATGTTTCTGGCAACTCGTTTGATGGGAATCTTTCAGAGTTTTTGAACAACTTGTCTCGATGCACTTACCCAAATATGTTATATTTATTGGATGCTTCAAATAACCAATTAACAGGGTCATTGTCTGATGAGATTCAAAACTTTTCTTCCCTAGTTAGGTTGAACCTAGATTCCAATCAGTTCTATGGAACAATAAGTGAGAAACTTTGGCAACTACCCACACTTCAAGAACTACACCTATCCTTCAATTCTCTTAGAGGTGTCATCTCTGAAAACATTGGAAAATCAAATCTTGTGTATGTAGATCTTTCATACAACTCACTCAAACGAGTTTTTTTTAATGATGACGTGTCAAACCTTTCTATGAGTGTAGAGTATATTGATTTCAGCTCCAACAAGCTAGGACCTCGTTTCCCAAATCGATACAAAAATGAAAAACTTACGCATCTTGATCTTTCCAACGACAATAGCATTTCGGACACAATTCCTACTTTACTCAAGACAAGTAAGTTTTTAGATCCGTCCGTAAACAAATTCCAAGGAGGAATCTATTTCTTGTGCCAAATCTATGAAAACATTGAATTTCTTGATCTCTCACGTAACGCATTGACCGGGCAACTTCCTGGACTACTTGAAGAATTTGACGCGTCTAGAGTTCTTAATTTAGGCCACAACACTCTATCGTGATATATTCCTCCATGTGTAGGATGTTTGGGTCAACTCGAGACGTTATCTTTATACAACAATGACTTCTCGGAGAATTGTTGGAAAATTTAGTGCACTTGTGGGATTAGTTCACACCTTGTAATGGGTTAGAGGTACGGAGTGTACACCCATAAGGTCCATGAACACCCGACTCTTATAGTGGTTTGTATTGGTAGTAAAAGTACCGCTTGGTGAAAGTATCGCTGGTGAAAGTACCGCTTGTGGAAAGTACCGCTTGTGGTTTCCATCGATAAGCAATGCTTCCATCGATAGGCAAGTTTCCACCGATAGCACCGTGAAAGCACCGATGCTATGAAAGTATCGATAAGCGTGTTTCCATCGATAGGTCAGATTTCCACCGTAAGTGAAAGTACCGCTAGTGGAAAGTATCGCTTATGGAAAGTATCGCTAAATGGCGCTATAACTTCTTTATGACCACGCTTAATTGGTCATGTAACCACTAACGGCTATAATGGGGATAATTATGAGGCTATTAATGGGCCGATTAATACTCATAATTCCATTGAATAGCTCAAGAGTAACCTCCTATATATAGGAGATCCGAACATGCATGAGAAGACACACGAAAAACACTAAATACTTATAAGCGAAAGGGTTATAGAATTGTGCCTAATTCTCTAACCGCATTTGGTCTTATCCCAAGTAGATATTCGTGATACCCGCATTAGGGTCGAATAGTTTACTTTGGAAAGTGATCACACGATTCCAAGTGATATCCGTAACCACCTAGTGGTATTGCTACCGCTATTGATTGTCTTAACCTCGCTCGGGAGATAACCCCAACAATCAAAGTAAACTATTTTGTGATAATCAATGGCAACCGCCGCAATGAACACATGGCTTCAAACTTTGCTAAGCTCGGACAAGTTTGAAGGGTGGACTTTAGGAGGTGGCGAAGAAGATGCACTTCTGTCACAAGCATGAGTGTGGTCTATGTGCCGACTACTCCAATTCCTCGATGATGGTGATGATGCTACCGTGGAGCGATCGAGGAGGAGCAAGTGGGAGAATGATGACTACATATGCAGAGGTCTTATTCTCAATGGTATGTCCGATTCTCTGCTTTGATATTTATCGAACTTTGAATCTTCCAAAGAACTGGGATTCCTTGGATGCCAAATATATGGTCGAGGATGCATCAAGTAAGAAGTTCCTTGTTAGTAATTTCACAAATTACAAAATGACCGATTCAAGACCGCTTATGGAACAATACAATGAACTTCTTGGAATACTTGGAAGGTTTACACAACACAATATGCACATGGATGAGGCTATTTCGTCTCTTGTGTTATTGATAAACTCCTCCTTCGGAAAGATTTCAAGCATACCTTGAAACATAAGAAGGAGGAGTTAACTCGTTGAGTTAGGCGCCATCCGCGCATTGAGGAATCTCTCAAGGTGCGGGATAATGACAAGCCAAAGAGTGGCAATGTCTTTGACCATCTGTTGTCAATATGGTGGAGCATAACAACTCCACCGTGTACAATGACAACAAAGGCAAACGCAAGTATCATGACAACACAAGGCGATCCTAACAAGAAGGCAACACCTACTTGTTGGAAATGTGGCAAGACCGGTCACATTAAAAGGGACCGCAAGGGTGTTAAAGTTGGTGGTAAAGCCAATGGATCGTGCACTAATGGTTCGTGGAGTGGTGGTTCACCAACTCACCGAAAGGTCGAATATGTTTAATAAGTCTTTTCGATTTATTATGTTACATATGTATCTCGAATCTTTTATGTGCGGATGATGATGTTGCGTGGTGGGTTGACTCGTGCAACAGCTCATGTGTGTAAAGATAGAAGTCGGTTCAAGACTTATGAGTCACCGAATGATGGTTCTATTCTTCACATGGGAAATGAGTCAACACCTTGGTGCATGGTCGTGGTTGTGTAGATCTTAGGTTTAGTTCGAAAGATTGTAACTTTGTTTAATGTTATTCATGTTCCCGATATAAGGAAGAACTTGGTTTCAAGTAGTGTTTTGAATAATCATGGATATAAACAAGTTATTGAATCGATAAATTTGTTCTTTCTAAATGTGGTGTTTTTATTGGTTTTGGTTATTTATGTAATCAAATGTTCAGCTTAATATTACCACCGATGTTGTTATTTCAACTTTTGTGACCACATATGATCGAGTGATTCTAACCTTTGGCATGCTAGACTTGGTCATGTTCACTATAAAAGGATGCAAGATATGTCTAGGGATGGTTTAATCCTCGCTTTGACATGGACACCGAAAAGTGTAAAACTTGCATGTTGACCAAGATAACCAAGAAACCCTTTCGTGGTGTTAGTCGTGAGACTAAGATCTTGAGCTTATTCACAATGACTGTGTGATTTGCATGCCACTCCTTCTTTGGGGAATAAGAAGTACTTTGTGACATTTATTGATGATGCTTCTAGATTTTGTTATGTCTATCTGTTACATACCAAGGATGAAGCATTAGATAAATTCAAAGTGTTTAAAACAAGTTGAATTACAACTGGGTCTTTGATCAAAAGATTAAGGATCGATAGGGAGGTGAGTACATGGATACTCAAGATTTCATCTGTTGGAATAATCCATGAAACGATCGCCTTTATACTCCTCAAAGAAATGGTATTTCGAAAGGAAAACAGGTGTCAAGGAGATGGTTAATTCCATGTTGTCCTATTCAGATCGAGTCAAGGGTTCGGGGTGAAGCTATGTTAACACTTGCTATTTGTTAAATAGGGTTCCCAACAAAAGGAACAAGGTTACCCCTTATGAACTCGGACTAAAAGGAAACCCAACCCGAACTATCTCAAGGTTTGGGGTTGTAGGGTCATTGTAAGACTCCGATCCAAAGCAAAAGACTTTGGGTGAAAGAGGCATTGATCGCATCTTTGTTGGATATGCCGAGCATTCCAAGGCTTTTAGGTTCTATGTTATTGAACCTAATGAACATGTTTCGCTTAACTCAATAATTGAATCAAGGGATGCAAACTTTGATGAGAATAGATTCTCATCGGCCCCTAGACCAAGTCGAGGATTCCTAATGGAACTCATGACACCGGTGTATCGAGGTCCTCGATGATGAACCATCGCTGGTCCCCGATGAGGTTGTGGTTCAAGAACTCGAACTCGTGCTCGTGAAGAGCAAAAGGGTCGACTCCAAAGTCATTTGGACCGAGTTTCAACTATACTTAGTTGAAGGTACTAGGATGAGGTCTCGCACCAATACTCCTATTGCTTCATTGTTGAGGATGATCCCAAGACATTTGAAGAAGCAATGAAGTCCCGTGACATTGCTTTCGGAAAGAAGCAATCAATGATGAGATGGATTCCATCATGGGCAACAACACTGGTGTTGGTTGATCTACCACCGTTTGCAAACCTCTAGGTTGCAAATGGATTTTCAAAAGGAAAATGAAGGTAGATGGAACTATTGAAAAGTTCAAGGCTAGACTAGTCATTCGTGGCTTTAAACAAAAGTCGAATAGACTATTTTGATACTTATGCCCCGTGGCTCGACGCACTATAAGATCGCCGATTGCTATGGCATCTATTCACAACCGTTATTCATCGATGGATGTGAAAACAACTTTCTTGAATGGTGAATTGGAAGAGGAGGTTTATATGAACCAACCTCGTGGCTTCATCATGCCCGGCAATGAAAACAAGGTGTAAACCGATTAAGTCTCTTTATGGACTTAAGCAGCACCTAAGCAATGGCATCAAAATTTTGATGAAGTGGTTTTGTCTAGTGGTTATGTTCTTAACCAAGTCGACAAATGTGTATATAGCAAATTTGATGAATCTGTAAAGGAGTCATCATTTGTCTATATGTTGATGACATGTTGATCTTTGGCACCGACCAAAATCAGTTGACCGACAAAGGAATTTTTGTCATCAAGGTTCTCCATGAAAGACATGGGGAGGCCGATGTTATCCTTGGTATAAGGATTAAACATGAAAGTAATAGAATTTCTATCTCTCGCCTCATTATATTGAGAAGGTATCGAGGAAATTCAATTACTTTGATTGTACTCCGCTGAGTACACCTATGGATACTTGTGAGAAGTCGATGCCTAATCATGGCAAGGTCAGATCTCAACTTGAGTATTCTAGGTAATTGGTCGCTCGATGTATGCCATGACTTGTACAAGGCCCGATATTGGTTTTGCAAGGGGAAAATTGAGCAGTATACTAGTAATCCTAGTGCTCATCATCGCAAGCGCTCAAAGGGTATCAAGTATTCAAGAGAACTATGGATTATAGTCTCTCATATATCGTTACCCATCGTTGTTGGAAGGTTACACCGATGCAAGTTGGATCAAGAACATCAAGACAATTCGCCTACCAAAGGGTCGGGTATTCCTACTTGGTGGAGGTGCAATTTCTTGGGCATCCAAGAAGCAAACTTGCATCACCGCTCAACAATGGAATCAATTTGTGGCTCTAGCAATTACCGGTAAAGAAGTCGAATGGTTGAAAACTTGCTTCGAGATTCCATTGTGGCCTAAACCTATAGCACCTATTTCTATCCGGTGTGATAGTGCAACTACATTGGCTAAGGCTTATAGCCGATGTACAATGGTAAGTCTAGACACTTAGGTGTCGTGCATAGCATGATTCGTGAGCTTATCATGAATGGGGTGGTATCTATAGAGTTTGTGAGATCTCAATGTAACTTAGCCGATCACTTGACGAAGGGTCCGCTAGAGACTTGGTTATAAAGTCTCGCTAAAGGGATGGGTTTAAGTCCAACTTAGTCATCGAATGCTAGGACACCCAACTCCTCCCGAGGAAACTTAGGAGCCGAGTTCAATGTGGAAAGTCGAACATTCAAAGGACTGGAGCACATGTTTTATTTACATCCCAAGGTTGTGCTCGTAACTCACCGAAAGGAGGATGAAGTCTTTACTTAATGGTTAATTTTCTTTGAAAAGTGCTTGGCAGAGCATGACTAAAGAGGAACCACCTATGTAAATGTTGAAGTTTTGCCGCTCAGAAGCTTTGGACTTTTAGCTTTTGCAACATTTATGAATTTGGATATGGACACATGGCTTGTATAGTGTCGAGCTTTTAAGTGTTTGAAAACTTGTGTGTAGTTATCTTCGTGTATTCAAATGGGTTGAAGGGTTCAATTCTTAGAACACCCCGATTCTCGAATATTTGAACGTGTAATTACTAAGATGGAAATTCAACTCGTGACATTTTCATTTATGCACATGTTTTGATTGATGTTTATTTTTCATGCAAAGGAAGTGAACTAAATTTGGGAGGATTGTTGGAAAATTTAGTGCACTTGTGGGATTAGTTCACACCTTGTAATGGGTTAGAGGTACGGAGTGTACACCCATAAGGTCCATGAACACCCGACTCTTATAGTGGTTTGTATTGGTAGTACCGGTGAAAGTACCGCTTGGTGAAAGTATCTTGGTGAAAGTACCGCTTGTGAAAGTACCGCTTGTGGAAAGTACCGCTTGTGGTTTCCATCGATAAGCAATGCTTCCACCGATAGGCGTGTTTCCACCGATAGCACCGTGAAAGTACCGATGCTATGAAAGTATCGATAAGCGTGTTTCCATCGATAGGTCAGATTTCCACCGTAAGTGAAAGTACCGCTAGTGGAAAGTATCGCTTATGGAAAGTATCGCTAAATGGCGCTACAACTTCTTTATGACCACGCTTAATTGGTCATGTAACCACTAACGGCTATAATGGGGATAATTATGAGGCTATTAATGGGCCGATTAATACTCATAATTCCATTGAATAGCTCAAGAGTAACCTCCTATATATAGGAGATCCGAACATGCATGAGAAAGACACACGTGAAAACACTAAATACTTATAAGCGAAAGGGTTATAGAATTGTGCCTAATTCTCTAAATCGCATTTGGTCTTATCCCAAGTAGATATTCGTGATACCCAGCATTAGGGTCGAATAGTTTACTTTGGAAAGTGATCACACGATTCCAAGTGATATCCGTAACCACCTAGTGGTATTGCTACCGCTATTGATTGTCTTAACCTCGCTCGGGAATCGTATACTCGATAGTAGTGACTTGATCTAATTTTGCTTACGCTTTATAAATATACCACTAAAGTCATAGCATACGATTAATATGCTCCATGTTAGTGTGAAAATGCTCTTACTTTTTAAACCGATTACTCGTAGTAATGAACAAGAAATAAGTATATATGTTGGTAATCGTTGGTTTCGTGCAAGCACCTAAAAATTAAGATTTTACATTTATCATGATCCAAATATTTAAGCAAGAACCAAGAAACTTGAGCACGATATCTCATTTAATTATTTGATTATGGTTTTCGGCATCCACATTAGTCTCATCTTGTAATTGCGGATTGTTGGAAAATTTAGTGCACTTGTGGGATTAGTTCACACCTTGTAATGGGTTAGGAGGTACGGAGTGTACACCCATAAGGTCCATGAACACCCGACTCTTATAGTGGTTTGTATTGGTAGTATTGGTGAAAGTACCGCTTGTGGAAAGTAACGCTTGTGGTTTCCATCGATAAGCGTGTTTCCACCGATAAGCGATGTTTCCACCGAGTGGTGTATCCACCGCTAGTGCTATGAAAGTCTTGATGCTATAAAAGTATCGATGGCGGTGTTTCCATCGATAGGTCAGATTTCCACCGCAAGTGGAAAATCGCTAGTGGAAAGTACCGCTTATTGAAAGTCTTGCTAGTGAAAGTAACGCTTATTGAAAGTCTTGCTAAATGGCGATTACAAGCGCATTATGACCACGTTTAATTGGTCATGTAACCACTAACGGCTATAATGGGGATAATTATGAGGCTATTAATGGGCGATTAATACTCATAATTCCATTGGAATAGCTCAAGAGTAACCTCCTATAAATAGGAGATCCGATTTATGCATGAAACGATACGTAAAACGTAAACACTTATTAGCGAAAGGGTTATAGAATTGTGCCTAATTCTCTAACCGCATTTGGTCTTATCCCAAGTAGATATTCGTGATACCCGGACATTAGGGTCGAATAGTTTACTTTGGAAAGTGATCACACGATTCCAAGTGATATCCGGTAACCACCTAGTGGTATTACTCTGTCATTGATTGTCTTAACCACATTCGGGAGCTAACCGCCAACAATCAAAGTAAACTATTTTGTGATAATCAATGGCAACTGCCGCAATGAAACACATGGCTTCAAACTTTGCTAAGTCGGACAAGTTTGAAGGGTGGACTTTAGGAGGTGGCGTAAGAAGATGCACTTCTTCTTTGTCAAGCATGAGTGTGGTCTATGTCTTGACTACTCCAATTCACGATGATGGTGATGATGCTACGTGGAGCGGATCGGGAGGAGGAGCAAGTGGGAGAATGATGACTACATATGCAGAGGTCTTATTCGAATGGTATGTCGATTCTTTGTTTGATATTTATCGAACTTTGAATCTTCCAAAGAACGTGGATTCCTTGGATGCCAAATATATGGTGAGGATGCATCAAGTAAGAAGTTCCTTGTTAGTAATTTCACAAATTACAAAATGACCGATTCAAGACCGGTTATGGAACAATACAATGAACTTCTTGGAATACTTGGAAGGTTTACACAACACCAAATGAACATGGATGAGGCTATCAAAGTCTCTTGTGTCATTGATAAACTCCTCCTTCATGGAAAGATTTCAAGCATACCTTGAAACATATGAAGGAGGAGTTAACTCTTGTTGAGTTGGGCGATCATCCGCATTGAGGAATCTCTCAAAGTGCGGGATAATGACAAGCCAAAGAGTGGCAATGTTCTTTGGACCATCTATTGTCAATATGGTGGAGCATAACAACTCCACCAGTACAATGACAACAAAGGCAAACGCAAATTTCATGATAACACAAGGCGATCCTAACAAGAAGGCAACACCTACTTGTTGGAAATGTGGCAAGACCGGTCACATTAAAAGGGACCGCAAGGGTGTTAAAGTTGGTGGTAAAGCCAATGGATCAAGCACTAATGGTTCGGGAGTGGTGGTTCAACCAACTCACCGAAAGGTCGAATATGTTTAATAAGTCTTTTCGATTTATTATGTTACATATGTATCTGAATCTTTTATGTGCGGGATGATGATGTTGCGTGGTGGGTTGACTCGGTGCAACAGTTCATGTGTAAAGATAGAAGGCGGTTCAAGACTTATGAGTCACCGAATGATGGTTCTATTCTTCACATGGAAAATGAGTCAACCGCCTTGGTGCATGGTCGTGGTTGTGTAGATCTTAGGTTTAGTTCGGAAAGATTGTAACTTTGTTTAATGTTATTCATGTTCGATATAAGGAAAACTTGGTTTCAAGTAGTGTTTTGAATAATCATGGATATAAACAAGTTATTGAATCGATAAATTTGTGCTTTCTAAGCATGGTGTTTTTATTGGTTTTGGTTATTTATGTAATCAAATGTTCAGCTTAATGTTACCACCGACAATGTTATTTCGACTTTTGTGACCACATATGATCGGACCGATTCTACCCTTTGGCATGCTAGACTTGGTCATGTTCACTATAAAAGAATGCAAGATATGTCTAGGGATGGTTTAATCTCTTTTGACATGGACACCGAAAAGTGTAAAACTTGCATGTTGACCAAGATAACCAAGAAACCCTTTTAGGGTGTTAGTCGTGAGACTAAGATCTTAGAGCTTATTCACATTGACTGTGTGATTTGCATGCCACTCCTTCTTTGGGGAATAAGAAGTACTTTGTGACATTTATTGATGATGCTTCTAGATTTTGTTATGTCTATCTCGTTACATACCAAGGATGAAGCATTAGATAAATTCAAAGTGTTTAAAACAAGTTGAATTACAACTTGGGTCTTTGATCAAAAGATTAAGGACCGATAGGGAGGTGAGTACATGGATACTCAAGACTTTTAGTCTGTTGGAATAATCCATGAAACGATCGCCCTTATACTCCTCAAAAAATGGTATTTCGAAAGGAAAAACAGGTGTTTGAAGGAGATGGTTAATTCCATGTTGTCCTTTTCAGATCGAGTCAAGGTTCGGGGTGAAGCTATGTTAACGACTTGCTATTTATTAAATAGGGTTCCCAACAAAAGGAACAAGGTTACCCTTATGAACTCGGACTAAAAGAAACCCAACCTGAATTATCTTAAGGTTTGGGGTTGTAGGGCTCTTGTAAGACTCCACGATCCAAAGCAAAAGACTTTGGGTGAAAGAGGCATTGATCGCATCTTTGTTGGATATCTTGAGCATTCCAAGGCTTTTAGGTTCTATGTTATTGAACCTAATTAACATGTTTCAGATTAACTCAATAATTGAATCAAGGGATGCGACTTTGATGAGAATATATTCTCATCGGTCCCTAGACCAAGTCGAGGATTCCTAATGGAACTCATGACACTAGTGTATCGAGGTCCTCGATGATGCACCATCGGTGGTCCCCGATGAGGTTGTGGTTCAACAAACTCGAACCCGTGCTCGGGAAGAGCAAAATGGTCGGGACTCCAAAGTCATTTGGACACGAGTTTCAACTATACTTAGTTGAAGGTACTAAGGATGAGGTCTCGGACCAATACTTATTGCTTCATTGTTGAGGATGACCTCAAAACATTTGAAGAAGCAATGAAGTCCCGTGATATTGCTTTACGGAAAGAAGCAATCAATGATGAGATGGATTCCATCATGGGCAACAACACTTGGGTGTTGGTTGATCTACCTCACAGTTGCAAACCTTTGGGTTGCAAATGGATTTTCAAAAGGAAAATGAAGGTAGATGGAACTATTGAAAAGTTCAAGGCTAGACTAGTCATTCGGGGCTTTAAACAAAAGTCGGGAATAGACTATTTTGATACTTAAGCCCACGTGGCTCGTATAAGTACCATAAGGCTGGCGATTGCTATGGCATTTATTCACAATCGGTTATTCATCGATGGATGTGAAGACGACTTTCTTGAATGGTGAATTGGAAGAGGTTTATATGAACCAACCTCGTGGCTTCATCATGCACGGCAATTAAAACAAGGTGTAAACCGATTAAGTCTATTTATGGACTTAGCGGGCACCTAACAATGGCATCAAAAGTTTGATGACGTGGTTTTGTCTAGTGGTTATGTTCTTAACCAAGTCGACAAATGTGTATATAGCAAATTTGATGAATCTGGTAAAGAGTCATCATTTGTCTATATGTTGATGACATGTTGATCTTTGGCACCGACCAAAATCGAGTTGACTTAACAAAGGAATTTTTGTCATCAAGGTTCTCCATGAAGGACATGGGGAGGCGATGTTATCCTTGGTATAAGGATTAAACATGAATTTAATAAAATTTCTATCTCTCGGTCTCATTATATTGAGAAGGTCGAGGAAATTCAATTACTTTGATTGTACTCCGCTTAGTACACCTATGGATACTTGTGAGAAGTCGATGCCTAATCATGGCAAGGTCAGTATCTCAACTTGAGTATTCTAGGGTAATTGGTCGCTGATGTATGCCATGACTTGTACAAGGCCCGATATTGGTTTTGCGGTGGGAAAATTAGCGGTATACTAGCAATCCTAGTGCTCATCAACGCAAGCGCTTCAAAGGGCATCAAGTATTTGAAGAGAACTATGGATTATAGTCTCTCATATCTGGTTACCCATCGATGTTGGAAGGTTACACCGATGCAAGTTGGATCGATAATCGAAGACAATTAGTCTACCGATGGTGGGTATTCCTACTTGGTGGAGGTGCAATTTCTTGTGCATCCAAGAAACAAACTTGCATCACCGGTTCAACAATGGAATCAATTTGTGGCTCTAGCAAACCGGTAAAGAAGTCGAATGGTTGAAAACTTGCTTCTTGAGATTCCATTGTGGCCTAAACCTAGTAGCACCTATTTCTATCCGGTGTGATAGTGCAACTACATTGGCTAAGGCTTATAGCCGGATGTACAATGGTAAGTCTAGACACTTAGGTGTCGACATAGCGATGATTCGTGAGCTTATCATGAATGGGGTGGTATCTATAGAGTTTGTGAGATCTCAATGAACTTAGCGATCACTTGATGAAGGGTTTGGCTAGAGACTTGGTTATAAAGTCTCGCTAAAGGGATGGGTTTAAGTCCAACTTAGTCACCGAATGCTAGGACACCCAACTCCTCCTAAGGAAACTTGGGAGCCGAGTTCAATGTGGAAAGTCGAACATTCGATGGACCTGAGCACATGTTTATTTACATCCCAAGGTTGTGCTCGAAACTCTTTGAAAGGAGGATGAAGTCTTTACTTTTAATGGTTATTTTCTTTGAAAAGTGCTTGGCGGGAGCATGACTAAAGAGGAACCACCTATGTAAATGTTGAAGTTTTGCCGCTTGGAAGATTTGGACTTTTAGCTTTTACAACATTTATGAATTTGGATATGGACACATGGCTTGTATAGTGTCGGAGTCATTAAGTGTTTGAAAACTTGTGTGTATTTTATCTTCGGTATTCAAATGGGTTGAAGAGTTCAATTCTTAGAACACCCGATTCTCGAATATTTGAGCGTGTAATTTACTAAGATGGAAATTCAATCCTCGTGACATTTTCGTTTATGCACATGTTTTGATTGATGTTTATTTTTCATGCAAAGGAAGTGAACTAAATTTGGGGAGGATTGTTGGAAAATTTAGTGCACTTGTGGGATTAGTTCACACCTTGTAATGGGTTAGGAGGTACGGAGTGTACACCCATAAGGTCCATGAACACCCGACTCTTATAGTGGTTTGTATTGGTAGTATTGGTGAAAGTCTTGCTTGAGGAAAGTATCGCTTGTGGAAAGTACTTGCTTGTGGTTTCCATCGATAAGCGATGTTTCCAACGATAGGCGATGTTTCCACCGAAGTGGTGTATCCACCGCTAGTGCTATGAAAGTCTTGATGCTATAAAAGTCTCGATAGGCGGTGTTTCCACTCATAGACCGTATTTCTCCGCAAGTGGAAAGTACGCTAGTGGAAAGTCTTCGCTTATTGAAAGTCTTGCTTAGTGAAAGTCTTGCTTATTGAAAGTCTCGCTAAATGGCGTTACAAGCGCATTATGACCACGTTTAATTGGTCATGTAACCACTAACGGCTATAATGGGGATAATTATGAGGCTATTAATGGGCGATTAATACTCATAATTCCATTGGAATAGCTCAAGAGTAACCTCCTATAAATAGGAGATCTGTTTATGCATAAACAGATACGTGAAACGTAAACACTTATTAGCGAAAGGGTTATAGAATTGTGCCTAATTCTCTAACTGCATTTGGTCTTATCCCAAGTAGATATTCGTGATACCCAGGCATTAGGGTCGAATAGTTTACTTTGGAAAGTGATCACACGATTCCAAGTGATATCCGGTAACCACCTAGTGGTATTGCTACTGTCATTGATTGTCTTAACCCTGTTCTGGGAGCTAACCGCCAACACGGATACCAACCAGGATGAAAAGAGAAAATGTCAGATAAAGAAAGCTTTGCAATTACCAATCACATTTAGCTAATGATTTTATTCATCAATATATGGTAACTGTTGGAAGAAACTACTCCAACAAGACTTAAACGAAGGGTTATGAGTGGCACCAACACATACACGAAATATTTTACACTCAAACGTTTATTAAAGAATGTACAAATTAATCTCATCAACACATTGACCAACACATACATAAAAGAATGTACAAATTAACCTCACCCCCTCATCTCAATTTATAGAGAATGTGATACGCCCGTGGTTGATGAGGGAAAGCTATCCCGGCATGGCGTGTTGGATAACTATCGCAGTTTAAATATTATGTTTTATTAGGATAAGTGTTGTTTAGGATATGTGTTGAGTCATGTTAGGATAAGTCTTATGTTTGTGAGAGTTATCTCATACATTAGTCGCCTAAACTTATACTCTAACTTTACACACTAATATTGTAACAATTTTCACCTTAGTGGTGATAATTAGCTTTCTCCGATCTGCAGATAGCTTCAACTCTTGTCGGAACCTCATACTGGGACCGCCTTTGTCAAGGCACCAATAGTAATACCGCAACTAACTTTAGCTCAAATCGTGACTCTGTAGAGTCCCTTTAGGCATGTATCCTCCTTCAATTCTCTAGTAAGTGTCATATACTTTGCTTGATTGTTAACAAAGTCATCATGTGCTCCAATATAGCTTCCAAGCTCACCGCACATTCTTGTATCATAAACCTGTACCTTGTGATTTAAGTACCCAGGACAGTGATCGATCTACCCATGGTGTAGTCAGATTCCACAAAAGCTTTTGCATCCGTCTGAAATCCACGATCAAACCCATCCAACATTCACACATCCGCAGATGTCATGTTAGGTCTTGTGCACACCACTTGATACTCATGACTTCCAGTTGCATATATACATGACCCCTTACTCTTTTTTTCTTCATCACGATTCTATGAGAAACCACCCTCCAACAACAGCATGGACTGGAGTGTCCCCCAAAAAATATCTAAACACACATTGTTGAAAAACCAAAATGGTGACACCCTCAGAGTATTACCACTGTGAGTCTTATAGATTTCCATACCAAGTATATTTTCCTTTGCTTCATCCATCAAACCCTTGGTAGCCAAGATTTGAGCCTTGCTTTCCCAAGTAAGCCCCATATAATCTCTATAAATTTATAGATATATGAACATACCTGGTGCATACTTCGAGTAATATATGTTACTTTCATCACTGTTTCGCCTAAACCCACTGTTGAGCATACACATACTTGACCGATTATGAATATCTTCTTTCATTACAACCATTCACTTGGAAATTACCTCACATGTAATTGCATCCCTGAAAGTCAATGACTCATATGCATATTCTTCTATCATTGCATCAACTTCTAAAGCAGCCATAATATTTTCACCTCTAAACCTTTGAACATTGCTCCCTCTCGTGTGCAAACTAATAGGCGGTTAAATCTTGAGTCAGAAAAACCTGTTAACCATCACCCAGATCGGAACTCCCTTGTGGTTTCACCTTAAATCCAACTCCATGCAACATCTGTGTTGAACCCGTACCTACACCAGACCCTTTGAGAGTAGAATACCGGCTATTCCCAAAGTAAACCATGTCCCTAAACATGACAATGTCAAATTTAAGACTTCTATCACAAACAAGAAATCCATGCCAAAACCAAACAACCAATGCAGATTCTATTAACTCCAAACAAATAAATAAACAAACATTCAAATAGCTACATCAACTGCATATATACTTGAGCATTGAATAACTTATCACTTACATCAACTCCATAATACATAAACATGTGAGCTAGCGTGTTTGTGATACAAGGAGATCGAATCACATCCGCATGCATATCCAAGTCTATAGCCGGTGTCGGACGCCTACTTACGCCTTCTCACGCTATATATTGGTGCCCATGTGTCTATACCATATCACTCATTGGTGGTAGAGGAGAGGGTGGAAACGAGGCTAATTTCCTATAAGACAATAAAGTAGCGTTGTCCATTCCACCTTACAACAGGGGCAAGGTATCGAAATTGCATTGTACCATGTTACCTTATATAATTTAAACAGGGAAATCGTTGCCGAAAAACATCAAACCCGAACCACCAAAACCATCTCCACTAGATCCATCACAAACAAAGAATCCATACCAAACCCAACAACAAAATTAACCAATATGCAGATTATATTAACTCCAATTTGGATGGTTCTGCGTCATTCAGCGTACCCACTATTGTTGAGATGTTTAACTTTCGCTTCTTTGGGGCTAACTTTTGGGTGCTTCTTCCATCGACTTTTGGTTCACTAGTTCCATTGATTGTTTTAGTGCTTCTTCCATTGCTATGAGATCTTACGTGCTACTATTGGTTCAGAGGGTCCATGGTAGTGGTGGAGATGGTTCGTCGTAATATATGGCATCATCGAGTAAACTAGTAGAGCAAGTGATGAAACAGTTGAGATTTTGGCCACATTGAAGGTGACGACCAATACCACCATTCTTTTTCAAGTGCTCTGTTTTAATCATGTCCTCTAAGATCATAGTAGCTTGTGCCATCCGAAATGCATAAAGTTTGAAAATTTATCACATAAAGATACACTAGGTACTACATTTGTATGCATAAAGTTTACGTGCGGGTCATCAAAGGTGACTCGGGTTGGGTTTCCCCGTGGTACCAAAAGAACATAATCACTCAATCACGTAATAACAATATTAACCCTCACGAGTAAAACGAATCTTGAGGACCGATTACCAAATCACTTAAGGGACTAAAGTGTGGTTGCAAAAAGACATATAAGAATACAAACTTACCTCGTAAATAGATTGGGCGATTTCACAAAAGCACGCCAAGCTCTTAATTTATCTGAGCCTCCTCTTGAAGGTCTAAAAGCTTCTCGTGAAAGCGACTTCAATATCCAATAAATTGATTTTCAAAGACCTAATAATTTCAAAAGCTTTGCCGATTAACGTCCGGGAAGAAGAACATGATGGGGTTTTCGGTTTTACCCTCGGAGTTTAACCCACAACAACCTCATATGGTGACTCGTTTTGGGGTTCTGTTAACCTAGAATTATGTCGACCAAGAATCCACTTTATAGTCTAGAGGGTTTCCATTTGACCAAGTCAATCCATTAGCAGTCAACGCTTCTCGAGAGTGTCACATTGATGCACCGTGACTAAAAATGTCGAGTGGCATGAAGAACAATGGTGACGTGTAGACCCCACTAGTTCCAAACAATCACACCGATATATTTTCCCTCACCATCGTCCTTGAGAATGAACCAAATTTCTTTTCAAATCTGCCTTTGCATTGTCGACATGAACCGTTGACCTCGAGCAACTAGCTTGCGGATCAATTTGAAGATTCGATCATTTGATTTGTTTCTTTGCCATTTAAAATCGACTTTTAAGTTCCTTTTCCTTTGCATCATCATCTCTCAACCACTCAATCAGACCTCGACCTCGACATCGATTCATAGCAATTCAAGTATCAAATTCCTCACCATCACCTGTCGGGACCAGATACAAACAACCTTCCGGCCGCCAAGAACCCAAGAGTCTTCCTGTGAGTCATGACCCAAAGTTCCTATTAACATCACAATTATCTCGTGCTCATATGATTCCGAATGACCGTCGAACCCAAAGTCTCGTCACACAAGAATTGTAGAAGCATAACCCTCTGCAAAAAATGTTC
The DNA here is from genome assembly GCA_022545495.1 of Chrysanthemum lavandulifolium. Lineage (NCBI taxonomy): Eukaryota > Viridiplantae > Streptophyta > Magnoliopsida > Asterales > Asteraceae > Chrysanthemum > Chrysanthemum lavandulifolium. The sequence continues at coordinate 24,771,842 of CM040241.1, read as the reverse complement.
AAAAGTTTTGTTAATTTTTCATGTTTATCAATTTATATCATTTATAGAAATTGTCATCGTCATAATTTATTCGATTAAATTGTGTAAAATTCTATGGGAAAATTGCACAAAATTTATTGGGTGTGTTATAAGTCTTTGTCAACCGTTATCATGTCAATAAAAATTACTCTCTCAACCTGTAATGAGGATTTAGAATTACCAAATTAGCATGTCACGAAAATATTAGTAGATAGCTATTTTATGCAATTTGCCTTTCTATATATAGATACTATTAAAAGTCTCTTAATTCAATTACAGCCAAGTATTTATCTTTAATCTTCCATTTAACTATTTCGAGAAATTTAAAATACCATAATACTAGGACGGGTTCGGTAACGTTGAGTAACGAGTTAAATAGGTTTGGGTTGACATTGGTCATTTTCGGTATGGTTGACGTTGGGCATCCCATAAACACCATTTGCCGCTTTTTAGATAATATTATTAATTATAAATGTATTACCTATGATTTAGAAAACAATATTATCGGTGGTGGTGACCCACACCACTCGTGCCCGTCTACTTTTTCGTATTACTCCACGACTTAAAAATACGATTCGTTAGTAGTTACTGAGCTTATTGTATATCTCAACACAAATCTTGATCTTTTAAAATACAGTTCCGTTAGATATCTTGGATCAATTTCCAAATTAAGAAAAGTTTGTTTGACATAAAAGTCAAAATAAGACAACTAACGATGATGCAATATAAGTCAAAACTAACCTCCTTGACGCCTAATTCCCAATAATCGATTTCTCCATTTAATACGCTAAATTAGCCACTTCCTTTAAACCACTCCGGGTAAACTCTCTCGAATCTTGATCCTCTTTGGGGTTGACTAAAATCAAAATCCTCTTCTTGCGCTTGTCTTGTGAATTACGAAATGCAAGTAGGCAATACCAACTCTTTTCGAACCCTTGGAAGTGGAGGATATAGGCAGTATGTATGATACTCGAATTACATCTATCACACAAAAGCAAGACATGGTCGTTTCGTCTTTTCCACATACTTTGCGGATCCCTCCTCCCATGGTGCAATGGGAAGTGTGCTCGTGATTGTGTCGCAAACATTGTGTTTAGTACAATTTTGGTTTCTTCGGATGATACATTGGAACCGTTGATTCTGGCGACGGTGAAAGTACCTATATAAGAAAAATCATACTTATTGGCAATTCGGGTAAAGTGTCACATGTTTTCTTAGAATAAGATATAAATTCTTGATACAAATCAATGACCTCTTTTCTCATGAGTTCCTCGAACTTAAAGAAAGATTCAATCAAATTCAAGCATTTAGGTTTGTTCCTATATGTTATTCTCAAATTTGCGAACACGCCAAAAGATCATACATGTCGGATATCCGACAGCTTAGAACTTAGAACTAGAGGTAAAAGAGGCGCCAGGTTGGGTAACAGTCAACCCGTGTTTTTAAATCGTGTCACAACAGTCAGTGGATTTTCTTGGTTTAATTAGTAACTCATCATTAAATATGGAGGAGGTTTCGACCCAGTTACTTATTAAAGGTCGATTCGAAAATGTTTTGCCTCGATGGAAAAGCAGATAAAAGCGATATGGCAAAAAAGGCTAAACCGATCAAACAAGGCGAAAGTTGCCCAAAAGGATTTTTGAAAGCTTGAAATCCCTAGTAAACTAATATACATTTCGTTATCATATCTATATACACTAGTTACTTTTATAAGAAATTGGACAAAGTGTTATGGATGAGCCCAACCTCACCCGTGCCAAAAATTACACATTTCTATCGGTTCCCCATCCCGGCACATATTGCCACCTCTATATCATCGGACTAAAGATGACCACAAGAATTGTACTATTTACATAATCACCGACCATTATTCTTAATAAAGCAAATGTAGTGAGTAAAGCATTTAAATACACTTGCGTGATTTCAACCCATTCTATTATGGGTGAAAGCTAAAGATCTACGTGATTTTCGAACTACTGAGATGTACTCAACAATTTAGAAAACAACCATTGTCGCAATATATTTTCAAATTTTGGAACAATGTACGTAATATGACCGGTAACTAACAAGTTACCGTGTCACAAACTTTCAAAATGATGAAATGGCCCTGTGACTTGCGTTGACTTTCACAGGTCATCCCTGACTTCATTTTCGGTTAAAAAGTTTCGCTAATGGTCCTTATGGTCATTAACTTTCGATTTAGTCCGTTTTTCCGTTTTCATCCGTTTTGTCGGTTTTCTTACGTTTTGTCCGTTTTTCTTACGTATTTATCGGTTTTCTCCGTTTTGGCCCTTTTCTTACATTTTGTCGTTTTATCCGTTTTCTTCGTTTTATCTGCTTTCTTTCGTTTTACTGTTTTCATCCGTTGTTTTACGTTTTGTTCGTTTTAAATGCGTTTTATCGGTTATAATTGTTTTTGTCCGTTTTCTTACATTTTGTCCGTTTTTGTTCGTTTTGTTTTTTAAATTGCGAAAAAATTCCAATTTTTTTTTGGAAAATTTTTTCCAATTTTTTTTTTTTGGAAAAATTTTCAATATGTTGAAATAGTACAAAAGCAACAAAACGTAAGAAAACGGACAAAATGTAAGAAAACAGAAAAGCAATTAAAACCGTTAAAACGTCTGAAAAATGAACAAAACGTAAAACAACATATGAAACGAGGAAAACGAAAGAAAAAAAAAGCGGATAAAACGGACAAAAATGTAAGAAAAGGGCCAAAAACGGATGAAAACCGATAAATATGTAAGAAAAGCGGACAAAACGTGAAAAGCGACAAAACGAATGAAAGCGGAAAAAGCGGACTACATCCGAAAGTTAATGACCATAAGGACCATTACCAAACTTTTTAACAGAAAATAAAGTCGAGGATGACCGTGAAAGTCAACGCAAGTCACGGACCATTTCGTCATTTTTGAAAGTTTGTGACCGTAACTTGTTAGTTACCTCATATATCGTACGTGCTCCAAAATTAAAAATATATTGCGTCTGATGGTAGTTTTCTAAATTACAGACATCATCGATGAAAATCACGTTACAGATCTTTCATTTCACCCTTCTATTATAGGGCTAACTATTTTCATTAAACTGTTAAATATATATATATATATATATATATATATATATATATATATATATATATATATATATGGGAATATATTAATTACTGATTTATTGTATTAATTATTCTAATTTTGTGTTATATAATGTGGGTCCGATTCTTTTTGTGGGTGCGATTAACTACGTGGATCCCAGATTTGTGAAGCGAGAAGAGATCGTGACCTCCATCTAATCCTCCTTTTCTTGATCTAATAGCTAAAATTAATTTACAATTTAAACTAACTATACACTAAACATGGGTATTTTTGTAATTACAATCCTTACACCTAATATATTAAAAAAAAATACACACATTCGGTGAAACGTACCATTCTCTCCCAATCCAACCACTGCCATTACCACCGTTCAAACCACCACCATTACCACTGCCATAACCACCGTTCAAATCACCGCCATTACCACCATCCAAACCACTGCCGTAACCACCGTTCAAACCACCACCATAACCACCGTCAGTCAACATCAATTAACAGCTTAAGTAATAAAATTGAAGCCGAGATTAGTGAAGAAGACAATCTTTCAAATCAGATTACATATAAATTTCAGGTAACTGTTACTTTTTTTTTATTTTTGTCAAAATTCAATTTTTGATTTGTGAATTATTATGCACTTGAAGTTATTATCATTGTTTTAATTGTAAATATGTCACATGAATGTATTGATTATGAATTAGGGCTTGATTGTTATAGGCGACTTCATTGGTTTGCGTAAAGTAGAATATGGCAGTGATTAAGTTTATTAAAAGTATCTTCACGCGTGAAAATATAGGAGATATTAATCTTCGCGTGTGGAAATTTAGTAAGAGCGTGATCATCTTCGCGCGTGAAAATATAAGAGATATTTTTCTTCGCGTGTGAAAATTTAGTAAGAGCATGATCATCTTCGCCCGAAAATATAAGATATATTTTTCTTCGCGTGTGAAAATTTAGTAAGAGCATCTCCGCGCGTGAAAATATAAGAGATATTAATCTTCACGTGTGAAAATTTAGTAAGGATTCTAAGATTCCAGTGGGTCAAATGAGTCAAGCTAATGGGTCAAACCAGTTAAGCAATAGATTTCTGTGAAGAAACGAGCCTTATAGGATATACAAATAATGCGTAACCTGCACAATAAGTTTTCGGCCCGTCTATCAAACCCACCAGGCCAATCTATTTTTTTTGGTGAACGCAAAGTTGCCTAATTTGGTATGTTCCACAACAGGGCTAAAGAGTGGCAAGATTCTGTATTGTACATCATTTCCGAAGTCTTATGTCACAACTCACAACAAATCCTCGTCTCCCAGAAAAGCACACCAAACAAGAGGACAAATGTAATCAATGTTTTAAACACCGAATAGAGGTCTCAATTTTGACCCATTTGGGTTAAATGAGATCAGATACAACACCAATTGGGTACTACCGTAGTATCATATAAACATAGGGAGTTAGTTAACCATATTTCATTTTATTAAAAATGGCACAATACGGAGGAGAGCAACAATACAGACGACAAACTCGCCAGACTGATGAGTATGGCAACCCTATTCGCTAAACTGACGAATACGGAAATGTGATTCACACCACCACCGGAAACCAATGCTTAGGTTCCAGAACAGGTGAAGCTACCAGGTTGACCAGTGATGGTAAACTGCTACTCATGATACAACCTCTGGATTGCACAGTGGTGTTCATGGTACGACTGGTCAACACCAAGGTCTTGGTTCCAAAATAAGTGAAGCCACTGGGTTGTCCAGTGGTACTCATGGAACTCATGGCACCACTGGTCAGCACCAGGGGCTAGGTTCCAAGGTAGATGAACTGACCAGCTTGGGGACAGGTGGTCGTCATGGTACAGACACTGGTTATGGAACGGGTCACTAGGGCTTAGGCAATTATGTTTATTTTTGGCAATTATGTTTATTTTGTTAAGGTAATTAAATTGTGGAAAGCATTGTTTCAGTTTGTTAAAGATCGTTTGTCTTTGGCAATTATGTTTATTTTTCAGTGATATGCAGAAGCCAACATATGCAAATGCAAGAAAAATTGAAGCAAGAAAGAGTGTTGGCTAAAACTTTTATCTTTGCATTCAGATCGGGTGTTGTCACGGGTTTTCTCGTTGCTGCAAATGGTCTTTTGGCTCTATACATTACTATTAATCTTTTCCAGATGTATTATGGTGATGACCAGGAAGGCCTTTTCAAGGTGATAACTGGTTACGGTCTTGGTGGATCTTCAATGGCACTGTTTGGTAGTGTTGGTGGTGGTATTTACACTAAAGCCGCTGATGTTGGTGCTGATCTTGTTGGCAAGGTTGAAAGGGACATTCAAGAAGACAATCCTAGAAATCCCGCTGTAAGTTATCGCTATACCTTTTAGAGGGTATTTGGAATTGCTTATTTAAGTGCTTATTTTCTTTTGCTTAAAGCATATACGCGGTTTTGAGTGTTTTGATCAAACTGCTTATTTTTTAGCAAACAAGCACTTAAAAAGTCAAGAGATACCATGCTGATAATTTTTAAAGCAGATAATATATAATTATAGTCAATAAAACGCTATGCATTATTGGTTTTAAAGCATCTGTAGATTCCTTGAGGGGTATAAGTTTTAAAAATACTGTATACTTTCCTTAAGCTAATTATGAATTTAGTACATTTTTTGACAATAGCTTCCTTTCTACCAAATAAAACGCCAACTTTTTGTTATTGAATGCAAGAGGTAACATTTTTTACCTTAAAATGATTTTAGAGACTGGTGTATGTATTAATGATTGGTTTAATCTGATCAGTTCATTAATTAGGTCGCTTATGGAACGTAAGTTATTTATCGTATCTTGGTACATGTTCTTAATAAATGCTCTCTTTTTGCTCTTTGTTGGTCTTCCGTTTCCGATAATGTTGTATCCTTCACTAATAGAACTTTCACCATTTGGTTTCAGTTGAGCAATGTTAGCGTTTGTCACATTGTTGTAAACACACCAACAAAGAAAATATTCTTGAAATTTGGAATGTTACTAGAGGTGAGCTTATCAAAAGATCCAGTTACTTCTGAAGCCATTGATGGCGAGAATGGTAAATTTTCCTTAGTTTCTAACCTAATTGTCTAACATTTGATATGTTATTTACAAAAGTTGGATTCATACAGATTTTGGAGTTGTAAATCTTCACCATGTTGGAATACTATGCGAGAACCTTGAGCGGTCACTTGATTACCAGAACCTTTTGGGTAAGTTGCATTTTTCTTTGCTGTAATGCAATTATATGCATCATCTAACTGAGTAATGTTAATCATCATAATCAAGTCTTAAGATAAATGAAACTTATAAGAGAGATTAGCACTCCTTCAAGTGGTTCCAAGGACCTTTTCATATGATCTTATTAATAGGAAGATTTTTATAGGTTAAGTGGATCCAAGGACCTTACCTATTTTAAGTCTGATAGGTTAAGTGGATCAAGTTTTCTCCTAATAGGAAGATTTTTACTCATATGATCTTATTGATATGTAAATTAATTGTGGATAGAATGCTTGTTTATATGTTTATTGTGCTCACATTTTTATAATTTATATATCATTTAATTTCGAGTAACAATTATTTAGCTCAATTATTAGTGTCTTGGTATCTAGTGGTATTGGGATTTTTACAGATTCAGTGTCGCCATTGATCTACTCGATATGCTGAAGGCCAATGATCTGTTACAACAAACAGAAGGTGCTCTGTCTTTTACATTGCAATTTAAGTTGATCCAAGAGAAAACTGATGCAGAACACTGCCAACTGTTTTTGAACTACATTCAAAACAAGGCCCAAAGGAAATGGGGCGACATAGGGAATTTCATCATCCCTTGTGTCATTGGTCTTAAAATCTTTAGACGCCTTGGGTGATTTAGGAGCAGGGGTCAATGTCATGCCTTTCCATTTATACCGACGATTGAATCTTGGCTAAATAAAATCCACCAATATTCGTTAAACTCTCATTGATCAAACTCATAGTTACCCTAGAGGGATGATTGAAGACATCAAGGTACAGGTGGGTGAATTCATACTTGTAGCAGACTTCATGATTATGGACTTACCAATATCGGCCTTGAGGTGGATTCTTGAGATTGAACATATCTTTAAAGCTATAAAGTGTGATGACGGGGACAAGGTAGTGCATGTCGTCTAAAAGTTGAGAGCTTTAACTTTGATTCTTCTACTAATTTTGTTCACTCAGATTCTTCTACTAATTTTGGTTGTTTTAACTTTTAAACAAGGAGAGAGCTTTTTGCAATTTGTTAGAACTGAGACATAATAATTTACTGTAGATATATGGTACGTCCTGGATAAGCTTATTTTATGTTTTAATAAAGTTAACATGATGAGCCATGTGAGAGTGTTTAGATAAGGTTAATTTTGTGGGATATAAACTTATTTAGGAGGAAAATTGAGAGATAAGTGGAAGCTGTTTTTTGAAGGTTTTATTGAAAAGCTTAAGCCAAACATCCCTTAGAGTTAGACCATATAAAGTGAGTTTTTGTTTGGCATGAGATTTAGTCATCAGTCTAGGACAATCTTATTTAGGAGGAAAATTGTTTTATAATAGGACATTGTTAAGGACAAGTGTGGGCCCACAAAGATTACATGGATTAGATTCAAGGAAGTGTCCAAAGATAAGTTTCCTCCGATAAGCGTAGTGATGCAGCAAGAAGAAGAGTTCTTAACATTCAAACAAGGGAATCAGTTGGTTAGAGTATACAACTCACTTTATGGATATGGCAAGATTTTATGAGCATCTGGTTGCGACTGAAGAGAGAAAGATAGGGAGTTATGTACGGGGATTAAAGAACGACATAAGGGAATAAATCTCAACAAGGAAATTGGTTACATTTTGGTAGGTAGTTGATGCTGCCCAAGACACTGAAAATATAATCAATAGAGGTTTGAAGAGAACAATGATATCAAGAGAAAACGAGGAAGGTCTGGAAAAAATTTGAATAATGAGAATAAGAAGAAAGGGAAAAAGGTGAGCTTCTTGGATAAGCATGATTTGTTTGTGTTTGACTCAAGCTAGATTCTAACTTTTTTTTGTGTTGAGACGGATGGGACTATTTTGCAGATCGAGTTTGATATTTGTATTTTGTTTTCAGCTAATAAATCATGATGATTGTACTTTTAGTTCAATTCAATGTAAAGCTTCCTTTGACTGGTAGAAATGGTTCATCGATCCCTCAACCTGTAGAATTCGGTCCATCAAGGTTAGTTGTGATGTGAGTCTTCAATTCAAACATATACTGATGCTATGTTCTTGCTCTGCTGCAATAAGCCTTTGGTTTGGTCCTGGTCATTTAAAGCTCGTGGGTCTGGCGTAATTGAGATAGTGATCGCCCGGATGCAATTTCATGTGTGGTTCAGCTACTGTTTTAAAAGGTTATGGCAGAAGTTGCAGACTGCATTTTAAGGTTCTGAGCTGTTTGGTTTATGTTCCTGGTGGCACTGATGTTTGGTTTATGTAACTGGTACACACTGCTGTTTGTTTTATCCATGGTATGCACTTTTTATTCATGTGGTTATATAGTTTTATGGGTTAGAGATGTAGTAGGACAGGCCTAGCTTGAGATAGTGGTGTAATTCGAATAAGTTTGGTTCGTATGCTGTGGGACCCTAGCCTTCAACCACCTGCCAAATTCTCACATCGTCGTCACTCCAATCGCTGATGTAATAGTAATTGAAATGTAAAGTTAAAGAAGTGTATAGTTGCGGTTAGCAATTTGTCAACACCTACAAGTCTTAGTAAGTTGTTTAATTGTTTACCATGAACTACATGTATAGATGGATGGCCACCACTAAAGTCATTTTTGTTATTCTCGTTTAAATGTTTTTTGCTAGGATGCTTGTCTATGAGTATGTGGACAATGGGAATCTGGACCAGTGGCTTCATAGGGATGTCGGGATGTCAGCCCTTTAACATGGAGTATTTGTATGAATATCATTCAGGGAACTGCTGAGGGGTATGTTTTGTACAAACTTGTCTCTAGAAATCACTTGTCCACATTCAATAGCATAAAAATGCTTGTAGATCCATCTTTATTGTTTATACTGTGTATTCTTGCTGTTAGAGTTTGGCATTTCTTCACGAGGTTCTTGAATGAAATTCTTGGACATCGTGATATCAACAGTTTTCATTATTATTCAAAACAGTATTGAAAGAATAAGATAATTCCTTTTGATAAAACAGTTCGGAAAGTTTACGCGCTTTAGTACACATTGGGTGACTTTCAACATATTGCAATGCTTGAAATTTTAGTAATTTTTCCATTTGACTCGTTAAAGAAAATTATAACCTGGATTGACCAATGTTAGGAAAATGGGCAATATCCATCTTTATTGCAGTTTTAGGAGTTTCAAGATTCATGACGATATTATTTCAGTTATGTACTATAGGTATGTGGTTTCCTAAACATGTGTTTTCGTGCAGGTATTTGACATTAGACGAAGCAGATAGATTGGTAGATCTTGGATTTGAAGATGACATCAGAGAAGTATTCGATCACTTCAAAGCACAAAGACAAACTCTCCTATTTTCTGCAACCATGCCTGCAAAGATTCAAAATTTTGCGCGAAGAGCTTTGGTCAAACCTGTCACGGTCAACGTGGGTCGAGCAGGTGCAGCAAATCTTGATGTCATCCAAGAAGTTGAATACGTGAAACAAGAAGTTAAACTCGTGTACCTCCTCGAATGCCTACAAAAAACATCACCTCCAGTTTTAGTGTTTTGTGAAAACAAAGCTGACGTGGACGATATTCACGAGTATCTTTTATTAAAAGGAGTGGAAGCAGTAGCCATCCATGGTGGGAAAGATCAGGAGGAACGTGAATACGCAATTTCGTCTTTTAAAGCTGGTAAAAAAGATGTCTTGGTAGCTACTGATGTTGCGTCAAAGGGTTTGGATTTCCCTGATATCCAACACGTGATAAACTACGACATGCCTGCAGAAATCGAAAACTATGTTCACAGGATCGGAAGAACCGGAAGATGTGGGAAAACAGGAATTGCCACGACTTTTATCAACAAGAATCAAAGTGAGACTACACTTCTTGATTTGAAACATTTGTTACAAGAAGCTAAACAGAGGATACCCCCTGTTTTGGCTGAATTGAATGATCCTATGGAAGATATTGAAGCGATTGCGAATGCTAGTGGTGTGAAGGGTTGTGCGTATTGTGGTGGACTTGGTCATCGTATTACGGATTGTCCTAAATTAGAGCACCAGAAAAGTCAACAGATTGCTGGTTCGAGGAGGGATTACTTTGGTTCAGGAGGATATAGAGGAGAAATTTGAGGGGTGTACGATTCATCTTTTGTTCTTGAATATTTACTTTAGTACGAGTACTCCGTTGTATCTTAGATTCTCATATGTATTTCTGACATGGTGAAAATCTCATGAAGTAACCAGTAGTTTTTCGATATAAAGAACCAATATTTTGTTGTAGAATGACAAATTTATTGATCAAGATTAGGTTGTGTTCATATAAATGGCCTCGAGCATTCGTTGATATAGAGAATGCACTTTGTATTACTTTTAGTCTGTTTAGGCCGATTTGTTTAGGCAAGCCTCTAACCATTTATTATCTTTAGTCATGCCAATGTGTCATGGATAAAGAGTCGCTCAAAACAACCAAAGTGTTTTGGCTTGTATTTATCTGCTACTGAGAAAGGCTGACAACCGTATTCCATGTCTTCAAACGCAGTTTGCTACATATGTTTTCTGAGAATGCATAAAAAACTACAGGAAAAAGGATTATAACTGGAGTACTACTGCACTAAAAGATGGTTATTCATATTTGGAATCGTCATGCTAAATTAAAGCTGACCCGTTTTAAACGAGTATGTTAATACAATTCTATCTTGTGAACAGAGACCTAGCAATGATCATATCTCGTTTGATGTTTACTACGAATGCATCAACACTTTCATCATATCTCGTTAGATGTTTACTGCAAAAATGGCCAGACATTCTCCTATAAAAATAAATCCAAATGAGTACCCTGCTGTTTGAAATAAACCTGATTGACAGAATGAGTTTTGTCTTGATCCTATGTCAACAGGTACTCCAAATCTGTGTACCCATAAATAACCTGATTTCTGAGAATGAACTAAATAATTACTGTTCAAGTAATGAATTTGATAATTGATAGCCATCTAGCGAGAAGCTAGAAATGAAAAGCCTTCTGTAACACAAACAAAGATAGACTGAACGTATGTTGATTATTTTGCACAAAATAAAACCACGAAGGCTAATTTTAGGAATCTAGAGGGATAAATCAGCCAAATCAAAAGATTTGCCCACTGCTTTGCACCACGAAGCCACTTTCTTTTCTCGCAACTCATCATTCAATACAGGATTGAACGTAGTATCTTTCTTCATTCTTTCCCCGTTTGAAAATATCTCTTCTTCTGTCCAAACTCCAACTGCTAAACCCACTGCATACGCTGCACCAAGTGCTGTCGTCTCTATGTCTGCTGGTCTCACCACAGGGTTACCTAATAAGTCCGCATGCATTAAATGATTAAAAAACATAAGTTACAATTGTTGTTAAGTAAAAAAGTAAACAAAGAAAGTAAGCTGAAAACTAGAGCTCGCAATTTGAACCCATTTACGTGTTATCTCTCTAACAAGTATTAAATAACCTGTACCAAAAATGACCATTTTGACCAGTTACCAAACCCACAGTCCCACCCATTGAGTTAAGTCTTATGAAAACATACCTGAATCTGCATGAGCGTATCATTAACAGTAGCCCCTCCATCGACCCTAAGCAAAAATTGTCCCTTAGCATTCTTTGTTTCCCCTTTCTCACCCGCCTCTTTATGCATTGAGTCCAACATATCTTTCACTTGAAAGCACATACTTTCAAGCACCGCCCGAGCAATATGAGACTTATTGGTAAACCGAGTGATACCAATTAATACACCACTAGCATCATCAGGCCACCATGGTGCAAACAATCCATTAAATGGCGGTACAAAGTAAACACCGCCAGTTGAGTCCACTTTAGCAGCTAATTCCTCAATTTCACTAGCTGAACTAATAATTCCTAAACTGTCCCTAAGCCATTGAACAGCTGCACCAGCAATAGCAATCGAACCCTCAAGCGCATAATTAGTTGGTGCATCTTTCCCAAGCTTAAAAGCCAAAGTGGTCAACAAACCATGGTTTGACTTTATCACTTCTTCACCAGTATTTAGCAGTATGAAAGCACCTGTTCGTACGTGCTTTTAGCCTCACCTTTTTTACATGATTGGCCTAACATGGCAGCATGTTGATCACCCAAACACCCGGAAATCGGGACTCCAGGAATCAACCAACCCTTGGCTACATGACCAATGACTTCAGCATTGCTTACAATTTTTGGCAAAATGTTTTTAGGGATTTTTAATGTATCCAATGTCGATTGATCCCAATCAAGTTTTTTCAAGTTCATCAGCATGGTTCTTGATGCATTTGAGACATCAGTGACGTGTAAACCGTTGTTGACACCACCTGTTAAGTTCCAGATTAACCACGAGTCGATTGTTCCGAAAAGAGCATCGCCTTTTTTAACAGCGTCTTTGACAGCATTCACATTTTCTAAGAGCCATAAGAGCTTGAGTGCACTAAAATACGTGCTTATTGGCAGTCCACATGATTCCAAAAAATGGGTTTTTCCTCCTGATAATTCTGTTTCTAGTCTCCTACAAGATATAGATTTTAAAGATAAGTATAATGATTATATATCTTTGTAATAGTATATATATCATAAGAGGATTCTTATCAACAGTTTTCATGTGAAACGGGAAGAGCGGTCCAAGTTATACCTTCAAAGGATGACTTGCTGACCTACACACAACCTCTGTGCCCAATCCAACATTGACGTTCAACTCTATCTTTTCCTTTTTCGATAGCTTCTTTCCAGCAGGAGTAACATACTCTGGGAAACTGAAAGGAATATCCAACGTAAATTCACCGTCTTTCTAAGATATTTTCTGTGACCATTTAACTTTGACTGAAAATTATGAACCGCCATCAACCTGGACAAAGGTTACGCTATAGTCAAACTACACTCAACAAACATGAAGAAAATCATACTCCATGAGACGTAATTGCAAAACATGGAACTAACCTGTGGTATAGTCAATGTAAATATGTTAGGCTTGAGAAATCCACCATCTTCGGGTTTGCCTACACTTTCCGTCTCCCCCTTTTCATCCATGACAACTAGCTGCGTCTTATACGACTTTCTGATAAGTTGAACCTCAACACCTAGAATTGAACCCTGTTAGCAAAATATCATAGCTACATTACATTACTTGTTAGAGAGATATCATAGCAAAATATCATAGCTACATTATATAATCAAAAAAATCCGCTAATAACATCAAAATTTCATTCCTAGATGATATTTTCACAAGTGAAGATACTGTACTATACTTAAATTATAAAAAAAAAAAAATTCATTCCTATCAAAATTTCATTCTGGATGATATTTTCAAAGTGAAAATCATTCCTATCAAAATTTCATTCCTAGATGATATTTTCACAAGTGAAGATACTCGTACTATACTTAAATTATCAAAAAAAAATTCATTCCTATCAAAATTTCATTCCTAGATGATATTTTCACAAGTGAAGATACTCGTACTATACTTAAATAATCAAAAATTTCATTCCTATCAAAATTTCATTCCTAGATGATATTTTCACAAGTGAAGATACTCGTACTATACTTAAATAATCAAAAAAAGTTCGTTCCTAGATGATATTTTCACAAGTGAAGATACTCGTATTGTACTTAAATAATAAAAAAGTACACTAGTCTAATTTTTCAACCTGAACATCATCACTTATTTGCTTCAATATACATGTTGAAAATCCTCACGCGCGAAGATATTCTTACAAAACATATATAATTGTCTATAAAACATCAATATCTCCTATTTTGCAACTCTAGTATATATAGAACGTGAGTAAGACCAAAGCATCAATCCTGCTGAAAATCTTCGCATGCGAAGATATTCTTACAAACATAAATAATTGTCTATAAAACATCAATATCTCCTATTTTTGCAACTCTAATATATATAAAACGCGAGTAAGACCAAAGCATCAATCCTGCTTAAAATCTTCACATGTGAAGATATTCTTACAAACATAATAATTGTCTATAAAACATCAATATCTCCTATTTTTGCAACTCTAATATATATAAAACGCGAGTAAGACCAAAGCATCAATCCTGCTGAAAATCTTCACATGCGAAGATATTCTTACAAACATAATAATTGTCTATAAAACATCAATATCTCCTATTTTTGCAACTCTAAAACTGTTCTGATGGTTGTTCAAGGACCGAATTAGGAACAAAATTAGTTGCTATTTTATTGCAATTTGCATAAATTAGGAAACACTAAAACTGTTCTGATGCTTGTCGTTCAAGCCCAAGATTAAGGAGATTTTCTCATGAGTACGAAAGTAGATAAAATGAGAAAACTGAAGTGGGAAAAGCACTTAAAAGGACCGAAAAGGGCAGACCCACGTGGTCAGTTATAAATGCACATGCCAAAAGTCTAACTATAACGCACAAAAAATAAAGACAAAGGGCAAACCTGTGTGGTATGGTATTGTAACATACTGTCTTTCTAATCATGACTATCAAATTAATTACTGATAATAGATAGAAAAAAAGTTAAAAAGGTGCTTGCAAGTAACCCAACCCGGGCGGGCAGGTTCAAATACCCTAATAGGAGATCCTAGTTCAAGTAACCGACTATATATAGGATACAGGTATAGAGTTTAGAGTAATACCTGAAAGAAATCATTTGCAAAAATATTGAGACAGATCCCATAACCATATATGGCAGCTGGGATTACAAGCCGCGGAGATGAAAGAGCCATGCCACAACCCCTCACCACTCTCTCAAAGGTATCCTCCAAGTCATCGCTTCTTATTCCGATTCTAAATTCATATCTATAAATTTTAAGAATAATGAACATATATCACGAAGAGAATTATAAAAGCTGAGCAGGATACCTTTTTATCTTCCTTTGCCTGAAAATTTGTGGAACTGCTTCCCTTGAAAGGTTGTTCGAATATCGGTACAAAAGTTGCAGGTACAGACAACTGCATCCAATAATTGTCCAAATAATCAATATTTTTCAAACAAAAAAAAAGTCTATACAACCACTGGTCAAAGGAATCATCTTCATTACCGGCATGAGCGAAAGGCATTGCTATTATGGCCTAACTATGGAGCCCAATTTCCCTCAGTTTGGGCTCCAGTTACAACATTCCCCAATTCGGAAGATTCTTTCCATTTTCTTAAATTATCTTTTGATGTAAAATTGTAAATCCATTCAACTCAGATATATACATCATTCACAACTATCTGAAGCTGGGGATTTTGAAATTTTAGGCATAATTTTGAAATCAATTTCTTTTGGCCAATTGGCCGAACCTGAAAATTTGCAGCATCCTTTGTAAAGCACCCATTGTATGGTTTATGTGTAAACGGGCTGGTTTAATCAAAACTTTCATGCTGGTCAAATGGCTACAATTTCTAAGCATATGTATGTGTGGGTAACCATGTTCTGATCATTCAAAAATGCATGTTTCGATCATTCATAAGCATATATCAGTTTTAACTAACCTGAAAAGGACGCCCGTTGCATAACTCACAGCAGCCTAAGCAATTAGAAAAAGATACATAAGCCCATTCGTTCGAGTATTTAGAAAATTACATTCATAAGTAACTCTCAGATAAATGACACAAACCAGAAAATTTAATTTAATTTTGACGCAAACAAAACTGAAACATGACAATTTTTTATTATCAATTATAAATAAAAGTTATAAATTGTTATTTTCTGAAGAAAATGATCATATATGATTCCAATATACTTTAAAAACCATTTTTAACCATCAAAATGTGGGGGAAAAGATGGGTAATTAAGCAAGATAGTTGCAGAGCATAATAAGCTGATTATTGGGCCCCTATATGTTAAATATATATATATAAGAACTCTATCCGTGCATAGAAAGCTTATTTTTTCAATGTCACATCGCAATAATCAGATAATTTGTTACAAAACGCAAATAAAAACAACCCTATAAATTATTAATGTTCAAACAGTAAGGATGACCATAATTTTTATTATCTTCTTTTGTATGATTTTTCCTTCTCTAAAGAAGTTTGATTAACACATTGTACTTTAAGAAGAACCAAAAACATAAAAGAATCATGGCAGCACCAGTACATGTATGCAAATTATTGAACCACATAAATACTATGATTTGTTTTAAATATCCTATTATTGTGATTGTGTGCAAGTATGTTTATTGGTCCTGAAAAGCATCTATATGAAGTCATGAAGAATATACATGACTGAAATTATACCTCTAGTTGAATACCTGGATTGAGAAAACCGTCGAACAATATAAACTGCATGCACTACCGATACCAACTGTAAGATAGAACAGTTCCCTCTTAATCTGCATGGAAAGACTTAAGAATCAGCAGAACCTTCTACGTTCGGCGAACTACTTGTCTTAGATAATCAGGTTAAGGTCTGATCTTGAAATATTTTGGATTTTGGGTTGATGCTTATGAGTTTTGAATTTTAAAATAGTTTAAATTTCGATAAAAATACCAAATTTATACATCTGTTCTCGAGTGTTCAGCATAAAAGAAGAGATTGAAGATGACCGGGGGTAGTGGTTGAAACTTTGAGGTGGAATCCAGTATATTGGAATTAACCACGGGAAAGAACAATGTAATTTGCTCCCAAAAAAAGCATTAGTAATTAAACTGCCTACTCAAAATATTTTCGTTATGCAAACCGAGGCTAAGATACATGAAACAACCACTATGATGCGCTGATGCAAAAGAAATCAACAATCTAAGTAGCTCATTCTGGTCAAGACAGTTCATACCGCTTCATACTGAAGTAGGTGTGTTTCCAGATAATATAATTCTTAGAAGATACAACCCTAGACATGCTCTAAACTGAAATTTTTGAACAGGATCTATACTAATTCAAATTCAACCAAATAGCACATTAAGAAGTTACAATGACTAATGAAAAACAATATATAGCTAACTGAGCTAAAGCATCATCAGTGATTTACTCTAATGGTTGCTAAAAATTCAGATCTTTCCTATGCTGAATATCCCCGTTATTTGTGTACAAAGAAAAATGAATCCTCAAATGCGTTCTATAACTCAGACAGATAGCAACAAACTTTCAGAGAGCTGTACCCAAACTAACTGCACCATAAAATGGCTACTGATAATTTAAGCATGTCAAGATTATTGAAGCATGTCGATTTGATAGAAGTCTAATGATCATATAGTAGAAGATTGTAGGGATGGATAAATAAAACTTCTAATTTACCTCAATGGAAGTTCCCTTCTGAAACATAGATTTACGGTAGAACCAGGGGCGTAACTACATATGGAGTATGGGGGCGGTGCTCTCCATGATTCGCCAAAAAAAATCAGATCTTAGTGTAAGAATTTTTTTTTGGGACCTTCTTATTAAAGTGCACCCCTCCACAAAATCAACTGCCCCCCACCTTGAAGCCAAACAATGTAAAAACCTTATATCTCTATCTTTTTTTTGTGCACAACGAATTTTGTCAACAAAAAAAAAAAAAAATTGCCCCCCGTCCTCAACTTGCCTGGGTCTGCCAGTAGAACCCATCCCACACCAAATCGAAGCAGACTCAACAGCAATATACCTGATTACCTATAAGAATTAGTGATCTTGCGAGGCTGCTAAATTAAGACGTGGGACTTATAGGATGAAAATGTCAACATACCCTCCCCCAAGTATGACAACGCGCTTTGGTAACTCATCCAAGCTTAAAGCTTCATCTGAGGTTATACCTAACTCCTAAATTGACCCACACAAACAATAATAAGCAGAGTATTATACAAAGTTACATAAAATCATTGGATATTCAAGGATCAAGTTATAATTGACAGAGGTCATTAACTAAAAAAATAAATGTTAACTAAGTGACCAGTTTCTTAACTTCACATCTGGAAGTAAAAAAAAAAAAAAACTACTTTAAGAGTGCTACCTGTCCAGGAATATCTGGTCGTTGTGCCCTGCTACCAGTTGCAATTAGTATATGCTTTGGTGTATAGGATAGTTTAGTGCCATCTAACTGTATCACCTCCACTTCATTAGGGCCGACAATCCTCCCCTCTCCTTCAAACAGTTTGACTCCTGCATTTGAAAGTAGGCGCTTGTATACCCCCATTTAGCCTCATTATTTCCTCAGTCTGCATTAACAAATATGTGATGATGAACAGTACTATCCTAGTAGTTACACTTCAAAATATCCAACTTCAGAAAGAAGATGATTTAACCCGCTGATATTTGAATATGTGATAATACTACCTGCTCTAGTAATTTTCCATATACTACTATAATTTTCCAAACTTGTAAACTAATAAGCTCATCAGCTCATTTTTATTGGCTTATAAGCTTACAAGCTAATGAGCTTTCTAAGTTCATTGGCTCAAGTAGACAACCTTATAAGCTCACAAAAATAAGCTTACAAGCTTATCAAATTTCAAAAAGCTGATAAGCCCATCAAATAAGCTTAGACAAAAAACCCCCCCTAAAACACAATATCCAAAACATTAGTATTACCTTGGCAGACATGTAACGAACCAAGTGAGACAAAGAAATAGGAGGTTTGTTAACTTGCTCATAAACAACCTCTTCAATATCACTGCATTGAACTTACTTCCTTTCCTCCTTAGTCCTTACCAAAACCTATACAATTGTAAAAAAAAAGTATATAAACATTACATCACAAATAATAGACTTTTATAAGCAAAAACAGTAATTAAAAAAAATCTTATACTTTCTGCTTTTCTGCATATTTTTAAGCAAAATTGTTTACTGATTCTGCTTATTATTTTCAAGTAAAACATCCAGATTCTAATCAGCATTTAGTTTTGCTGATATTAAAACAAATTTAATATGAAAATATTATTTATATGCAAATTTAATAGCCATTTCTAGAAGTACTTAAGGGGTGTTTGTTAAAGATTATTTGTGAGCTTATTTGATTTGCACTCAGATTTCTTAAGTCTCAAAATAAGCCATAAAATTTAAGCTTATAAAACATAATCCCAAATCAGTTAAGCTGACAAATAAAGTTAAACAAACAACCCATAAATGTTGATACCTTGACGAGGATTTTTAGGTGGATGTCATCAGATCGAGGAGCAGTTCTTTTGGTCGTCTTACTCTTACTACCAGCAACAAGATCGATACCCTGAAAACATTCAAATTTTATAAGTTATTACTGTAGTTAACGTTAGAATAGAAGATAAGTTATTACTATGGTTAACTTTATACCCTTTCAGTTCTTCACTTGTTTGTTTGATGTCTATTTATAATCATTTCATCTTCTTGGCCCAGCTATTTTTGGCAATTGAGGATCTTATTATGCGTGGTGATACTTCTAGATCTCTTGGAAACCCAATGATACTTCAACATACCATCTTCATAAACGACCCTTTAGATACACTAAACCAAACTAGTCTTATGCAAATCAAACCTCCTTCCCCATGGCTGAAACAAATTTTATGTCTACCAACCAGGCAACCAGGTCCTACCAGGTCCTCTATAGAACACAGATAACATCCATAAATATTAAAAATAAATAAATAAATAAAATAAAAAGAATAAAAAATCAAACATTATGCTTTAAGAGACACCAAATGACCCACATTTTTGAAACTTTAGTATAAATAGAACCCGGGTAAGACCAAAGCACCAATCCTTGCAGAAAATCTTCATGTGTGAAGATATTCTTACAAAACATAAATAATCGTCTGTAAAACAGCAATAACTCCTCTTTTTGCACTCTAGTATAACAGAACGCGAGTAAGACCAAAGCATCAATCCTTGTTGAAAATCTTCACATGCGAAGATATTTTTACAAAACATAAATAATCATCTATAAAACATCAATATATCTTATGTTTGAAACTCTAGTATAAATAGAACCCGAGTAAGACCAAAGCATCAATCCTTGCATAAAATCTTCACGCGTGAAGATATTTTTACAAAACATAAATGATAATCTGTAAAACATCAATATCTCCTAATTTTAGCAACTCTAGCATAAATAGAACGCGAATATGACCAAAGCATCAATCCTTATTGAAAATCTTCACACACGAAGATATTCTTACAAAGCTTAAATAATCATCTATAAAACACCAATGTCTCCTATTTCTGCAACTCTAATATAAATAGAACTCGAGTAAGACCAAAGCATCAATTCTTGCTGAAAATCTTCACACGTGAAAATACTCTTACAAAACTTAAGTAATCGTCTATAAAACATCAATATCTCCTATTTTGCAACTCTAGTATAAAAAATACACTAGAAATATCAAAAGCTTGATTCCTTGCTGAAAATTTTCACACGTGAATATATTCTTATAAAACTAAAATAATCGTCTATTAAACATCAATATCTCCTAACCGGACGCAGCAGCCAACGCTTAAGATTAAGATCAAAACACTAACCAAACGCTTAATTTCAACTAAAATCAAGACTAAAAGGCAACATATCTAAAAGAATCAATTACTTGGAGCATCATATAGTATCTTCACATGTGACAAGTTTTAACATTTATAGTACATAAACATAAAAACCCTAAAAACAGTAAAATAAATAATTAGTTGAAAATAAGTACCATTCATCATCAAACGATTGTTAGAAATTTATAATTTTTATCAGACTGAATCGGAAAACGTCAATTTAATCGTCAACGCCGATCAACAACGGCGAGATTAGGAAGGTCACGATGGAGAGCGACGGAGATGATGGTGATCGGAGATTGATGATGATTACCGTTGTGAATGGTGGTGGCGGGGTGAGCGGTGGTGAAAATCTTGCGGTCCGTGGTTACGGTGAAGAACAGAATGGTGGTTACTTGAGAGAGAGTATTTGCTGGTTTCACACTTAAAAATGAGGGGTGTGTGTTTTTTAATTATTTATATAGTAGGATTGAAAGTAAATGGATGATTACTATAGTTTTAGTCTAAATATTTGAACTTATATTAGCCGTAGGATCTAAAATGGAGGGATTAGATGGGTGGCTAGGATCCCTTCTCGCGTTCTCACAAAAATAAACTTCTCATTTGAGCGCTTGTCTATATATATATATATATATATATATATATATATATATATATATATATATATATATATATATATATATATATATATATATATATATATATATATATATATATATATATATATATATATATATATATATATATATATATTTTCCTTTCTCGGCATACCTCATGAACATCCTCAATAAAAGATTCATGTGAGCCACCGTAGAATCTGCATCCAATCTAAGGTCAATGGTCCTGAAATCTAACAAGCGTGAAAATTCATCGGGTTTCAACAGAGATTCCGCCATGAGACCAAAAACAATTTTGTTTTCATCCCGAGCAGCAACAGGCGTAGCACCATACGACACCGTTTTATGATGACATCGATACCTTCTTTACAACAAAACTTTCCTTTACTTCCTTCTTGGTGACATGATTTTCACTTTTGCCTTGTTAAGAACCTCACGTACAATTCTCATATAAATTCCAAGTAGAAATTAATTCAAAACATAATGGAGAAGTGCAAATAGGGTGGGATGTGTCACGGGTCCAAAACCAGTTGAGTTAAGTTGACCCATAACAGTTCTTTACCAAAAATTGATATTTTTATAAATATCATAATTATAATATTTATAAAAAATAATTAGCGTGTTAAATAGGGACAGGTATGTGCAAGTAATTTCAGATAATATATTTTATTTTATTAAAATATTTCTTGAACATACCCGTTTGACTAATATCTTGATTGTATTCGTTAGAGATACAACGTAACTGAATTGATCCATTTAAAAATAAAGGTCAAAATCACCACCTTTGTTTAACGAATTACAAACCTTTGTGGGTCCTGACATTACCCTTGTAGACATCTTTGCTTATGGACTCCCTCATCTCTGCAGCCCAGCCTGAGGTCCTTTATTTAAAGAATCCCGAATCCTGTTTCTTATTTTTGCTCCCACGTTTGTCGCTAAGTTTTGTATAGGTTCTAGATGGTCAATCCACTCGGGTTTGTCATCAATTCTCTTTGTCTCTATGGCAGATTCGTCGATATCAAGATCTTTTAAATCGATAACAACGTCCACAATTTTACTCTTCACAGAAGAAAAGATTTTCTTTGACACCTCTGCTATCGCCTGAGAATAACATAAAAATTCAGTTTTGATTGGTATCTCTAAAACATAAATAAATTAAATTTTATTAAAGGAAGGTAAATAAATAAAGTGGACCACCGTTCCCGTACAAGCAATGAAACACTTTTTCATACTCATGACTACAAATGTCCAAATAGTCGAGATTATCATCCATAGACTTCAGAACTAATATATATCTCCTGGCTAATTCTGGCCATGTAATTTCGTTGACAGGAAATATACCAATTTTTATCGTTTGACCAGACACAATCACATCAATATTTTTCTTCCTTCCTTTTCTGGGCTTCGACTCCATGGCACCAGATGGATAATTAATTGAGACTTTAGCTAGCATATCTTCCACTAACATCTTCAGCATTGCCATATGAAAGTTCGATAGTGGTGATCGGCAACCATTGTTATCATCATTTGTTGAGTTCAAATCATCAACTCGTGGATTTATTAACTCATATTCCAACTTTTGTCTCGAGAGAGGTGCCTCTTGCCCCAAAATGTTATAAAATCGCAAGGAAAACTCTTAAACTCATAGGCCTGAACAGATGAATTAAGAAATTATTAGAGTTAAGGACTGAGGCTTCATATCAAGGGTGTGTAAAAGCATATCCCAACCAGGACATAAATTGACCAAACTACAGCTGGCTAGGCTTAGTTCGGTTCTAGATTTAAAGAAACCAGTTTAAAACTGAAAACGCCATTTTAGGTTTAAATTTTACAATCCCATCTCTGTATACGGTTCACCTTCCAGTTTTGTGACCTAAGTAGTTCAGATAGTGCCGTATTGTGTTTCATTTTTGTTGTGGTCCTGGTTAAACCCACAGTACAACCCTGTTTCAACATGTTACCCACCTCTAGCCCTGATACATCATACAATCTATAAATCTAAAGCAATAGTTTTATACCTGGAGAACATTCCCGACTAAACCGCGAGGAAGGTTTGAAGCAATTTCATTGCCTGGTGGGCTGATTCGTGTATCAGTTTCAACAGGACTATTTGATACCTTCGGCTGTGAATTATACTTCCTTAGCCCCATAAAAAACCCACTTCTAACAGTATGAGAAATCTTGTTTTGACATCTGGTATCCAAAGATATATATTCTGAACAAGCAGCAACCCCAGGAAGCAGTTCTATAAGTTCTTGTACGACCTCTGCATCAAGACCAAATCTGTCCACTTGCAACCATTTTCTCAGCACGTTACAAGCAACTTCAAGCTGGTCAATAGTCTGTACAAACCTAGGGATGTTGTTAATTGGACAATTCAAACCACCAAACTTATTTAACGAATCGTTACTATACGAAGTATAAAAGTATTGACTTTCAGCACGGTGGTTACAGCAAAAAGTCAACAGTTTCATATCGTGAAACGCTTGACGACAAGCACGTATAAAAGTTTCTATAACCATTTGCCAAACGGATGAAGGTGTTCTACCCTCGACTAAAAATTATCATTAGTCAACTGTTGACTTTCTTGAGGAGGTAATACACAGCTCGAAATTTCATCAGAGGGCCCACAGAGTTTGTAGATCACCGTTGAAGCATTTGGGATTGAATGTTTTGTGCATGGCTTTCGATGTACTCTGAATGTCGGTCCATGATCACCACTGTCTAAAATATTAAATGTGAAAATAGATCCTGTTAGCTTATCATGCCGGATGGATTTGTAACCAATGGGCCAGATTTGGGAAGTATTGTAGAATGGAGGTCGTGGGTTGATTTTTCCAACCGATATCACAATGAAGTCTTGAAACTGAACCGGAAGACTACCCAGTAATATATATATAAGAAGTCAGGGAAATAGATGAAGACGGATGAATTCAAGTATATAACGACAACAAAATGATTTTTGTCTACAGGTGGCAATGTCGACCTAACTACCCAGAATGGGTAGCTTTTGGCTACACTTTGCATCACATGTAGATTCGTAAAGATAGGAAGATGGTGGGTTAGGTATCCGGCCCCACGAGGTAACTTAGGTCAAGTTATAAAACAAATTTCGTTCCTAAATAACTAGCGTCGTGTATGACCTATATACGTCATACTCATAATATGAAAATTAATTTTGTTTAGTGAACTGGATTCACAAGGTTTTAACTATTATGCAATAAAAATTCGTTTTGGGTGACTTTTGAACCATTTGACAAAATTCTAAGCACTTGGGTCGATGTCTCCACCCCTACTTGAATGGCTAAATTGTTTAGAGTTTACTAAAAATAAAACATGTCAAGTGGGTCGAAATGCCAATAAGCTCCTAAATTGTTTAAAAGAAAAAGGACTACATCATTATTTGAAAAGTACAGTATTCGTAAACATCTTGAAAACATTATTAATTTAAAAAGAACAAAAAAGGATGGAGATAAACCCAACCCGAACCCGCCCATTTTGACCCATATGCCATATTTAATTACTTATAAAAAAATATATATATTGAAAAACTTACAAGAGATGACTCTGACCCACGGTAACCATTCTCCATGTCATTTTGTATTTTAGGAATTGCTAGTCGATAACAAGACAAGATGATGAATTGGAGAGGTTTTGCACATACTTTCCGAGTTTTCCCCAATT
This sequence comes from Chrysanthemum lavandulifolium, assembly GCA_022545495.1. Lineage (NCBI taxonomy): Eukaryota > Viridiplantae > Streptophyta > Magnoliopsida > Asterales > Asteraceae > Chrysanthemum > Chrysanthemum lavandulifolium. The sequence goes on along the minus strand of CM040241.1, from coordinate 24,746,839 downwards.
AACTAAAATTGTTGTTGTTAGTTGTGTTAATTGTTGCATATGAGGTGTTTGATCATATGCCTAACTCGAATTACTTATTAAATTAGTTAACTAGATGTTGCTAAATTTGATAACTGAATGCATGTAACGTGTTTGATGATATGCCTAACTCATGTCTTGTGAAAGAATAAATTTCAAACGCTATATACTCTTTGTTTGACAAACGTCAGAATCACCGGTAGATGAAACGCTATTGCAGGAATGGCTATATTAGTGCAGTAGGATTAGGGGGTTAAAAGAGATGATTAAGGTTTTGGATGGGAATGTGATGGATTCGGCTCGTCAGATACATGATTTAAATGTTGGCGTTCTTCATTTTTTTTTTTTTTAATTAATATAGCACATAGGATTGAATTGTGTACTCGTAGTCGTATTTAAGTGCCGTATATGTAGTATCGAGTAGAAATAGGTATAAACGAGAACTAGTAAAAATGTTAAAACCCCCTAATATTTGGACGTGCATAAGAGCACCACATTCCTACCTGTAAGATAATAAGAGAATAGAGAAACCATGAAATGTAACTGATAAAATACTATCAGTAACAAGTCAAGTAGACATATGGTAGGATACTTAATATGTGCAGAGGGCACTGGTTGATCCATTTAATTGTGAAGGAAAACCATTAGCATCCCAAGAGGTTTCCACTTGGTGGTATGGGGTAAGTTGTGAACAAATTAATAGATCACGTATTGCAATGATATCGTATTGGGCACCCGTTTGACATGTTCTTATTTGTATTCTATAGAAGTGGCAGCATAAGTAGAGAATTTAGAGGAGAGTTCAGGAAATTTCAAACCCTTTTGGGTACATGTGAGGCTTCCCCTGTGATGGCCAATTAGTTCTCCATAAAGCTCTGCCTCTGTTTTGTCACTTATTATCTACATGCTCATTTTCCGTAAAACTAATCATATCATGAAGTAAAACCTTATGTAGAACGTTTAAAGATGAAAAAGTCATATGTGCAAGTGAATTGGTCCACAAAATATGCCCGATTCTCGCATTTGGTCCCAAGTTCCAAAAATCGCACTTTTAGTCCAAATATTTTCGACTTTGCTTTGTTATTGGTCATTTTCCCAACACTCATTAAAAATCTAGTTAGTTAAAATAGCTTTTCGTCTTTCTAACCTTTCTTGTCCAGTCACCCTTAAACCCCACTTCACATAAACACATACTTCTTCTCACACAAATTCTATTAACAGGTCTACACCACCGCCATACAATATCTTGAAAGCTCGTCTATATATAATAAAATAAAGCCTAAACCCAAATCGAAAATTGATCATTATTGCATTATTAGTGATTTATGTTGGTGAATTAATTTGTGTTACTGGGTTATGAAGGATTAGTTGGTGTTGTTGTTGCAGATGGGAGGTTGGAGAGAAGTGAAGGAGTGTTATTTTTGCAGGATTGTAGAAGAGGCGTTTTTTGGAAGAATGAAGGTCTTTGTGGGTACGACCCTTTGAATTCCTTTTGTGGAAATTTAAACGGGTCAGAAACGTTTCATCATAAAGTTTCTTACAGGATCATGTTGGCTGTTATTGGGTCGGGTTTATTGGTGTTTGGAAACAGTTGGAAAAGAAGAGGAAGAAATCAAAGACAATAATAAGCCATTGGTAATTCTTGGAAGTGTGTTTGTTGAGAATATGAAACAAGCTATAGACTTTGATACCATCAGCAGTATGGTGTGCCAGGTCAGCAGCCCATGAGGATGTATGCGCAGCCGCCGCCTAATGGTGGTTATCCTCAGGTTAATGGGCCGCCTGGAGCTATGAATCATCCACCAGGTGGGTTGAATTTCTTTGGTTTTGACTTTTTTTGTCAAGTTTGACTTTTGTTGACTTTTTTTTATGGTGTTTGGATTTATTGAATTTTGTTGATACGTGGAAAAGTAGTGGAATTTAATTTATGATGTTAGGGATAGCGATAATTAGTTTAGGACGTGTTTGGAGACGAGTATTTAGAGGAAGCGTTTATTCTACTAGTAAGGGAGTGTTTGTTTAAGCTTTATATACGTGGGCTTATGAGCTTATTTGATTTCGCCTTATATTTCACAAGCTCTAATTTTTCACCTTATTTTGAGGCTTGTGCCGATGGATCTCAAAATAAGCCGGAAAATTGGAGCTTATGAAATATAAGCCGAAATCAAATAAGCTCATAAGCTCACGTCTTAGATACAGCCCATATAGTGATAACGGCTTCTACTAGTTTTGCCAAACATATAGGGGGGTGTTTGTTTAAGCTTTATATACGTGGGCTTATGAGCTTATATTTGATTTCGCCTTATATTTCACAAGCTCTAATTTTTCACCTTATTTTGAGGCTTATGGGCTTATATAACGAACTTATATAAGCCGATGGATTTCAAAATAAGCCGGAAAATTTGGAGCTTATGAAATATAATCCGAAATCAAATCAAATAAGCTCATAAACCCACGTATATAAAGCTTAAACAAACACCCCCATAGTGTTAGTGTAGGTTTAGGGAGTAGTGATGACAATATGTTTTTGCGTAATACAGTGGAAAATTTATTGATGTGGTGGTGAGAAACTTTGGAAGGATCTCGTGAATCGTGATCTTGTTCGTATTGTAGTTTCTACAACTTTTTTGGTATGCGAATGTTTTTTTGTCTAGCTTTGTTAGTTTTAGTTTACATAGAAGAACTTTAATGGAAAAATTTGTGTTTTTAATGTTGTGGAGAAAAAGTTTATCAGGATCTCATGCCCATATCACAGTTTCTTATAGACAATTTTTGGGTATGCATGCATTTTGGCCTAGCTTTACTGATTTTCGTTTAAAAAGAGAAGAACAAAATGTGTTAAACCAGAAGGACCCCTTGAATTCTAGTAATATAATGTCACAAAAGTTTAGGGAGTAGCGATGACAAGATGTTTTCTCGTACAGTTTTGTCGTGGCGAAAAACTTTGGAAGGACCTCGTTATCTTGTTCATATTGCTTAGAGACCATTACACGCACGCAATTTTGGTATGAAAATATTTTGCCTGGCTTTGTTCATTTTAATTTTACACTTAATTTTAGGCAGTGTTTGGTATAAAGTAATGAACGTAGGAGTGATAACGAAAGTAATGAATGTAGGAATGATAACGACCATTATGACGGAATGAAAAATAACATGTATGTTTACTTTTATGAAATGAGCTTGTACATGAGGAATGTGTTCCATAAAAAAATGCCCTTTTGATTCATTATGGGCAGTACCCTGTTTTTTACTATTCCATCCTGGAATGAAAGAAAACTTACATAAAAGCCTCCAAGTTTAATCAAATTAAGAAAACCGTCTTAAGGGATTGCTTATTTGCTCTTTCACACGCTTTCATAGTATTTTCCATGTCATCTTGTCTCGTGAACTGATTTTGCATAATCAAAGGATAAAAATACTTGGAATTAAAAACTGAAAAGAATATTGTCTTTTTTTTTTTTTTTTTTTTTTTTTTTTTTCCTATTGAGCAAGAGAAGTTTTTCTTAATTTATCTTTACTACTCTATACTTTGAAACACGCATACTTTCAACTTTCATGACTGATATATGGTTGTGAGTTATGCTATCTTCAATTGATTTTGTTATGGAGTCTATAAAGAGACTAGATTTAAGTAGTTTCATGTATTTATTTCATTCCATTTGCAATGTATTGAAACTTAACTAAACATGATTTTTGAATGGAATAAGTTGCTCGGTTTCTTTCGTCATTTCAAAACTACATGCATTCCATTCCATTCCGTTACTGCTTCATTCCGTCCAACCAAACATACCCTTAGTGGAAAAAAGATATGCTTGTAATGACCCAAAAGGACCCCTCAAATGCTAGTAATTAAAGGTCACGAAAGTCTAGTTAATTTTCACGCTAAACAATTTGCAACTGCCATGTTCATTGTTAGTAGGCTTTTATTTGTAGTATACTTTCCCTTTAATGGGTTCTCGAATCGTGATTTGTCGTCAGCAGAACATGCTTGCAACTGACTGCTTCTTGCCCTTTACATGCCAAGGTATCATAATCCTTTCAACTACACTATTTGGTTTCTATTCCTTGCACATGTTATCACTTTTGGGCTTATGGCTCCATAATAGTTCACAATATAAAACTTTGGTAAACAAATTAGAATGTCATGTCATCATTTGCATTGGCGTTTATGAGACGTTGGAAGTCTCTTGTTTCTAAATCCAGTTGTTCACGATTGGTGCATGGAATATTTTTCTGAGACCACTACTTTTCAGGATGCATGAGGTAAGCTGCTTTGTACATCCATGATCTATGAATTCCAGTATTGTTGTCCTTATTTCAATTCATGTTATTAATTCAGCTGGTGTGCCTAGCTGCCATCTCTAATTGCTTGTAATATTTTGGTAAACACCATTGATTAAATTTTGTTAATTAACATGTTCTATATATGCTTAAAGTGTTAAATTGAAGACTATTACGACTTGTATTCACTTTCTGAACTCGCTCTAACAAGTTGGCCTAGTATTTTTGTCTTTTTTATGCAGGGCTTATTCATTATCCCTCTCCATACCCACAAATGATTCGACCTGGGTATCCTCAACGACCACTTGGACCAGGGGGACTCATTCCAGCTTTACAACACCCTCCAATCATGCCTATGCGGGGTCCAGTGATTCCTACTATTATTAGGCCACCTATCAATCTAAACATAGCTCCTGTTGAAAAGCCAATGACCACAATTTATGTGGGAAAGATAGCATCAACGGTGGACAATGATTTCATGCTCTCCCTTTTGCAGGTAAGTTTGTTACCACCTGTGCTGTTTGCTGTTTTGGAAACAGATTTTAGTTTGCATGGGCTTACAGTTTTAAATGTCCATCGCAGCTATGTGGGCCTGTTAAAAGTTGGAAACATGTACCAGATCCCACTACAGGAGCGTTGAAGGGCTTTGGGTTTTGTGAATTTGAATCCGTGGAAGGAGTATTACGTGCTTTACGACTGTTGAGTAAATTGAGTATTGATGGTCAAGAGCTTATGGTATGGTTGGATCTTTTTCTATTCTTCATCATTTCATTATATTTTCTCTCATTTTCTGTGTCATGTTAAGAAACTATACCTCATGGATCGTAGACATTAATCTATGTCAGGAGGCTCATACTAGCATTTTTTGTTCATTTTGCCTTGGTGAAAAGGGCGGTCAGTTAACATATAAGCTGCTATGTTTTTATATTTTATGTATAGGTTGTTATCTTTGTTAAATTCGGTAGCTGGTTAAAGCAGGTAACATAATCTGGTTGAAAATTGACGGTTTAGGTTGACCCAGAACAAACTGTCAAAAAATTATACCTTCTATCAGAAGTATGTGTGTCAAATATGATTACAAAACTATATTATTTTTTATCAGCTAAAGATTAATATAATATGATCTGACACACTCATGAGCGTGTGGGTGAAAACTCGAAAATTCCCTATTGCATGCTCTGTTCATAGCAATGAAGTTCATCACATTCTCACTTAATTTTTTATAAATATTAACCCTTGATTGGTATATGCAGTTAAATTTTGATAAAGCAACCAAGGAGTATCTTAAGCGATATATTGAGAAGAAAAAGAGAACTTGAAGAATCAGAAAGCAGCAGATGCTGAAGGTGCTGGTAAAGAGGAAGACAAGAAAGAACCTCTTAAGCCTTCCATGGAGGAATCAAAGGATGTTAAAAAGGACGATGATACCAATGAAGAAAATAAAGATAATATTGACTATGCTACTTTCGGTCTTGTGACTGATGAAGATAAGGAAGCTGACAAAGAAGCTAGTGAAAAGCTTATAGGAATGATAGAAGAAAGGATAAAGAATAAACCTCTACCACCTCCACCTCCACCCCCACAAGCTCCTGTTACTGCTGTTAATATAACCTCTGAACTTCCAACGAAGTCGAGAGATGGCGATTCAGATGCTGACATGGCAAAAAATGGTTAGTATAAACTTTGGAGTCCATATATTTAGGTGCTAGATGACCAATTTCATACTGTTTGCATTATGAAAGGGTAATTTTCGTTATATAAATACCAAAACATTCGAATTTCACAAGACATGTATTTTTTTTACAAAGACGTCTTTTTTGGTCATTTGGGTATAAGTACATGTAAATGCTATTTCAAATTCTTCTACTACCCACTTTTATTACATCTGGCTATGTTCTCCGGATAGTTCACAGTTACATAGTATAGCTTAAAATTTACACCCTCTTAGTAAGAACTTGTAATATGTGAACTCGAAGGTGTAGGTAAATGTTTGTCTTCTTTATTTGATGTTGGAAGCTCTATCATGTTATAATGCTTGACCCTATCATTTACATATGCAGCAGAAGATAAAAACGATGAAGAGACGACCAGCAAAAGCAAACTTTCTAGCGGCGAGAGACCGAAACAAGCTCACCTGAGCGAAAAACGCTAGGCGGAGCAGGGATCCAGGCGAGACCTAAAGCGTGAAAAGGAACGCGAATTGGAAAGGTACGAAGAGAAAGGGAGCAAGACCGAGCTAAGAGAGAAGGGAACGAGAATACAAAATACGTGAAGATGAGCGGCGATATCGGGGTCGTCTAAAGGAGTGGGAAAATCGGGAAAAGGAAAAAGCGTGCCCGCAAACAAGAGAGGAAAAGGATAGAGAACAGGACACGAAATATGAGATATTAGAACAAGAGAATGATGATGGCTATAGCAAAAGAGAAAATATAAGTAGTGGAGAGGAAAGAGAAGAAAGAAAAGCGAAGGTTAAGGAAAAGGAAGAAGATATAGAAGACAAGATTAAAGAGGAAGAAGAGATTGCTGAGGCGAAGAAGAAAGCCGAAGAGGAAAGAGAGCAGCAGAAAGAACAACAAAAACATGCCTTGGAGCTTTTATCTAGTACTACAACTAATGGAACTGATAGTGCTATGTTAATTGATGGAAGCTTGGCAGAAATCAGAAATAAGGCTTCGGACCACCCGACCACTGATATTGAAATGGCAGATGCAGACGAAAACGGTAAGTTTTTCAATTCAACTAGATTTTTTTCTTTACATTTCTCTTTATGTATGAAGGTCTGACCTAGTCAACCAGTTAAAACCAGTCCTGTTTTTTACTTTTAGTTAGAATGATAATGTTACTAAATATTGGGTTATAAATTATACTCGCAACTTATAATTAAGTTAAAACAAGATTTACTAAATTTTTGAAAAATGAGCATTGAACATTTCTAATCCTTTGAAGAATGAAAATACCCTGTTTTCGAAAAACACCTTAGATCATTCTTTTGAAGCATTAAAATATACACGACTACACGTTTACGTTGTATATGTACAAATATCAGAAAACTACGTTTAATATCATATGGAAAACACCAAAGGCCTTTGGTATTTGATTGGCCCATCAACCAAAAGGTGGGTTGATGCATAATATGTGAGTGAGTTTTTGCCTTTCATAAGAAATATCACATGGAAAAACAGTTTTACGTTACGTGCATAAGTGAATGGACTTTAGGACCAAATATTCGGGCTTAATCGGTCCTAGGGATAGTCTCATGTTTGGGCTTGTTTGTTCATCTGTATTATTAACCACCACCGGGTAGGGATGGCAGGTCGGGTTTGGGGCGGGTTTAGTGAACCCGTACCCATACCCGCACAGTTATAATATCAAACCGAACCGCTAATACCCGATGGGTACCCAATTATTATTATCCATCGGGTTATCGGTTTTCCAGGTTTCGCTTAATCGGTTTCGGTGCTTTTGCCATCTACCACGTTCTGTATAACAGGTAACAGGAGTACACAAAATGGGATTGGTGACGACTCAGTCATGGAGTCTGCGAATGCTTCACAGACAGGACAAAACAATACCGTTGGAACCAAAAAGTTAGGATTTGGTCTTGTGGGTTCGGGAAAAAGAACTACAGTCCCTTCTCTATTCCACGAAGAGGAAGATGAGGATGCACAAAAGGATAAAAAGATGCGACCTTTGGTTCCTATAGATTATTCAACCGAAGAATTGCAGGCTGTGAGAGAAACTACTCAGCTTGCACCATCCTCTAATTTGGCTGCAGCTGCTGAATTTGCGAAACGAATTGGACATGCAAATACAAAAGAAGAGAGACCTGATTCAGAAAGGGAACGCAGTAGACGGTCCCATGATAAATCAAGCCATCGAGATAGGGACCGGGAGGAGACTAACCGATCCAGAGATGAAACAAGAGAAAGAGAATGTGAAGACACCAGATAATAAGAAGCTTTTGGATGCAAAACAGTTAATTGACACCATTCCAAAAGCCAAGGACGAGCTGTTTTCTTATCCAATAAATTGGGCGAATTATGACAAGGTTAGTATAGAATTCTTGCTTTATAGTTTACTTATAAATCGATTGATTTGATTATGTCTGATCCCAAATTGGTAAGCTGAAAGTATTGAGCAAAAAGATGAAATGGGTCAAATGGGATAGAAGCCATCCTAATCTTATTAAAGTGCATAAAAACCTTCTAAATCTCTTAATGTAAATTGAAGTTGAATTATTTTGTTAGTAATATAGGTTTTTGTACTCATTTACCACACTAGCAACATATAAAATTGAAATTTGTTTTATAAAAGGGGTGTTTGTGGGTCCCCTACTTGTTCTATAACACACAAAAAAGCTACCTGTTTGACTTGTTTCCAAATTCCTACTCGCCCATTTTCCACTCTTGCTTGCTTAATTGCCAAGTCTTGTTCTATGTATTATTAATGAATGTTGAATATTTTGTAAAACGGCGAACCTAGTTGTACGCATTTAGACACACAAACACAGTTTTATGATTCTATTATATAAGTATTACGATTAGTGAGAACTTTTGGTATTCTTAAACTTGCTCTTTGTTGCTTAGGGGGAGATAGTCTAACTGCGAAATTACTAAAATAGTTAAATATGGCATCTTTTTATTAGTTTGGATACTTACATGAGTAATAGCCACTAGGTATTCTTAAACACAGTTTGTGAACTATTTTTCTCCTGATAAAAGAAAGAAGGAAAAACTAGCAAACTAGGGATGCCTTCCTCCCCTGTATTTTGCCTAGAGTTCTTGTTGACATATGTGTCTGACATTGCAAAATAATTGTTTATTTTTTTTTTTATTATTTTTTTTTACATATATTGTTTTGTTTTAGAAATGTTGTGTATGCTTCACAGGTTCTCATAGGTATTTTGTTAGATTAATATTATTTAAGGATCAGATATGTTTATAATAAGGTAAGGATTTCGTATGGGAATATGCAATGATCTTAGGTAGTGTACATATATTAAAATTAGTGTTTCTTTTTTCGTTTTCATTATAACATATATCTTGACTTTATACAGAATGGATTGCATGAACGGATGAGACCATGGATCTCCAAGAAAATAACCGAGTTTTGGGTGAGGAGGAGACAACATTAGTAGATTATATTGTGTCAAGCACTCAAGAACACGTGACAGCAAATGAGATGTTAGAGCGGCTTCAGTCTATTTTGGACAATGAAGCTGAAATGTTTGTGTTAAAGATGTGGAGGATGCTCATTTTTGAAGTCAAGAAAGTGGAGACTGGTCTTGCAGGAAAAGCCAAGGCTTAAACGCTCTCCTTGTTGTCATCATTGTGGTATTATCGTCTTTTGTTATAGCATTAGTACATTTCTTTTCAGTAACATTTTTTTAGACAAGTTTGATAAAAAGTCAAATCTAAAGATCAATTTAGCTGACATATCGCCAACATCGTCTTCTGAATAATTTGTTCTAAGATCTTTGAGCGAGTGTCATGTATCCATGAAACTATTTCGCTCATCCTGTAGTCCCAAGTTTCACCTTTTTAAATCAAGTGAAGTTTTGTCTCTAATTCTGTATCCGTTCAATATGCAATAAGTGGTAGATACAGTAAGCTTAATGAGATGCCTTTAAAAAAAAAGTAAGCTTAATGAGATAATTAGCTTGTTATGGAACGAGTTGCATGTTTTTAGCGTGTATGTGCATGTTTTTGCTGGTTTGAGGATGTGCTAAATATTTGTAGGGGTTATGCCAAGGCGCCCTTAATGGACGCGCTGAGGCGTAGTTTGCAAATTACATGAATAATGGGAGTTCAATTATGCCTCAAGCATCTTTTATCAAAATTGTTTGCCCCTGCCCCATTTCATGATAAATATTAAATTTTTGTATATGCACGAAATTATAAATATTTAAATGAAAACATGAAATAATGTGATATTTAAATGAATATAGATTGTACATATAAGAATGACTCATGTTGTTCCTCTTTATGAGAGTGTGTAAGGATATCCAAAAAAAGTTATATATATATATCCAAAAAAAGTTATATAATTTAATTTTTTCAATCAAATTAATTACATATATTTTCAAAAAGGCCATTATGCATTGACATGATGTACATTATGTATTACTAGGAGTAAAAAAGGGGTTCTCGCAGTTCTAACTTAAGGTTCTTAAAATAAGTTACATATATATATATATATATATATATATATATATATATATATATATATATATATATATATATATATATATATATATATATATATATATATATATATATATATATATATATATATATATATATATATATATATACGTTCAATAACGAGTCATGTTATTTCTCTTTATAAGTTTAACACGTGCATACACGGGTTTAAAAGTTAAATATGGCTGCAATTATATCAACAAAAATATCAATATCAAAATGAAGGCACAACCTCATAAGTTACTATGATGTGAAAAATAAATATATACGATATTGTACATATAACAACGCCGTATAGTTTTTCAAGGGTCATTATATGCTACTAACAGTGGGGTGTGCAAGAAACCGAAAAACCGAACCTAAACCGAAAAAAACCGAAGAACCGAAACCAAAAAAACCGAAACCGATTGAAAAACCGACGGTTCGGTTTTTACATTTTGAAAAAACCGAAGTTTTTGGTTCGGTTTGGTTTTAGCTTTAAAAACCGACCAATAGAAACCGAACCGACATTTAAAGTCAAAATAATATATCTTGCCTTGTTGTTCATAAATAATATAAGTACTTTATCTTGATATCTTTCTTTTACATTACCGTTGTCAATGATGCATTTCAAATGTGTGATAACTCTGCTAATATTTTATTTTATAACAATATACATAACACAAATGTGCTTTAAGGTAAAAAAATGGGTACACAAATGTCACAAGAACACATTAAGTCCTGTTGAAGATGGTGTAATTACATCAAAAGATTGAAGATCTTGTTCCAACATCATTCTTTTTTCGTTTGCACACCTTTCAATTGTTTCAGTGTACCTTTCAAGCTCTAAAAAATCCTTGGAACTTGGAGGCAACTTTGAGAATGTTGGCACTTGATTCAAGACGGTTCTTTACCCGTTTTAGTCTTGTTGTACTAGCTTGCAGTTTAAGAAATGGTTCTATTTTATGATATATGTCAAATCTACTTTGAAAAAGCAAAGCTCGATAAATTGTATAGAAACCGAAAAAACCGAAAAACCAAACCGAAAAAAACCGACAACCGAAAAACCAAACCGACACAAAACCGAAACCGAATGGTTTCTAAAAATCAAAAACCGAAATTTTTCGGTTCGGTTTCGGTTTTATACAAAAACCGAGCCAAACCGAACCATGCTCACCCCTAACTAACACACATAATGTTTAGAATATGATATCGATAGTTAAATTTAAATAACATCAACCTTAATATCACGCCAGTTAAACAACATCAAATCATATGTTCAACAAAAATCTATATAAAATATGAGTAGAGTTATTTTACATACCAAACTTATCTCACATACTAAGGGACTCATCTCCACCATCCATCTAAAAAGAAATCAATGGTTGAGATTAAAAGCATTTTATTTCACCTATTTTTATAATTTAAATATCTCTTAAACCGTTAATCGTTAAGTGAAAATATTTACACCATTAAACGAGCATTTAATTATCTTTCTATAGGCGGGCACTTTGATATACTTTCGAAAAAGAAAAAATTTCGTTTTTCACGTTTTTTCGTTGTTTTCGTTTTTTACGTTCTTTGAAATTTACATGAAAAAATCATATATGATAAAACACTAAATTGAATATCACATGTGATATTAGTGTTAAATCATATATGATATGTAATATCATATGTGATATTACACTAATATCACATGTGATATTACATATCATATATGATATTACACTAATATCGCATGTGATATTCAAATTAGTGTTTTATCATATATGATTTTTAATGCAAATTTCGATAACGTAAAAACGAAAAACTTAAAAAAAAAAAAAAAAAAAAAAAAAACGTGAAAATACGAAAAAAAAATTTTGTGAAAATATATCAAAGTGCCTATCTATAGAAATATAATTAAATGCGTCGCAATGATATATTTTTTTTCGCTTAACGATTAACGATTTGAAAGATATTAATATTTGAAAAAAAAATGATGTAAGTGGGTTTTTTAAATTGTTAGGATTAATCTCATCTATTAGATCAAATAATAATGGAGGGTGAAGATTGATCCCTTGGTATGTAAATAATCTTTTGTCCTCAAATGATCTTAAATCATAAAATATTAATCGATATAAATAAATACTAAAAACTTTATGTAAAAGACCGGACCATGGGTATTAGAACTATATAAGAATAAAGTTTTTTTACATAATTTTATAAAATAATTTTATTCAACAATCCCGCATATGCACAATTTTAAAAGCTAGTTCAAAGCAACAAGAAATTTCCTATCTCCTAAAAAAATATCACAAGATAGTAAATAATGTCTAATAAATACAAGTTCGTAAGAGTTTCCTAACGTCTATTTTGAGACCATTAAATTTAGTGTTTGTCATATCTTCAACAAAATAGTACAAAGTTATTTTGCATACTTTTGAAAAAATAAAAATATAAGATATCAATTTAGGACCATCCACTTTAAATTTTTTGGACATATATAGCAGCATCACTTAATTTCTATAGCTTTTTCAAATATTGAAAATTTGTAGTAGCAATTAGTTAAGCCATGGGTTTTTCAAACGTCGTGACTTTTTCAGTAGCAACTAGTCAAACATCAAAAAGTGTAAAAAGTAAAAAATAAAAAATAAAAATAAAAATAAAAAAAGATATCTCCAAACTCATCAATAAATATCATGAAATAGAAAAGGATTTCTAATAAATACTAGTTTTTAGGAGTTACGAGTATCCTAACATTAATTTAGGAGCTTTACTTCAATTATTTATACTTTACACATAATAATATGATATTTTAACTGCTTCACAATCTCTCACCGCAAGTCCACGACCACAAAAATTTATTATCATTAATCACTAAAAACGCAATCCACAAGAAGACAAAAAGATTGGCCCTAGCTAAAGGTATTACTCGTCCTCGCTGCTTTGCACGGGTAATGTGCTAGTACTTATCAAACAACTATCCTTATTAGAAAGTATCAATTAATATGACCTAAACATCCTAAAAATTATAACAACTCTCACCACAAAAATATAAACAACTATGTGTCAACAAATACGTGCTACAATTTTCTTTAACTAACTGTTTTAGTATTATTTCAATTAACGTCATTAACATCCTTTATTCATTATAAAATATAAGTTCAATATCTAATAGTACCTGTTTGTTGCCTTATAATTATATCATTATACAACTTCGCCAAAACATATATATTATACTCATGAACCTCCGCCTACTAAATTGATTTAACATCCGTCTTTTGTTATATTTTCAATTAGATAAACTGTTTACCTTTTTATCCTGTGATATTCGCGAGTAAGTAAGTTAGTAATTGTATATTAGTGGGAATTTATTTTGAATTTACTTAAGCTTTTTTTGGCCATTTTTATCGAGACTCTTATATGCGTACGTAGTAATTAAATTATTCTTTAAATTATTCGATGACAAAAAGATATCACATGTTGGATGCATATGCAATAAATACAAATTGCAAAGACTTTATAGTCTTTAGACGTATAGTTTGGGACCTCATTCTTTTTTCATGAATAAAAACCACACAAATATATATCACATAAGAGTTGGGGGACCAAAAGATATCACGTTGGTTGAACATGCAATTAGTACAAATTGCAAAGACTTTACTTTAGACGTCTAGTTTGGGACTCCAATTTTATTTCCATAAATTTCTGCACCACACAAATATATATCCGATCTCATTCAATTATTCTTTTCTAATTCTATATAAAGCTGCATAGAGGCGTATACTTTGATATATCAGATAAAAATAACATCAATACAAATTATTTACAACATATATACATTATGAGAGGAAATATTTGCCTTTACTTTATGCAAACTCATGTTTTGTTTATCTTTTCACTTGTTCTACTGTGGTTTAATACCATGGCAGCCACTTCCCTTGGCCACAAACTGGTTGTAGCAGCAGGAGGGGCTACTAATACGTGCATCGATAATGAGAGAGAAGCTCTTCTTGGTTTCAAAGCTCGACTTCTAGACCCCGATGACCTGCTCTCTACATGGAGACCCGAAGAAGAAGAAGATTGCTGTAAATGGAGTGGAGTCACGTGCGACAACCAAACAGGTCATGTCACAATGCTTGACCTGATGTGCGACTATCAATGTGTTGTTGGAGGTGAGGTTAGCATTTCATTGCTTAACTTAACTTACTTGAGTCATCTAGATCTGTCCGCATGTTCATTCAATGGAACGATCCCCTTGTTCATTGGCTCCATGACTCATTTAACTTTTCTTGACCTTTCTGAAAATCAGTTCACTGGCACAATTCCCATGTCCATTGGTAACATGACCCAGTTAATTTCTCTTCACCTTTCTTATAATCAGTTTACTGGCACCTTTCCCAAGTCCATTGGTTCCTTGACCGCTTTAACTATTCTTGACCTTGAAGGGAATCAGTTGGTTGGAACCATTCCCATGTCCGTTGGTTATTTGACAAATTTAACAGAGCTTTACCTTGGTTGGAATAATTTTGGTGGAACCATTCCCGAGTCCATCGGTAACATGACCAATTTAACAGCCGTTGACCTTGGTTGGAATAAATTCAGTGGAATCATTCCAAGATCCATTGGTTCATTGACCAAATTAAAAAACCTTGACCTTTCAAACAACTCTTTCTCTGGAACCATTCCTCCAGAATTTGGAAACCTCACCAATTTGCAAAATCTTTCACTAGGATACCTAGATAGTTGTATAATTGAAAACTTAGATTGGTTGTCTTCTCTATCTTCTTTAAGTTACCTTTATATGAGTGGAACTTCTCTGGCCAAAGCAAATAACTGGGTAAATGTGACCTCTCAAAAGTCATGCATCCATATTCTTCAGTTGTCAACTCTTCTTTATCTATTTGGTACCTTTATCTCGATAACAACAATCTCAACTCATCAGCTTATCAATGGTTGTGCCCATTACTTAGCAATAGGCTTGTGAATTTTGATGTTTCTGGTAACTCGTTTGATGGGAAGCTTTCAGATTTTCTGAACAACTTGTCTCGATGCACATCCCCAAATATATTACATTTATTGGATGCTTCAAATAACCAATTAACAGGGTCATTGTCTGATGAGATTCAAAACTTTTCATCCTTAATTTGCTTGTACCTAGATTCCAATCAGTTAAATGGAACAATAAGTGACAAATTGTGGCAACTACCCTCACTTAGAGTACTGCATCTATCTTCCAATTCTCTTAGAGGTGTTATCTCTGAAAACATTGGAAAATCAAATCTTTGGTATGTAGATCTTTCATACAACTCACTCGAAGGAGTTTTTTTTAATGATGACGTGTCAAACATTTCTATGAGTGTAGTGTATATTGATTTCAGCTAGGACCTCGTTTCCCCAAATCGATACAAAAAATGAAAAACCTTAGCCATCTTGATCTTTCCAACAATAGCATTTCAGACACAATTCCTACTTTTCCGGCACAAGTAAGTTTTTTAGATCTGTCCAGAAACAAATTCCAAAGAGGAATCTCTTTCTTGTGCCAAATCTATGAAAACATTGAATTTCTTGATCTCTCACGTAACGCATTGACCGGGCAACTTCCGGACTGCTTGAAGAATTTGACGCGTCTAGAAGTTCTTAATTTTGGCCACAACACTCTATCAGGATATATTCCTCCCTTTGTAGGATATTTGGGTCAACTCGAGACGTTATCTTTATACAACAACAGCTTCTCTGGAGAATTGCCATTGTCTTTGAAGAATTGCACCAAGTTAGGCCTTTTGGACTTGGGGGCCAACAAATTATATGGTAATATTCCTGTTTGGATTGGTAAAAACTTGTTAAGGTTGTATGCCCTTAGCCTAAAATCAAACAACTTTTCCGGAGCCATTCCTTCACAAATATGTCAATTAGTAAGTCTCCAAATCTTAGACTTGTCATTTAACAATCTCCATGGAACAATCCCATCTTGTGTGCATAATCTCACTTTCATGGTTCAAGAAGGATTGTTTACGGAACAGAATCGACATCACTATAGTAGTTTTGTTAATCTTAATGATGGTTACACTGTTGGCGATAGCTATATTGACAATCTATTGATTGAATGGCAAGGAAAGGTAAATGAGTTTAGTAGAAATCTTGGATTTGTTAAGACAATTGATTTATCAAGCAACAGTCTCACAGGACAAATCCCATATGAGATTACCAATCTGCAGGGATTAGTATTACTAAACTTGTCACGTAACGCTCTACTTGGAGAGATTCCAAAAGATATTGGTCAAATGAAAGAACTTCAAATTTTGGATTTATCCAAAAACAGTTTCTCAGGAGGTTTGCCATCAAGCATGTCTAAGATTAATTTTTTAAATTATCTTGATGTGTCGGATAATAACTTGTCTGGGAGGATTCCATCAAGCACTCAACTCCAGTCCTTTGAACCATCAAGGTACACTGGAAATGCTGGACTCTGTGGACCTCCCCTGACCAAGTATTGTCCCGGAGATAAAGAACTTGAAGTAACACCTGTAGTTGGTGAAAGTAAGAGTGATGGTGAAGACATAGATGAACTTATGAGATGGTTTTATATTGGAGGGGCAGCTGGTTTTCCTACTGGATTTTGGATAGTAGTTGGCGCTTTACTTCTTAACCGCCGTGTGAGACACGCTTTTTTTCAGTGTCAAGATAGCTTGAAAGATTGGGTGTATGTCAAGGTGGCGGTGTTCATGGCAAAATGGCGAAGGGTTTCACGTGCGTAGTTTTATATGTTTTTTGTGTGCTTTTTTCCTGCTTAATATTGTAATTTCATGCTTTACTTGTATTTGGCAATGGTTTTTAGTCCAAGTTATTAATAAAATTGCCACTAACACCATGGGTGGCCATTTCCGTGCGCTGTGTGATATACGACATCTCCATATGTTCATATAGTATAAATTGTATAATAATATGATGCACGGAAAGTGTTTACTGAAATGCTTTATATAGAATTCCAACATACTTGATGATGTTAAGCCGTTAACGTATCATACTATCATGGCTAGCTAAAGTGAACAAACATGAACCTTTACGATAAGATATCATGCTTCAAAAGCAACTGCTGTGGTGTAATACAGGCCAATGTAGGCTATATATTACGTTTGAAATCTAAGCGTGGTATGAAGACTGTAGCGTTGTTTTAGTCTTGATTAAGAGGCACATGAAATAAGCTCTCAATGCACCTAAGAAATCTGAATAATGATATCTTTTTTGTTTGAAAACTTAAGTTTTGTGTCTCAATCGCTAATATAAAACCATTGGAAAATTTCTTATGTCATGGTTTCGATCCTTATCGTGTAATATTTCAACTCCTTTCTCTGCTCAATTTAGTAATTATAAATGAAATCTTTATAATACAAGATTTCTAAACTTTTTATTTGTTGTTTTGTTGTACTAAAGTATAATTGCAGTTGATGGAAACTATTGTAGTTGCAATCACGTAAAAATTAAGATTTTACATTTATCATGATCCAAAGATATTAAGCAATAACCACGAAACTTGAGCCTGGTATCTCATTTAATTGTTTGATTATGGTTTTCAGCAACCACATTAGTCTCATCTTGTCATTGTGGATACCAACCTCGATGAAAAGAGAAAAACCCTAAACCTGTCACTATTAGCTAATGGGATTTTACTCATCAAGTTATCGTTACAGTTGTCTCACAAAGAGGTTCTCTTGGAAATCTTTCATTTTGATCTTGGTATGAAGAATTAACTTAATTGGTCATAACAAACCTAATTACAGGTTGATATTGTTTATTTTGATAATACATAACAGAAGAATAAGAGCTGACCGGAGCCAAGATTCAATGTTAGAAGGTATTTTCTTGTAAATTAAAAGATTCGATATTAACGGTGCCAACAGCGAATACCAAGCATCCCCTATAGTCACCCTGCACAAGAAGTTGTTGGAATACATCAACTAAGAAATGATAAGCATTTTTTTTTTTACAAATATTTAGGAGACTTGACCATTTCATATGGTTAATCTACGTTATTCTTCTTATAACTTTTGTAATATGCGACAGTAGTTTCAAGGCACTTCCTCTTATGCATTGCCGATTTGATTCGTTCATCTAAGGACTAGCTTCTCTTTTAATATATGTGAATGAAACTGTAACATCCCAATCTTTCAGGGACTAAACTTGCCAAATAATCAAAGTTGAAATTATATTAATCGAATACTTCATTCCTGAAACAAAAATTCCGAATTATCTTTCCTCTTCTCCAAAACTCACGTACCATCTTCACCAACATCATATCAAGCTAGTGGTAGTGCTACTGAAGAATGCAAGACCGAGAACTAGACCTCGGTGGGATACTTGGGTAATGAGCCTTTTCCCCTACACGCTCTCTTACCAAGAAACGCCCTAGGTTGTATGCTTTTGTGTATGAACATATGAACTTATGGTTATGTGATAATCAAATAGATAAGTAGTTTCTTTATAGCTTTAAGGGTGTTTGGCATAGTGCCATTCTTGCCCATATTGACCCATTTTGATTATGTACGGGTCAAGATGAATTACTTATGTTATGTACAGTTTTATGTGTTAATATAAGCGTTGGTGTTAATATTATATTAGTCAAAAAAAAAAAAAAAAAAAGAAAACCTGGCGTTTCAAGTTGGTACCGAGGCGTTGGTTTAAGGATTTAGGTATCCAAGATGGGTACTTAGACTTAAACCTAGGCTCCGTGGGACCTATAGTATTAGACACGTTTCCGCATTATTATGTAGTATCGATATTAGTATTAGTCAAGCATACATTGGTTGTATGGTAAACATATTACAAGTATTCGTGAATTTGGTGTACATGGTCAAGGTGAGGACTTGATTATCTGATGGAATTATTACGGCCTGTGCCAACGTGGTAATAATCGCATCACATAACGGGAATTTACCGATATTATGTTACACCAAAGGAATGAACCCCGATAGTAATATTAAGTTCATGCATATAGAAATCTATACATTATGAATCTTGCAGTGACTCTTATTGTTCTCTTATCGTGCAATATGTTTAACTTTCAGCGTAGATATGGCTGAAATACCTCCTAACAACTCTGAATGGCCGACTCATGTAGACATACCAGAACAGGATGATCGGGAGTCCTCCCCGATCCAAGACTCACAGATGAGCATGATAATGCTCCTATTCCTAATGCTATGGCTAGACGGATCGTAGATATAATATCTCGAGATAGCCAAGGCACGAGAAGCGACTATACCATATTATCTGAGCGTCTCAATGAGATCATAGCTCGGACTATCAAAACAGAACTTGATCGAACCGGCTGCACGCAGTCGCGCCACCCAAGGAAGTTACTTATACTTGACTTCGACTTGCAAGCCTCCGATTTACTCGGAGAACAAGATCCTTTTAAATGCCACAGATGGATCCAAGATGTTGAGGGGGCGTTTGCCACCAGTAAATGCCCTGAGGAACGTTGGGTTAATTTTGCTATTAATCTCCTTCGTGATCGGGCTAAAACATGGTGGAATTGGACCCTTGCATCAAAAAGTCCAGAAATTGCTAGGAGTATGACCTGGAAGGAGTTCAAGGAATTACTCTTTCAGAACTTTGCTCCAGAGGCGGAACTTAATAAGATTCGCCGAGACTTCTTGGGTACCCACCAGACCACGGAGTCAGTACATGAATTCTCCATGACCTTCCTTGACAGAGCACATTTTCTACCTGAATATGCTAATGACGAAAGGTTGCTTATGAAACATTATGTGGATATGCTTAGAAAAGATATCCGTCAGCTTATTTCAGCCAGGGATTGGAAAAACATGGATCAGCTCATGAATGCAGCTTTAGAGCGAGAACAGGAAACAAAGAAAGAGGAAGAGATTCCTCCTAAAAGAAAGATGGAGCAGGCTAGTTCGTCCCGGAAGAAAGTTAAGCCGAACGAGGCTTATCCTAGTACGGGGGGTAGGAGTTTTCCACAGTGTGCGAATTGTAAAAGGTTTCACCCAGGAGAATGTCGTGCAGGTAGCAAGACCTGCTACAGTTGTGGTGAGCCTGGTCACATTAGTAAAGATTGTCCAAAACCAGTTCAGGTTTGCAGGAAATGCTATGATCCAAAGCACACGACTGAGTCTTGTCCCAATGTCAGACCCCTTCCTCCTCCGCGTCAGCAAGAGCCTAGGAGGAACACAGACAGGCGAGGGGCGCCATCTGCTTCTAGACCTTCAGGAGCCCCTAGCCTTCCTATCGTCCAAAGACCACATAGGCCACCAGCCCGTGTTCATCAGATGACTGTAGATGAAGCTAAGGAAGCATACGACGTTGTGACAGGTACCTTCTTTGTGAATTTATTACCTGCTCGTGTGCTATTTGATTCTGGTGCGGATAGATCTTTTGTATCCGAAAGGTTTAGTAGGAGATTTTCTGTTCCGATTAGTCAGCTTAAGCCACCACTAGATGTGGAAGTAGCTAATAACAAAGTGATACGTGTAACCGATGTCTTCCAGAATTGCGAAATAGAAGTCGATAATGATAAGTATCTAATCGATTTAATTCCTCTCCCTATGGGAGAGCTTGATGTAGTCATAGGTATGGACTGGCTCGGTATGAATGAAGCCATCATTGTATGCCGACATAAGCTAGTCCGACTCGGAACCCCAGTGGGAGAAACAATCATCTATGGCGGCGTGAAGGCTAACCTTGCTATTTGTACTTATGCTAGAGCCAAGAGATACTTGGCACGTGGTCATCAAGCCTATTTAGCTCATGT
This sequence comes from Chrysanthemum lavandulifolium, assembly GCA_022545495.1. Lineage (NCBI taxonomy): Eukaryota > Viridiplantae > Streptophyta > Magnoliopsida > Asterales > Asteraceae > Chrysanthemum > Chrysanthemum lavandulifolium. The sequence goes on along the minus strand of CM040241.1, from coordinate 24,725,599 downwards.
TGTTGATATTCATAAGTCTGCTCCAAATCTTGATAATATTCCAATTGTTAGGAATTTCCGATGTCTTTCGGAGGAACTCCGGGTATGCCACGATGAGCGGTAGAGTTCCACATTGATCTTATTCCGTGGAGTACTCCTATTGCCAAACTCCCTACAGACTTGCCCCATCGAAATGCAGAACTCATGGAAGCGATTACAAGAACGCTAGATAAGTGGTTTCATTCGCCCATGGTTCCCGTGGGAACACCGATCCTTTTGTGAAAAGAAGGATGGTAGTATGCGCATGTGCATCAACTACCGAGAGCTCAATAAAGTTACTATCAAGAATCGTTATCCTCTTCCTAGGATAGATGATTTATTTGATCAGCTTCAGGGCGCAAGTTTCTTTTCAAAAATAGACCTCAGATCTGGATATCATCAGTTAAAGATTCGGGAAGAAGATATCCCGAAGACAGCTTTCCGAACTAGATATGGGCATTATGAGTTTATAGTTATGCCATTTGGTTTGACGAATGCCCCAGCAGCTTTTATGGACCTAATGAATCGGGTCCGTCCGTCCGATGTTAGATAAGTCGATTATTGTGTTTATCGACGATATCCTCATTTATTCCAAATCGACTAGTGATCACGAAACCCACTGCGCCAAGTCCTCGGCATGTTAAGGCGAGAAAAGCTTTATGCTAAGTTCTCGGTGTGAATTACGCTCCGAGAAGTTCAATTTCTGGGCATGTCATAAATAGTGAGGGCATTAAAGTAGATCCAGCTAAAATTAGTGCCATCATGAATTGGGGGCGACCCAAAACTCCCACAGAAATTAGATCATTTCTTGGACTTGCGGGTTACTACCGCCATTTTATCAAAGATTTTGCAAAGATTGCTTCTTCTCTTACTGAGCTCACCCGCAAGAATGAAAATTTCGAGTGGGGTGAGGATCAGGAAGTCGCCTTCCAAACTCTTAAACAGAGGTTAAGTCAGGCTCCAGTCTTAGTATTGCGAGAAGGCAATGATGATTTCGAAGTTTATTGTGATGCATCTTCTAATGGCCTCTACCGTGTTCTTATGCGAGAGGGTCGAGTCATCGCCTATGCCTCTAGGCGACTTAAGAAACATGAGGAAGAATATCCTACTCATGATTTAGAGCTAGCGGCGAGTCCTTGCCTTAAAAGCGTGGAGGCATTACCTTTACGGTGTAAAGATCAAGATCTTTACCGACCATAAAAGCCTCAAATACTTCTTTGATCAGCGTGACCTCAATATGAGGCAAAGACGTTGGTTAGATCTAGTCAAGGACTATGATTGTGAAATCCTTTATCATCCAGGGAAAGCCAACGTTGTAGCAGATGCCTTGAGCCGTAAAACGAGGCACGACTCCTTATTGGTCAAATCACTTCAGATGGTGATTACCCCTGACTTTTATGAGCATATTAAATCAGTTCAGCATGAAGCATGGGAAAATGGCGATGTAAATTCAGAGCGGCTCGTGGGTCAGGTGCACAACTTAGTTGTAGACTCACGAGGGCTCAGAGCACGCTTCGGTAGAATATGGATACCGAATGATAAAGAGCTCAAAAAGTTGTTACTTGATGAGGCTCATAAGTCAAAATATTCTATTCACCCAGGTGCCACCAAGATGTATTATGATCTTAAACCAGATTATTGGTGGCCAGGTATGAAAAGAGACATTGTAAAATATGTCGAGCGATGTCTTACTTGTCTCAAGTTAAGGCGAACATCAACAACCTTATGGTAAGCTACAACCTCTTGAGATTCCGTGTCAAAATGGGAAAGGGTTACTATGGATCTTATCACAAAATTACCCAAGACACGCGTCGACATGATGCTATATGGGTGATTGTAGATCGTTTAACAAAGTGCGATTTTCCTTCCTATTAAGGAATCGATGTCCTCAGAAGCTCTCGCGGAGTTGTATCTTCGCGAAGTAGTAGCCCGACATGGAGTACCAGTCTCTATAGTATCAGATAGAGATATCAGATTTACTTCTAGATTCTGGCAGAAATTTCAAGAGAACCTAGGTACTCGTGTCCATTTTAGCACAGCTTATCATCCACAGACAGATGGTCAGAGTGAAAGGACCATTCAGACACTAGAAGATATTCTTCGAGCCTGTGCTATTGACTTCGGTGGTAGTTGGGATAAGTACTTAGCGCTAGCAGAATTCTCGTACAATAACAGCTATCACTCCAGTATTAAGATGCCTCCATACGAGATGTTGTATGGAAGGAAATGTCGAACTCCTATATGTTGGGGTGAAATTGGGCAAAGAGAATTAGCCAGTTCTGATGTTGTCCAACAGACGAATACGAGATGTTGTATGGAAGGAAATGTCGAACTCCTATATGTTGGGGTGAAATTGGGCAAAGAGAATTAGCCAGTTCTGATGTTGTCCAACAGACGAATGAAAAGATTGATCAAATCAAAGAAAGGCTTAAGATGGCCCAGGATCGACAGAAGTCCTATGCGGACAAGAGGAGACGACCAATAGAATTTCAGGTCGGTGATCATGTTATGCTGAAAGTTTCTCCATGGAAGGGTGTTATCCGTTTCAGAAAGCGTGGAAAGCTAGGACCACGTTACATTGGTCCATTGAATAACCGGCGAGTTGGAAAGGTAGCGTCTGAGACTTGAGTTACCGGAGGTTAAACAACATCCATAATACTTTCCACGTGTCTCGACTACGAAAATGTCGCGGATGAGTGAGTATGTCCTCAGCGGACATAGTAGTTTATGAGAAACTTGGCTACGTTGAAGAGCCGGTGAGATTGTTGACACTATGGTCAAGAAACTCAAAAAGAGAGGTCCTACTACTTAAAGTCGGATGGAAGCACAAAAAGGGGTTAGAGTATACATGGGAACCCGAAGAGGAGCTCATTAAATACTACCCCGCTTTTTATCAGGAATGGTTTGTGAGGACACAAACCGAATAAGTGGGGGAGAGTTGTAACATCCCAATCTTTCAGGGACTAAACTTGCCAAATAATCAAAGTTGAAATTATATTAATCGAATACTTCATTCCCAGGAAACAAAAAAATTCCAGAATTATCTTTCCTCTTCTCCAAAACTCACGTACCATCTTCACCAACATCATATCAAGCTAGTGGTAGTGCTACGAAGGGTACGAAGACCGAGAACTAGACCTCGGTGGGATACTTGGGTAATGAGCCTTTTCCCCTACACGCTCTCTTACCAAGAAACGCCCTAGGTTGTATGCTTTTGTGTATGAACATATGAACTTATGGTTATGTGATAATCAAATAGATAAGTAGTTTCTTTATAGCTTTAAGGGTGTTTGGCATAGTGCCATTCTTGCCCATATTGACCCATTTTGATTATGTACGGGTCAAGATGAATTACTTATGTTATGTACAGTTTATGTGTTAATATAAGCGTTGGTGTTAATATTATATTAGTCAAAAAAAAAAAAAAAAAAAAGGGCCTGGCGTTTAGAAACAAAAGCATAATCTAATATTAAGAGTTAAAACATTTTCTTCTTTAATCTCTGTCGCATCACACCGCTTCACAATAGATATGTGTTTATAACATAAATATGCAATAGTAATATGCGAATTTACACTTTAATCAAGTGATTTCCAACTATTCTTGGACATTAATGAAGTGTTTCTTATTATAACTTAGGTAACTATCACTCACATATGCACATAAAGGTGTGTAGAAATAAGCATAAGTAAATAAATTGGAGTTATCGCGTGTGACAATTGATTGCCTATTAACATAATCACGAATGAAATGCCCGATTTGTAGAAACGAAAAAATGACTACTAAGAATTCTCGTACATATTGAATGACCCGTAAGTTTTCGTCATGGAAAACATAAAGAATAACAAAGAATTTGAGCACATAACATAGTTACATACGATAGAGTAGTGCAAATAATATGTGATCTCAAATTGAAGTAGCTATAAATTAATTTGGTTTTTTTTTTCAACATTTCATTAAACCAATTGTTATCAAACTCAAAGTAGCTATAAATGAATTAGTTTTTTTTTTTTTTTTTTTCTCTGACATCCCATCAAACCAATTATTATCGATCTTGAAGAACCAATCTATGCCATACGAATAAGATTTACGTGCTTCGGAAGATTTTGAAAATTGAGTTTGTTTCAAATGTTGATAAACTTCTCGGTACTCTTGCATTGTAGACAAAACACTTCAACCGTTTGGTTTCATTTATGGTTTTATCACAGCAAAGGAATGAAACGTCTATGTTTGAATATTTATTTGGCCTGCCTTTCACACAACGACGTGCCAATTTGTTCTTCGTATTCAAAGAATAATATCGCCTCTTGTCAAACAATCATGACTAGATCTAGTTATACAATATCACTGCCATACTCTTCTGCATATAAGTTTTCAATGTTACAACCTATTTAATTTACAATTAACATGCTAAACTCCTCCACAAATATGTTTTTAATGTTACAGCCAATTCAGTTTACAATTTTTTATACCCACTCATTCCATCTTTCTTTTTGTTTTTTAATAACAAAGAGCTTGTACTCACTAGGTTATCAGTTATCCAATAAGTAATTTCATCTTACACTAAACAAAATAATTTAAGAAAATGTGTAGAATGTAAAGTAGTTGATAACTTTGAAATTACTAACCTTTTTCACTTCGAAGGTAAGTAGACTTTGAAAGGTTTTAATGGATATTTAAATAATAGTATGTCCGGATTCGAACTCGAGACTTCGGGATTGCACACATTACGTATGAGAATTGATGTACATAATTAATATAAATAAAACGTTATTATTATTAATTATTAATCACTAAATAAAACATAACGATAGTTAAATAATTAACGAGGTTTGGTTAGCATCGTTAAATATTAACTAGAAGGACTAGAGATGAAATTACAAGTCGGAAAGTTCTAGAATTCCTTGGGAATGCTTTGGCGATCGGTGGAGGTTTCCAAACCAATCCCACTCAAACTTGTACTCCAAGATATGTTAACTATAAATACAAATCAATGTATTCATTATTGACTAACCTTGGATTACCAATAACCTAATTTCTTCTCCTTCTCCTCTCCTCTTTGTGTGGCCGGTCGAATACCCTCACCCCAAGGGTTTTCGATTTTGTCTTAGCTCAAAGATAAAGTGTTTGGTTTATTAGTGATTCAAGGAACTAGCTTCTCCACATCAAATCGCTATTAGTACGTGTGTACAAGAACGAAGAACAAGCACACTTGAGCTTGTAATCCTTGGTGGTCGATTTTTGGGTTGGACGATTTGTATAAACCCTAATTTAGGGTTTTGGGTTTTGTTACTTGATCACATAATCGTTTGATTACTTGAATTGCTAAAAGGTACGCACTTTCTTGTTTGGTTAATTAATTACATATATTATTCCTATTGTCTTCCTCTGCTTGCTTTGATGATGTATTTGTTTTATGTATAATTGTTATGAGTATAAAATTCCAACAGTGGTATCAGAGCCAGGTTAATATGATGTAATTAATTACCGAAACACATAAAAATTGGATCTTTATGATTATATGCATGCTTTTTATGGTTTCTAGGGTTTTGAATTCGAAACCCTAATTTTTTATATATATGGGTCGATTACCCTAATATTTATTTAATTAGGTTTTAATTTTGTAAAACTTGTAGAAACCCTAGGATTGCATGCTAATTTTATGTGGTTATTAATGAATAATTGTTATGTGCCATGTAATATGCGTATCTTGGGTGATAATTGTTATGCGGAATCCATGGTGGAACATGCATGTTTTGCCATGGAGTATTGTTTATTGTATATTGATTAATTGTTAAGTGATACACACATGTTTTATTTATTTAATAATTATTGAATTGGGGAAGACCTCAATTATAACTAATAAAATTCGTTTGGTGCTATTTGGTATACTATTAACTTCGACTACATGATCGACTTGTCGATGTATGTAGCTCATCTACCTGCGAGATGAAAGTCCTAGTTAATGTATGCATTAATTCGCCTAGAATTGTTATTAGTGTTTATTGAAATAATTATGCATGTGGCTAATTCTTTTACATATGTTAAATTGTTTAGTTATATGTTTATATTATTTGAGTGTGTTTAATTTTTATTAAAATGCTTTTTGTTTATATATTGTTTTGACATGTTAGTAAGCAAAAGGGTTTTTATGAATAGAAAATTAACTGGACTAAATAATGGCGAAATTGATTTGTTAACTAAAATTATTCTTGAACTTTTAATCGATGATGCGATTGTACTAAATGGTTAGAGCGGCTCACCCACTAGAACAAACTATAAAGGGTATTTAAGAAGTGAGCATAGTCTCACCGAATGGATGTCTAAGGTTATGCTTGATACTTACAGTCCTCGCCTCACATGCGTTCGATTGGAGCTACCTAGTATAACCATTCTATGTACGAAGCATCTTAGTGCAAAGTTGTAAGTTTCTCAACGCATCGATTAAAACTTTGTAGAATTCAATCTTAGCAATTAAAATCTTTTAGTAAGTTTTTCAAAATTTTATGTTATAAAGTTGTATGCATGCTTCTTTATACATAAGTTTTGATTACACATCAAAATTGTACCCTTTAAAATTTAAGTTTATGCCATCTAATGATATGAAACACTTGAAGTTGTAATTTAGTTATGTGAGACCTTGATCTAGATTACAATAACGAGGTGAATTATTTTGTTGTATGAGACCTCAGCTTTATGATTTGCAGTTTCTAAATTAGACAACTTAATTAAGTTAGTTAGTGAGACCTATAACTTAAGGCATAAGATGGGATAAAACATGCTTGCATTTTGCATTAATTGTTTTGGCAAAATTGTAAATCCCATAATTTTTTGGAATTGAAAACTTGTTTGTCAATTATCGTTTTTCAACGATTACCTATTCTATACTTTCACCACTAGCAGATCAACTGATGTGGTGGAACTATGATAATGAGGATCCAAACTTCAAGGAAAATTCTATGGTTAATATGAATATTGACCAAAGGGTATTTTATTTTCTTGAATGTTTACTTATCGAAAGTACTAACTTTTGAACTTTTATTTCTGTAGAAATGGCTCAAGTGAATCTCTCGCACTAGCCTCGTCGTTCAAATCTATGTTTGATCGAGAGAAATTACCGGTAGCGAATTTCAATGATTGGTATCGCAACTCGAATTGTCTTCGGGGTTGCCAAAGACTCAATTATTGACTCGCGCTTGTCCTCCTGAACTGCGGTGATGCTACTTCTTTGAAGCACGAGTACATGGCAACTGAGTATGACAAGTATAATGAGGTCGCTTTGCATTATGCTCGGGAGTATGAACTCAAACTTGCAAAAGCAATTTGAGAGTTACTTCCTAATCTCATCTTTGACGAATTGCAAAGGTTGTTTGAAAAGCTGTGTATTGTAGAGATGACTTGATTGATGCTCTTCACGGTTGCAAGCAAGGAGAAGGAAACTGTGGCGCCACTGCACGGAAATGATGAGTTACATGGACCGGTTGGGCGTTTGAACTATGTCTACCCTAATGACATACAAATTGGCACGATCAACGATCCCTTAACAGGAATTTGATGGTTTCGTGCGAATTATAATATGCATTGCACGGGAAGGCGGTCGATGAGGTACATGCAATGCTCATTGATTACGAAAAAGGTTTGCCCAAGAAGGCCTCTACACTGCGGTTTTGACCATCCGTAAGGGTAGAATTTCTAAGCCTAATAAGCCGCTAGCGAACAAGAAAGGGAAAGGTAAGGGTAAAGGCGATAAGGAAAACAAGTTATGACTTATCGGCAAGAACCCAAGTACCCTCCCAAAAGCGTGAGAATCCGAAGAAGGATCGAGCTTGTCATCAACGCACCGAGGTTGGACCTTTGGAAGAGGAATTGTCCATTGTACCTTGATGAGTTGCGCAATAAGAGGTATAAAAATCACGCACTGTGGCGATGCTTGACTACTCTTTTGATGATAGAATTATTTGCTTTTCCTCATAAAATAAATTCTGGGTATATGATCTTGGATGTGGTATTCACATATGTAATACTGCTGCAGGGACTTAGAGGAGCAAGGAAGCTTGCCTATGGATGACAATACTGCACGTGGGTAATGGAGCACATGCAGATCGTTGAAGCTATAGGCACGTTTGATTTAGTTTTACCTTGGGTTTAGTCTCGTCATTAAACGATTGTCATTCGCACCTTCCATTGTTAGGGGTGTCGTTTCTATTTCCTTGTTAAAAGATATTGGTTTCGTTCATACATTTCTTGATTATGGAATTTCATTTCTTTAAATGATGTTTTTACTTTAATGTTATTCCGATGAAATGGTGTGTTTGAAATTGATTTGCATGATAATGTTGTTGATAAAAATAATTACATCTTTAGCATCAATAATAAAAGAATCAAAAGTGATTTGGATTCTTCATTTCTTTAACATTGTAGACTTGCTCATATAGGCAAGAAACGCATGCAACAATTTGCAACACGATGGGCTATTGCAAGACATCAATGATGAATCATTTGATAAATGCGAATCTTGCATATCGGGAAGATGACCAAGAAACCTTTACAAATAGTTTAGAAAGGGCTTCGATCTTCTTGGTGTGATACATCTTGGCGTATGTGGACCACTAAGACATGTGTCAAGAAAGGGTGCTAGCTACTTAACCTTTATCGATGATTTCGATCGTTATGGTTATGTTTATTTACTTAAACATAAACATGAAGTCTTTGAAACATTTAAGGTTTTAAGAGTGAAGTAGAACGCAACTAGGAAAGAAGATTAAAGCTCTTCGATCCGATAGAGGTGGTGAATATTTAAGCCAAGAGTTTAAAGATTATCTAGTCGAGTGTGGTATTGTCCAACAACTCACATCTCCATATACTCCACAACAAAATGGTGTATCCGAGAGAAGAAATCGTACATTGCTAGACATGGTGCGATCGATGTTTAATCTTACTACTCTTCCCTTATCCTTTTGGGATTATGCTTTGAAACTACTTTGCTCGCATATTGAATATGGTTCCAACTAAGAAGGTTGATAAGACTCCTTATGAAGTGTGGTATGGGAATCCTCCCAACTTGTCTTACTTAAAGGTGCAGGGTTGTGAGGCATTTGTTAAACGTGACTCTGTGATAAGTCGCAACAAAGATCTCATTAAGTGTGTCTTCGTAGGATACCCAAAGGAAACGATGGGTTACTACTTTACTTTCCACTGAAAACAAAGTAATTGTTGCTAGGTATGGAGACTTTCTTGAAAAGGATCTCATATCTCATGAATTCGGGTGGAGAGTATATGATCCGGAAGATGATCAGAAGATACAACACCTTACGAGAACACTAGCCAACCTCAAGTAGAACACGAAAGTCCGGGCGTTCCACCGAGATTGAAGTGATTCCCATTCGTGAGATCTGCAAGGACTACGTGTGCACTGGCGTCTATGTCTCAACGTAGAAGGCGAGGAAAATATGTTAGGGATCTTGGTGAACACGCTAACTATAAAGCCGTCATGATGAGTCCCGAAAAGGAAAATGGCGAGTTGCAATGAATGGGGAAATGCAATCCATGAAAGATAACGAAGTCTCGGATAGAGGTTGACTTACCTCCAAATGCTAAGGTAGTTGGAAGTAAGTGGCTCTTTAAGATAAAGACCGACATGGATGGCAATGCACACACCTATAAAGCTCGTCTTGTAGCTCAAGGTTTTACTCAAACCTATGGGGTAGACTACGAGGAGACATTTTCTCCAGTGCAGAACATTAGAGCTATTAGGATTCTTATAGCTATAGCTGCGTACTATGACTATGAGATATGGCAAATGGATGTCAAACCGCCTTAAATGGTCGCCTAGATGAGGACATCTATATGGCGCACTGAAGGGTTTGTGAATCCTAATTTTCCAAAGCGTGTATGCAAACTTCAAAGATCCATTTATGGGTTGAAGCAAGCATCAAGGAAATGGAACAAGAAGTTTGATGAAGAAATCAAGAAATTTGGTTTCACTCAAAATCTTGATGAGCCATGTGTGTATCACAAAGCTAGTGGGAGTAATGTTATTTTCCTTGTCTTATATGTCGATGACATATTGATCATGGGAAAAGACATTCCAAGTATGCAAGATGTAAAGTCTTATCTTGGAGAGTGCTTTTCTATGAAAGACTTAGGAAGCGACATTTATTGGGAATCAAGATCTATCGAGATAGATCAAGGCGATTAATTGGACTAAGCCAAAGTGCTTACATTGATAAAATCTTGAAGAGATTTAGTATGCAAAATTCCAAGAAGGATATTTGCCAATGCAAGTTGAACATGGCTTAAGTAATAAACTATCGCGTCAACACTGTGAGGTGGAATACATGAGAAAGTTCCTTATGCTTGGTGTAGGATCTATCATGTATTACCGATCGGTATCAACAGAACCGGTGTGAAGCATCGGCAGCTGTTAAGAACATTCTTAAGTATCTAAGGCTACTAAAGAAATGTTTCTAGTGTATGGAGGAAATCCGGATCTGAACTTGATGTTCTGAGGTTTTTGCGATCGTCATTCCAAACCGATAAAGATGATACAAGTCTCGGACGGGTTATGTCTTTGTCATTAAAGGAGCAGATTGATTGGAAGAGCAAGAAGCAAACAACGTTGCGATGTCTATTCTGTTGAGTACATAGTCGCTTGAGCTGCGATGGAAGTTGTTGGATTAGGAAATTCATTTCGGGACACGGAGTAATGCCCTCAATCGAATTACCTTTAAATGTGTATTGTGACAACTCTGCGCAATAACATTTGCCAATGAGCTGGAGTCATGAAGGGCGCCAAACATTTTCCTCGTCGATATCACTATGTTAGAAACAAGTCGACATAGTGAAATCAATCTACTCAAAGTTCATATAGATGAAAATATAGTGATCCCTTTACGAAGCCTTTGCCAAAAGATAAACTTCTTGACCATGCTGATGGGATTGGACTTCGTTTAGCTAGTAATTTCATGCGGATCATGATTAGTATTTGGATAAAGGATGTTATGAACAAATATTACTTTAATGAAATAAAATAGTGGTTTATGTTTATTTTTCATTTTCTTAATATTATATCCTATATTTGCATGTTTAATCCATGAGTAACTTATGTTATTCTAAATAGTCCGTTGTCAATCAATGATGTGGGAATGCCATTGAATTAAGACAAATCTGAGTTTTGGTAGAGTATACTTTAAAGTATATTGATGCGTGGGACATACCAGATTCACATGATATTCAATGAATTGAATATAGGACTCATCCCAACTTTACATGATGATACTTTTGGATTTTATCATTAAGTATATCATGAAGTGTTTATCCTCGGACTTGAGATACCGGATAAGCGATATGAATGTAGTGCATTTGTGTAAGATAGTCTAACGCTATCCGTGAATCGGTAGTTATAAGGGCTATTTTCAAAGTGTTGCAAAATTCATGAGTTATGTTTGTAGTCAAGAGAATTTGTTCCTTTGAATTTGTTTCAAAGCATAATACTATATTTGGGCCCTCGTAGGATTGACAAGATGTTTGTATGGCCATACCCAAGATCTATCTCGGAATACGTTCGGATGATTTGGTAATCTTGATTCAATCATATACAACGAAATGAATATTAACTTATGAAATGACTTGATCCATATTCATAGTTAATGTAGTATTAGTAACAAAGGATAAGTAAAAATGATGAATCATTAAATGGTTTTCCAAGAGACCATACTCGATTCGATCCGGGGCGTTGGCGTGTGAAGCTAGACTAACCAATGTCATTACTATATTTAGTAATATCAGTGGGGCCGAAAGGTTTTAATGGATATTTAAATAATGGTATGTCCGGATTCGAACTCGAGACTTGAGGGATTGCACACATTACGTATGAGAATTGATGTACATAATTAATATAAATAAAACGTTATTATTATTAATTATTAATCACTAAATAAAACATAACGATAGTTAAATAATTAACGAGGTTTGGTTAACGGTCGTTAAATATTAACTAGAAGGACTAGAGATGAAATTACAAGTCGGGAAAGTTCTAGAATTCCCTAGGGAATGCTTTGGCCGATCGGTGGAGGGTTTCCAAACCCAATCCCACTCAAACTTGTACTCCAAGATATGTTAACTATAAATACAAATCAATGTATTCATTATTGACTAACCTTGGATTACCAATAACCTAATTTCTTCTCCTTCTCCTCTCCTCTTTGTGTGGCCGGTCGAATACCCTCACCCCAAGGGTTTTCGATTTTGTCTTAGCTCAAAGATAAAGTGTTTGGTTTATTAGTGATTCAAGGAACTAGCTTCTCCACATCAAATCGCTATTAGTACATGTGTACAAGAACGAAGAACAAGCACACTTGAGCTTGTAATCCTTGGTGGTCGATTTTTTGGGTTGGACGATTTGTATAAACCCTAATTTAGGGTTTTGGGTTTTGTTACTTGATCACATAATCGTTTGATTACTTGAATTGCTAAAAGGTACGCACTTTCTTGTTTGGTTAATTAATTACATATATTATTCCTATTGTCTTCCGCTGCTTGCTTTGATGATGTATTTGTTTTATGTATAATTGTTATGAGTATAAAATTCCAACAGACTTTTAGGCTAAAAAAATCTTGGTTTTTTCACCTCGATTCAATGTGTCATCTTACCTTTTATGATTTAAACAAGGAAATCGCAGGCAAAAAAATAAAACTCAGGAACTACCAAAACCATTTCTAAGACTTCTATCACTACAAGAAATACATACCAAACCCAAACAACCAATGCAGATTATATTAACTCCAAACAATTAAATAAACAAACATTCAAATAGCTAAATCAACTGCATACAATGCCATTTCGGTACTCTGCCCTAGTTGTAAGGTGGAATGGACAACGTTACTCTAATAGGAAAATATCCTCGTTGCGACCCTCTCTTCTACCAACAGTGAGTGATGGTATAGACACGTGGGGACTAACATAGAGTGTGAGAAGGTCGTAATACATCCCGACACCGGCTATAGATTGACATATGCATGCCCATTTCATTCGTTCTCGTTGTACACATCAACTCCGGAATACATAAGCATATGAGGTTGCGTGTCTGTGATACAACGAGATCGAATAAATCTGCATGCATATCGCAGTGTATAGCCGGTGTCGGGACGTCTACTAATGCCTTCTCACACTATACATTGGCGCCCATGTGTCTGTCTGTAGCATCACAAACAAAAAATCCAGACCAAACCCAACAATAAAACTAGCAATTTGTTAGCAAAAAGAATTCAAAAAAGTTTGTGCAAGTGAAAAAGGGAGGATGTTGAAATGAAATTTTGGGCTTTGTTTCAATAACAACTAAGTGGCCCGAATAACTATGTAAAAAAATCAAATTACCATAAGAACTTGTAACTGGGAGTTTCGTTTAAGCTTATTGAGGCTTATGAGCTTATTTGTTTTCCTGCTTATATATCATAAGCATAAATTTTCCGGATTATTTAGATACTTGTAGGCTTATATAAGTTTATTATATCATTATAAAGTTATATAAGTTCACAAGTCTTCAAATAAGCCATGGTTCAAACCCTGTGGATTAGTCGGCCAAAAAAGTTAGAAATCATGGTTACCCAAAAAAAAAAAAAAGCTAGAAAATTGAAACTTATAAACTATAAGCCGAAATCACATAAGCTCATAAGCCCATATATAAGCTTAAACAAACACCTCCAAAGTTTATATTCTTAGTATCTTATTTATTATTATTTTTATAAATAAAATCAATCTTTTTAGAAGTCTTTTGTGCCATAAAATAACTACGTAATTATCTTGATTTAAGTGATAACCTCGTCCTGAAACACACAAACTTTTCTTAATAATTCCGCAGCAATGGATGGGTTGCAACTTTCTGGTTGTCATTAAAAGACTGTTCAAAAACTGCTCCTGGTAACATGAGATTTAGTGCATAGTAAATTACCATAAACATAAAGGCCGAGCTTTGTGAGCTTATGCAAAACTATAATTTTTGGAAAATCTAAGCCCTAAAATCCATTTGAAAAAACAAACTAAAACACAACAATCAAAGGGAAAAATGTACAACAACATTTTCATATGCTGCAGCCCACTCCCATTTCTTACAACACTCGGGGAATCACCGAGTCTATACCACATGACCACCGAGTTGGTTCACGGTTCACCCCTCAGGTCCAGTCTAACTATCATCTAAGCTTCATGATTACCATTTACAACTCTAAACAGAAAAAACATCAGATTTTAATCAGCTTCATAAATCACTTGAAACTTTGAGTTTCTTTTTCTTCGGTTTGTTTTTGATTAGTGCAGTTTCAAAGGGTTTTGCACAGGTTGTTAGATGGATTTCCAGGATCGATGTGATCAAACTACATCATGTTTGTAATCATCATTCAAAGAATCAATAAAAGCAAACAAAGAAGATGGGTTTGAACCCTTTAAATAATCTGATATAAAAAACTGAAGGGTTAACTTGTGATTTACAGAATCCTACATATATATACTAGATGACTCGTCGTGTACATGTCTGATAGAACATAAGACATGTCGATTCAACAAAACTAAACGTTGTGAATAAAACACAATAACCCTAACTAAATAACTAACTAACTGCATGCCTTTGTTTCTGCCTAATGGGTTCCTGTTGGCCCAAACCAGAATTCTTGCAGGCTTTAATCTTGACCCATAACTGATCTTATGTACATAATTCTTTTTGGCGTCCAAGAAATTAAACGGGTCCAACAAAGGGCTCTGCATCATTCGACGTTCCAGCCATTATATTAAGGTGCTTAACTTTTGCTTCTTCTTCGGGGTTAACTGTTAGTATCGGGTCGAATCACGTTAGACCATTAGATGCCAAGTGTATTAACTATGATCTTGAAAAAGGATATTACTACACGAGTAATGTATTTTCCTACTACAAAGATATTCTGACTTATCATCATAACATTACATGCTAATTTCGGATTCTTGATCCACTTGGTCCACCGCGACGGCATCCTTTACTTCTGTTCACTATCCAAGAAAAAAACGTCATCCCGAAGTCATCCCGTAAAATCTGGCAATCAAGGTTATTTGCAATGGCAGAGCTTTCTCTTGATATCACCAAGGAGATACTCGTAAGATCAGATGCAAAGGATCTCATTCGGTACAAGATCGTATGCAAGTCATGGAATTCCTTAATCTCAAGTGGTCGTTTTATTAAGTCTCATCTTAACTACACTCTCAAAAAGCAAGCAGACAATAATGAAATTGGACATGCAAGGATTGTTTTGACTGGTCCGAGTAGAAGTCATTATAAGTGTGATATTGTTGTTTCTTCTAATGGTCAAGTATGCGTACGTTTCGATACTGAACTTTTAGTCGTTAATCCCTCAACTCACCAGCTGATAAAACTAAAAAGTCTCCCCCAGATTCCTGACCTTAAAGAACGTATTCCTTGCATGGGTTTTGGCTATGATTCATCCATAGACGATTACAAGGTTGTAATTGGGTTCAGAAACACTTGTACTCATAAATATCATTTTCTAGTCTTAACATTGAAATTAAATGTTTGGAGATCAGTCTTTGAAGAATTTAACTATAATTTTTTGTGCACGTTGTTGGTTTTATGGATATAAATTAGTAGACGTGAGTTAGGATCGAACTCGAGACTGGGATTGCACACTTTACGTATGAGAATTTAAAGTTAATAATTAAATATAAATGTTATATTTATTTATTTATTAAACGAAATAACTAACGGACGTTAAGTAATTAATGTAATGGACTAGCGGTCGTTAAATGTTTATGGAAAAGGATTAAATTGCAAAGTTGGGAAGGTTCCGAATCCCTTTAGGATACCAAACCGATCGCCAAGGAGCAAAACAAGGAAAGAAAACCAACTTGTTCACCAAGTTTAGTTGGGTATATAAACAAGGCTAGGGTTTTATTTTTCCATCTCTTGTGCTCATTAGCTAAACCCTAAAATCGTTTTGTGTGTGTGTTTGCTCTACAAACCGATCAACCACCCCTATAGGTGTCGATCCATTCTTTTCCACAACAAAGTTATTTGTTTTATAAAACTAGCATTACTTTAATTCGGTTTAGTGCGTGTGTACAAGAACATAGTAATAACATACTTTTGTTATTATCTTGGATTGAATTACAAAGCGGTAAGGGTAATTCACATAATCCTAACTAAATCAAATTAGGGTTCATCCGTTGCTAGTTTGTGGATTTGATTCTTGTTCGGCTAGAATCAAGAAAAGGTACGCATATTCTTTTATGTTAATTAATTGTTCAATAATAAATCCTATACGCCCGCATGATTACTTTGATGTTTTGTGATTATTTATTTGAATGTCTTGATATATAATTCCAACAGTGGCATCACGAGTCATTGGTTTTAATGAGTAATTAATTACATAAACGCGTAATAAAACAAATACTTGTATGTTGTTTGATATGTTAATCTAGGGTTTATGTTTAATTTATGTTTTGGTCGTTTTTTTTAATTAATGGGGCGTTCCCTATTTTTTTTAGCTCGACACATGTATAAATTTTTAGGGTTTTGAAAGTTGTTTGAAAACGTTATTAAAACCTAGAATTAATATTGATTACGTGATTAATTCGTGAATAATTTGTTGTGTGTCATGGAAATTTATAGGCGATCTTGTGACTTATTTGTATAAATTGTTATGATATCTATGATTATCCATGCATGTTAGTCATGGATTAGTTGCTTTGATAATTGTTAATTGTTGAGACATATTTATTTACGATAAATCTTGAATTGGGGATGACTTCAATTATGTATATTAATGAATCAATTATGTGCAATTTGGTATATCATTAATTATGGGTTTACGCAATCGATTCGTCGATGTATGTGGCTCACTCTCAATTGAGAGAGTGAAAGCCCTAATTAATATATACATTAATTTAACCTAGATATTGATTATTAATAGGGTTTTATCGAATAAGTTGCATGTGGCTACTTGTTTACACGTATGAATTATTTATTATGTGCATTGTTTTTAGTAATTTATTTTTATTTGTTACTTGTTTGTTTATTATGTTAGATGTTTTAAGCAAAGGGTAATTTTGAATAAAAAAATAATATGGACTAAACAATGGCTAAATTTGATTTGTTTTGGAAGAGTTAAGTTTTCAATAGTTTAATTGATTGGTGACTTTGGTACAAATGGTCCGAACGGCTCACCCACTAGAATGAACTATAAAGGGTTAATAAAGAAGTGCACACCATCATCTTGAAAGGATGTCTTAGGTTATGCTTCGCTTACACCGGTCCTCCGGGTAATTTTGAATAAAAAATAATATGGACTAAACAATGGCGAAATTTGATTTGTTTTGGAAGAGTTAAGTTTTCAATAGTTTAATTGATTGGTGACTTTGGTACAAATAGTCCGAACGGCTCACCACTAGAATGAACTATAAAGGGTTAATAAAGAAGTGCTACGATCGCACGAAAGGATGTCTTAGGTTATGCTTCACTTACGGTCCTCCCTCTGTAAGTTCGAATGGAGCTACTTAGTAAGCCATAAAATGTACAAGCTCATCTTAAGGGCGAATTAGTTTTAATTCCATGCGCCACTTTGGTGGTAATTATCCGAAACACTAAGTGTTTACACTTATGCAAAAGTACGGTATAATGGCTGATAATTATCACTAAATTCCTTGATTGGTGAACCCAATACCTCAATCAAAACTTTGATAATTTGATCTTTATGAATTGGTAATAAAAAGTTTTTTATTAAATTTATGCTACAAGGTGAATGCATGACATCTTTGTACATATTTGATTTGACCACATAAAATCAAAACTAGTACCCTTTTAAATTAAGTTATATGCCATCTAATTAAAAGGAACACTTGAAGTTGCAATTTATGTCATGAGAGTACTTGGCTAGATTGTGATGGAGAGGTAAACCTCTATGTAAAGTGAGACCTTACATGGACATATTTGCAGTTCTTTAAGTTAGACACTTAAGTTGAGTAGGTAGTGAGACATGGACTCAATGGCATAAGATGGGATGAAACATGTTTATATTTGCAATAGCGTTGGAAAATATAAATCCCATAATGATCTAGGAGTTGGAAATTGTTTGCCAATTAATGTTCGACAGATTACCTTATTATATGCGGTCGTTGCTAGCAGATCAACTGATGTAATGAGCCTATGATAATTTGAATCCTAGTTTTTCGAGAAAATTATATGGTTATATGTTTATATTACCGTTGGGTATATTTTATTTTCTTGAAAAATTGTATTATCGAAAATACTAATACTTGAACTTTTTTCTGTAGAAATGGCTCAAAATAACGATAACGCTAACATCGCACTAAGTTCTCGCATTCAAAAGCTTTTTGATCGAGAAAAGTTGGTAGCTCTAAGAATTTCAATGATTGGCACCGCTCTTTGAGAATTGTCTAGAGTTGTTGACCGGTTGAAATATCTTTATGAACCTTGCCCGAACAACCAACCGGTCCCGATACTACTCAAGCTCAAATTGATGCTTGGCAACTTGAGTATAAGCGTCCATAATGATGTGGCTTGTCTTATGTTGGGAACAATGGAATCGCTCTTCAAAAGCGGTTTGAACATTATTTCCCATATAATATGCTCAACGAACTTCGGACTATGTTTGAGAAACCGATTTAAGTCAAGATTTATGACTTCACCGACGCGTTACACGCTTGTAGGCAAGGTGAGGTAAACCCGTAAGTGCTCATGTCTTTGGAAATGAAAGGTTACATGGACCATCTAAAGACACTTGGCAAAACTTATGAAGATGACATGGGCATGAATCGATTAATAGATCCCTTAACAACGATTTTAATGGTTTTGTCGAAATTTCAATATGCAATCGCGTGGGAAGACGATTCTTGACCTACATGCATTGCTCATTGATTATGAGAAAGGGTTGCCTCAAAAGGTTCCAACATCCCAGGTACTTGCTATTCAAGGTGGAAGGATTAATAAGCCAAAACCGCAACGTGCGAACAACAAGAAAGGGAAGGGTAAGGGTAAGGTTGACAAAGGCAAACAAGTGATGGCCTATCAACCTCAACCCAAGAAGAACCCTACTCCTAGGAAGGAAAATCCTAAAAAGGATCAAGCAAGCCACCACTGTAAGAGCGTTGGGCATTGGAAGAGAAACTGTGCTCTCTATCTTGATGAATTGCGGGCAAATAAAATGAAGTATGAAGGTCCATGGCGCCTTGTACTTGTGTAATTTATTGTCATTGAATTATTTACTCTAAATCATAATAATTCTGGGTATATGATACGGGTGTGGTATTCACATTTTAATACACCGCAGGGTTTAGAGTGAAGAGGAAGCTTGCCTATGGGGAGCAATATCTACGTGGGAAATGGCGCATATGCAATTGTTGAAGCCATAGGAACGTTTAGTTTAGTATTTCCTTCGGGCTTAGTATTGTTATTGAACAATTGTCATTACGCACCTTCTATAATTAGAGTTGTTGTTTCCTTTTCAGTTTGGTTGGATGATGGTTTTACTCATACTATTTCACGTAATGGAATTGATGTTTCTTTAAATGGTGTATTTTATTTTAAAGCAATTACTGTGAATGGTGTGTTTGAAATTGATGTGTTTGGAAATGAATCTAACAATAATAACAATTCAATGTTTAGCATTAACAAGAAGATAAAGTTAGACTTGAATTCTTCTTATCTTTGGCATTGTAGACTTGCTCATATAGGCAAGGCTCGCATGCATAAGTCGGAACAAGAAGGATTTTGCAAAATATCAATGATGAATCATTTGATAAATGTGAGTCATGCATATCCGGGAAGATGACTAAGAAACCTTTTCATAGCAATATGGAGAGGGCTTCGATCTACTTGCCTTATTCATACTTGATGTGTGTGGACCACTTAGACATGTGTCAAAGAGAGGTGCTAGCTACTTCTTAACCTTTACTTGATGATTTCACCGTTATGGTTATGTTTATTTGCTTAAGCATAAACATGAGGTGTTTGAAACATTTAAGGTTTTCAAAGTCGAAGCGAATCGCAATTGGGAAAGAAGATTAAAGCTCTTCGATCCGATAGAGGAGGCGAGTATCTAAGCCAAGAGTTTAAAGATTACTTAGTCGAGAATGGAATTGTCCAGAATCTCACTTCTCCATATACTCCACAACAAAATGGTGTATCGAGAAAAGAAATCGTACATTGTTGGACATGATACGATCTATGTTTAATCTTACTACTCTACCTTTATCCTTTTGGGATTATTCTTTGGAATCACCGTCGCATTCTAAATATGGTTCCCACAAAGAAGGTTGATAAGACACCATATGAAATATGGCATGGTAAAGCTCCTAACTTGTCTTATTTAAAGGTCCGGGATTGCAGGCGTATGTTAAACGTGACTCGCAGAGATAAACTCCAACAAAGATCCGTAGAAGTGTATCTTCGTAGGATACCCTAAGGAAACTATGGGTTACTACTTTTACTATCCAACCGAAAATAAAGTAATTGTTGCTAGGTATGGAGATTTTCTTGAAAGAGATCTCTTATCTCAAGAATTCATGGGAGAGTTTATGATGATCAAGAAGATGCATTACCTTCAAAACACTAACGTACTTGATAGAACACGATAGTGCGGGTCCTCCACCGAAGTTGAAGTGATTCCGTTAGAGATCCGTAAGGAATACGTGTGCACTGAATGTCTATGTCTTAACATGAGGTTGAGGAAACTATGTTAGGAGATCTTGGAGAGCCTACTAGTTATAAAGTCGCCATGGCAAGTCCCGATAAGGCAAAATGACAAGTTGCAATGAATGGGGAAATGCAATCCATGAGAGAAAATGAAGTGCAGGTAGAGGTTGATGACATGGATGGCAATGTACACATCTATAAAGCTCGTGTAGTTGCGCAAGGTTTTACTCAAACTTATGGCATTGATTACGAGGAGACCTTTTCTCCAGAGCGGACATTAGAGCTATTAGAATTCTCATAGCTATAGCGAAGATACTATGACTATGAGATATGGCAAATGGATGTCAAAAGCAGCCTTCTTAAATGGTCGCTAGATGAAGACATCTATATGAAGCAACTCGAGGGGTTCGTGAATCCACAGCTTCCAAACCGTGTATGCAAACTTCAAAGGTCCATTTATGGATTGAAGCAAGCATCAAGGCAATGGAATAAAAGATTTGATGAAGAAATCAAAAGGTATAGATTTATTCAAAATCTTGATGAGCCATGTGTATATCACAAAGTTAGTGGGAGTGATGTAATTTTCCTAGTTCTTTATGTCGATGACATATTAATTATGGGAAAAGACATTCCGAGTTTGCAAAATGTTAAGGCATATCTTGGGAAGTGTTTTTCCATGAATGATTTAGGAGAAGCTGCATACATTATGGGGATCAAGATCTACCGAGATAGGTCAAAGCGGTTAATTGGTTTAAGTCAAAGCGCTTACATTGATAAAATATTGAAGAGATTCAAGATGCAAAATTCCAAGAAAGGATATTTGCCGATGGAAGTAAAGCATGGCTTATGTAGCGATATGTGTGCTTCAACACTGCTGAGGTGGCACGATGCGTAAAGTTCCTTATGCTTCGATGTGTAGGATCTATTATGTATCTTGTGAGATACAAGGCCGATGTGGCGTTCGCTCAAAACATGACCGGTCGATATCAACGAATCCGGGTGAACTTCATCGGATTGTTTGTTAAACATATTCAAGTATCTTAGGAATACGAAAGATATGTTTTAGTGTACGGAGGAAATCGACACGAAACTTGGTGTTACAGTTCTTGTGATGCGCCCCGGCGATGTGATAAAGATGATACGAAGTCTCGGACGGGTTATGTCTTTGTCATCAATGGAGGAGCGATTGATGGAAGAGCAAGAAGCGTATCACGATGCGATGTCTGCGATGAAGTTTAATACATAGTCGCCTTGGAAGTCGCAATGGAGGTCGTTTGGATTAGGAAATTCATTTCGGGGCTTGGTGTTATTGCTTCAATTGAATTACCTATTGATATGTATTGTGACAATTCTGCTGCAATCATATTTGCGAATGAACCCGGAGTCATGAAGGGCACCGGACATTTTCTACGGAAGTATCACTATGTTCGGGAACAAGTCCGGAAGGTGAAATAAATCTCGAAAGTTCACACGATGATAACTTAGTTGATCCGTTCACTAAGGCTTTAGCTAAAGACAAGCTTGTAGGACTTGCCAATGGAATTGGACTTCGTTTAGCTAAAAGTTTCATGCATAACTGTGATTAGTATTTGGATAAAGGATATTGTAAAATATTTATTATTTTCAATGAAATAAAGGTTGGATTATGTTTATTTTCATTTATAATATTGTTGTCCTATATTTGCATGTTTAATCCGTGAATAACTAAGTTGTTCTAAATGTCCGTTGTCGATTAATGATATGGGAGTATCATTAAATTAAGACAAATCTGAGAGATGTGGTAGAATATACTTGAAAGTATATTGATGAGAATGCATACCAATTTCGGATGATATTCAATGAATTGAATATAGGACTTATCCAACTACATAATTTACTTTGTGGATATTGTTATAAGTAAATTATGAATAGTTATCCTCGCACTTGATATACCGATAAGTGTCATGAATGCGGTGCATTTATTGTGAAGCAACTTAACGCTATACGTGGCGGTAGTCATAAGGGTTGTTTTCGAAATGTTACAAAGTTTGTGGGTTATTCTTGTAGTCAAAATAGAATTTTTCCTTCAAAATTATTTGGAGTTTAATATCATTGGGCCCTCGTAGGGTTGACAAGATGTTTGTGCGGCCGCACCCAAATCTCCCCTAAATATGTTTAGATGATTCGGTAATCTTGGTCAATCACTTACAAACGAGAAACATAATAGTTTTATAAAGAATGACTTAATTCCATATCTTTATTTAACGTGATATTAGAAACAAAAGGATAATAATAATGAGAAATCATTAAAAGGTTTTCCAGGAGCCTTGCTCGAGTTGTACTAGAGGCATCGAAGTGTTGCTAGACGCTAACCGAATGTGATCACTCTATTAAGATATATCCAAGTGAGAGCTGCTCGTTTTATGGATATAAATTAGTAGACGTGAGTTAGGATCGAACTCGTGACTATGGGATTGCACACTTTACGTATGAGAATTTAAAGTTAATAATTAAATATAAATGTTATATTTATTTATTAATTAAATGAAATAACTAACGGACGTTAAGTAATTAATGTAATGGACTAACGGTTGTTAAATGTTTATGGAAAAGGATTAAATTGCAAAGTTGGGAAGGTTCCGAATCCCTTTAGGGATACCAAACCGATCGCCAAGGGAGCAAAACAAGGAAAGAAAAACCAACTTGTTCACCAAGTTTAGTTGGAGTATATAAACAAGGCTAGGGTTTTATTTTTCCATCTCTTGTGCTCATTAGCTAAACCCTAAAATCGTTTTGTGTGTGTTTGCTCTACAAACCGATCGACCACCCCTATAGGTGTCGATCCATTCTTTTCCACAAACAAAGTTATTTGTTTTATAAAACTAGCATTACTTTAATTCGGTTTAGTGCGTGTGTACAAGAACATAGTGATAACATACTTTTGTTATTATCTTGGATTGAATTAGAAAGCGTGAGGGTAATTCACATAATCCTAACTAAATCAAATTAGGTTCATCCGTTGCTAGTTTGTGGATTTGATTCTTGTTCGCTAGAATCAAGAAAAGGTACGATATTCTTTTATGTTAATTAATTGTTCATTAATAAATCCTATACGCTTCGCATGATTACTTTGATGTTTTGTGATTATTTATTTGAATGTCTTGATATATAATTCCAACACACGTATGGTATCTTGTATAATGGGGCGATTCACTGGCATTGTTATCGAAACTTCAAGCTAGTAATTGCTTCTTTTGATTTATCCAAAGAGGTTTTTAAAAAATTCCCCAGCCCCCGAATCCCCAGCCCTGTACTGTTGAATAGTGTTGCTACATACAAACTGGGGACTACGAAAGACCATTTATGCTTCTTTGTTGGTGGTACAAGGTATTATCATAAGTTATGGGTAAAAAAACTACAATGTACAAGAGTCAGAGTCAATATGGGAACAAATGTTACTGCCGTCACCTTATGATAATTGTCCACACCAAACCAATAAACACATTCCACGCAAGAGTCTCTCTGTATTTTTGAAAAGGTTGAATCTCCCCATGGTAACGCTCATATCTGGTTATCCACAATTTCGGAATGTGATTATAATTATAATGAGCATGCATTTGTTGAGAGCCTGGTATCTCCCCATACAGGGGCGGAACCACATAGAGGTTAGGGGGGGGCGGTGCCCTCCATGGTTCGTCAAAAAATGTCAATTTTTAGTGTAAAAAAATTTTTTTTAGGACCATTTTATTAAAGTGCACCCCCTTATAAAATCAAATTGCCCCCCACCTTAACATAAAACAATGTAAAAACCTTAGATCTCTATCTTAATCTAAAAAAAATATCAGTTTTTAGTGTAAAAAAAATTTTTTTATGACCTTTTTATTAAACTTCATCACAAATTTTATCAAAAAAAAATTTTTTGCCCCCCGCCCTCGAAAATCCTGGGTCCGCCACTGTCCCCATAGTATGGGTAATGACAATGGAAATTGTAATGAGTGGAGAGTGACGATGGCAATGGGGGGAGACTAAAAAAAAGGAACTGAAACTAATAGCAACAAGACATCTATGGGTGAAAATTGCAAACGCCAAAGACTGATCTGCAACAGGTAGCACCAAGAGGGAAACAAAAGCACTAACAGTTGGAGGTAATCGAGAACTTTGCCAAATATAAAGACGGTTGTGACGTGATTTCATTATTTACTCTTTAACTTGTAACATAACATTCCATTTATTTTATCAGTTAATTAAGGGAGATCCTCGACCGTGCATAGTTTGAGATGTTTTTTTCTTTCACTCATATACTTTACGAACTTGCGTTGAAATTCCAGCCTTTGCAGCTTCTGTTAGGGATCTTTTGAGAAAAAATTCGGTTAGAAACTTGTAGTTGATGGTCACTTATATGATTACTAGCCGCAGGCCCGCCCGCTGGGCGGCTAGCTTCAAAAATTATTTAAGATAAAATTAATAATATAGTTTTTAAGATATCGTTAAACTTAATATAATGTTCACAATAAAAATAAGTTTCTGCCAATCAATATCGTAAAAGAAAAAAGATACATATCTATTATAGTAGGGCATAATGAAAATGAAGAAATACTCATAATCTGTGAAGAACCTCTTTATACACGATGTTTGTTGTAGCATTTGTGTAGTTATCATCTTTGTCAAATCTTTGCCAATGTTTGACCTCGACTTTTGTTTATTGTCTTAGGAAAAGAAACAAAAATTGGAACCGTTTTCTATTAAGCTGAAAAAGCATTTTCTTATCGAATAGGGTTATATCATCCAAGGAATAGCGCTAACATCGCCCAATTTATCTTCTGATATAATTTTTTCAACAATTTGAAACTATATTTATTTTGGATGTTGCACCATTCCCTGTGAAGACAGAGT
This sequence comes from Chrysanthemum lavandulifolium, assembly GCA_022545495.1. Classification (NCBI taxonomy): domain Eukaryota; kingdom Viridiplantae; phylum Streptophyta; class Magnoliopsida; order Asterales; family Asteraceae; genus Chrysanthemum; species Chrysanthemum lavandulifolium. The sequence continues at coordinate 24,700,021 of CM040241.1, read as the reverse complement.
AGGACATGGGCTATTTGTGACAATGGTTTGGGACATCGTTAACCTTAATATAATGTTCACAATTAAAAATAAGTTTCTATGAGTCATAAGTTTCTATCATCCAAGGAATAGCGCTAACATCGCCCAATTTATCTTCTGATATAATTTTTGCAATCATGTTACAGAAAAATTATATTAAACGAACAGAAACAAATTGATGTTTTATGTGTTTGTAGGTTTAGAATCACACATGTACCAAAATCACCACATAAACAAAATAGAACATTTTCTCTTAAACACCAAAAGGAGAGAAAAAGAAAGCGATGTCAAAAAGGAAAAATGATGGCTATATACCATCAAATAACCAATGATAACAGATGTTTGGGTAACCATCCCCAACTTCTTATGGGTAATCCACTTCCAAAAGACATCTGAACAACTTAAGCATGCATATTATGTCAGTGAAGACTTGGTTTGAAGCCTTGGAGCTTACGTTAGAAGAGCAAAAGGCCGGGGGCTAGGGTGAGCTGAGGGAATAAGATCAGATAAACATTAATGGCCGTAGACAAAATGAGAAGGTTGTGGCCATAGAAATATAAACTTATAGTTGTTACGTACTCACGCATCTGATGGGACTTTATTTTGGCTTTAATTAAATCTCAATAATAGATATTTGTAAGTAATTAAAAGCACAACGTGAACGCGAAAAGCGAAATGTATCATTTTTCTCAACAATTTGAAACTATATTTATTTTGGATGTTGCACCATTCCCTGTGAAGACAGAGTAGGACATGGGCTGTTTGTGACAATGGTTTGGGACATCGTTAACCTTAATACAATGTTCACAATAAAAATAAGTTTCTATGAGTCATAATCGTTAAAGGAAAAAAGATACATATCCATTATACTTGGGCAAAATAGAAACAAAGAAAGATACTCATAATCTTTGAAGAATGGTTCTACATGATGGAAAATAACTAACATGTATTGTTAGTTAAGGACTCGTGATAAGTGTACAACTCCGTCACATTAACCCCTTTTGCAATATACATCATATAACAAATGAGGTTAATATCGAAAGCTTCTTTCCATATAAATATTATACATTGAATAATTTATACAATGAATAATGTTGTGAACCTACTATAAATTGACAGCAAATTCTTCTTATTTCGAATACTTTTGAGCTAACACATGCCCATGTAATGCAATATCCAGCTTTCTAATTTTGTCATAGCTTGCTCGCCTCATCGACGCCATTCTCCTATGCCATCCAAGCATCCGAAGAATAGCCAAGAACACAAGAGCAACGAAGATCAGTGGTGGCTATTTTTTTTTTACCCTTGCTCTAACAAATGCCAGACATCATTCTATCCCATGCTTACTGTTATGAACCTCTACTTTTTTCTTTTTACTGTTATAAGCTATGTTTATAAACTTATATAAGCAATTAGCTCAAGTTGATATGATCATAAGCAAAAAGAACTGAGATTATGAGCTTTTCTAATTTAAGTAAGCACATGAGCCTGAAAGTTAAGATGATCCAAACATTCCGTAAGTTGACCCAATGGCAAGTAAATAGGTCGAGATTGCCATTCAAATAAAAGAACTCTGAAGAAGTAAGTTATGCACTTGCATTCCCATTTTTGTAAATAACTTGCATTGATACAATATCATAAATAGGCTCGTTGACCAAAATTACCTCCTTAGTTGTTTGTGTACAGCAAGAAGCATACAAAGAAGATAGTTAAACATGTATCACAGAAGGGAAATTAAAACTTATTAACCACATTTTATCTATTGCAAGAGATGTATGGTAATTGTCCCTCATAAGCTTTTGGCTATTATATTCTTTTGATGTTTCCACCCATTTTGAACATTATAAATTTTGTTGTGGCTTCCCTGTTAGAAATAAAAATACCCATTTGTTTACATACCACATCTCTTAATTGTTGTTGACAGACATGAATTTATGACAAATTTTGAAAATTATGTCAAAACAATTTTTTGGTCCATACTGAGAAAAAAAGTTTTGACAAGTTAAAATGTGTGGAAACATAATTCATTTTAATTTGTCTATAAAGTTGTCATAACTTAATCTAGAGGACAAATAATATCTAAAAACATTAACAAAAAGGGCTCTATTATTTAAAAACTGAGAGACATAAGCTCGGGTAATCACTTGTCCTACATTCAAAGGTTTAAACATATTCACCAATTTGACCCACGTTTTTATACAAAAGTTTTAAAAATAGAACCATTTTAAGAAACAGGTAAAATATGCCACCTTAGGTATCTATTAACTTGCAACTTGAGGTCCATGTTGGCTTATTCTATGTAATTCTACGTACACTAATAACTCATATTTCCTAATATCAAACACTTAATGGGAACGAAACACATACCTCCATTCCCTTATCCATAATTCCATCTCAAGATATCTCTTCCACTTTGCTTCCAGTTAGCTTGCTACCTGCTGCATGGAACTGAGTATTTTATGGTTGCACTCAAAGCATGCCATAATTCATATGCAATGTTCCCAAATAGAGGAAAAAATATAATATAACTACACACATGTTTGATCAATAAACTTCCTATATAAAAATGACAAGTTTAAAACAAAAAGAATAGGATACCAGCTCCCTTTATTAATTATAGCTACAGGCCAGGCCCGCCCGCTGGGCGGCTAGCTTCAAGAAATCTTCAACATAGCGTATAGTATACGTGGTGCTTCCCCGCCATTTCAACCTCAATATCACGCAACAACTTTGCCGGGTTTCTACAGTGATCGAAAGCGTACAACCTATGCATCATCCAGCATTAGATAATGCAAAAAGTTTTGTTAAAGATCTATTTTACACAAAGCGCTTCAAAAAGTTAAATAGATATCACAATGATAATAATACAATAAGTACATTTGTTAAATTGTAAAATCACTTTTAAAACTACATATTTTCGACCACTTCAAAAAAGCCTGAACATCAGGACAACGACATGTTTCTGTATTTTCGACCTTAAGATGTTTCTGAAAGCAAATGACGTCCCCGTCTTGAAGCTATACTATCATAGAAACCAGGAACATCAGGTAAAGGAAAATGCAATTGGAGTGTCAAAAAGATTAAAATTGATAACAGATTAGCTACAAATGCAATAGAAAAAAATACCTTCTTAGCCAGAAAAGTTGGCATTTGTCATCGCGTAAACACTGAACACCGAAGCCAGACCTATATTTTTGAATGCATAGGGATAAGATGAAGTTAATGACCTTAAAGGTTGACAAGAACATAAAAATGAATAGAAGAAAAATAATTAAAAAGAAACCTCGAATAGTTCAATTTCTTCATCAAGTGCAAAGCCAACCATTTCATTCAGCCTTTCCAGTATATCTATTGGCTTTCCATTATCCTTCACACAGAGCCGTCCTGCATATCTGTCATGTAACAGAGTTTCAGGTATTATACTCTGACATGGCACATGAAATTTGGTTATCAATTACTATATTCATTAATTCCTAGTATGTTATCTATCTCTGCACAATCAATGAAAGAAGGAATCCCATTCAGTTGACTCCCTTTTTAACATGTTTGACAAAAAGATGATTTATGTAGAGTGAGTTATAAATAATCTCCTTACACTGACACATCAGAGAAATAGGTTTTGGTGTGTAAGGTTATAAGTTATGCTGATTAGCTTTTCTCTTTTTGCTTAAAATGCTTGCACTGTTCTGGGATATGGCGTTAAGAATGAATCATGTGTTAACTATGCTTTCTTTAGAATTTCTTCGTTATTTATCCACACTGTATGATCAACTTCATTTGAAAATATAAAAGGATCCTTTTTGTAGCTGATTATGAATAATGAAAAGAAAAATGCAACAAAAAGGTCAATAGCTTTGGTAAAAAAAGAATCTCAAAATGATTATCCTATTCAAAACCAGTTTGCAATTTTTGGGGGGGTCTGATGACTATTTTGTCAAAACCTGTAACTGTTTTAATCATTTTCCATAATTAAATAGATAAAAGGTGCATACATCTCATGCATTCATGTATAAAACTTACTTGATCAGTGAAGTATTGTCCTGGAAATTCGACCTCAACCACATGGAAATCACGCAGCACGTGGCTTTCTTCCTCAAGTTTCAAAACACTAACTTGTCCCGACCCCTTATCACTTAAATTCACACGGCCGATAAGGTTAGTAGATTGACCAATAGGAATCTGGGACTGAGCATTCCACCCAAGTGCAAGATCTCTATGCCAATCCATAACTGATAGACTAATAGTTGACAAAAATCGACCCAGAGAAAAAAACCTTATCTCTTAATGTAGCCTCCAAGCTGCCCTCGTAAGCTGTGAACAGTAACACGTTTCCAAAGATCAATAAGGGGAAAAATCGATAAGACAACTCTCATAAGATGTACATTGTAGCTGCAAAAGGCATGGCATACCAGTGTGTTTGGCAACATTGTCAATCCTATTAGAATTTTAGGAATTAATATATTATCTATAGAACTTAAGCAAAGAAAAAATTAAAAAATGTTGTTGTTTGCCAGTGGTTCACCTGAGCCGATCATTACTCATTTTAACTGTTACCTGTTTCCTGTTATCAAAGCTGCTCATTCTGCCAACTTTGGTCTTATCTCATTTTGTGGTTTGCATCTCCATTTGTGTTCAGGTACCGAAGCTATGTTTGCTGATCTTGGCCATTTTATTACATTCTCAATAAGAGTAAGTCTATCAATGTTACTAAGATTATTGGACAAATAATTGATTTCATAAAATCCATCATACCTTTCCAAATAATTGCACATACTTCAGTTTGATTTTTGCTAAAAGAGGGTCATATCGTTGGGTCAGTCGGATTTGGCAATGGGACTCAAAAGGTTATAGGTCAAAAACGGTTATAATTTCATGTAACTAATGTGATAAGGCCACATTCGTAAATATTAGCTCGTCATTTAAGGAAAGAAACTTAGGTACCTGATTCAACTTGTACTCGGTACCTGATTCAACTTGTAGTCGTTGAGGTTTAAACAACACCTTAGAACGAATAGCATTAAATCTCTTTCTTTTTCTGCCACAAACTATCCGATCAAGAAATGGTAGGTATATGTCGTGGTAGTATATTATGAATAGCTTATTTTCCTCGATAGCCTGTTAACATGGACAAAAATATGCCATTCTTTAGTTACGTGCCTCAGTTAAATATTTATCTCTAACAGATCAACATATAAATGAAATAAGAACGGGTCAAAAGTCGTATTTTCAATGCATCACCTTTGGTTGACACTAAATGAACTTATCAGTGGCTTCCAAAAGCCAAGTATTATCCACGCTATCCTTGGAGAATATTAGTCGAGCTAGCCCATTCTTCTGTTCCAGTATGGCTTTCATCCAATGCTCAGTCTCACTAATCTGATGCTTGTTCTCCTTTGCCACTTCACGCGAAGACATCTTGCCATGCCATCTCTGTGAATTCTTGCTCAGGAATCTGACATAACATTACCCATACATAAGTATACAATATAAAAAAATAACTTTTAAGAAAAACACCTCAAGTCAAGAAATATATTATATTTATGTGGTGCTGCTTGCTTTATTAACGCAAAGAACATCGTGAAAATGACAGTACAAACATAAAAGAATAACATGTTTATTTTCTCCAAACTGATAACATTAGTCGAAAAGGAGGACGAAGCATCTGTCAAAACTGACTCTCATCTGAAAAATGCTTATGGAATATGAAATTAGGCCATCTGATTCGAGATTTGTTTAACAGTATATGGTTCAATGTTTACTTGAAGACTGTGTAAAATCGCCTATAGACCAGCCCATACATTTATTATTGTGGTATAAATATATGGACCAGGAACTTTATAGTAGTCACATGGGAAGAATTCCTTTGGTCATTAGTATATCATAAGGTATTTTTTTGATCTCAAGTATAGTTTGGTGTGAGCATCAATAAGATAACTTTTTCTGACCTCGTCAACATAGGACCAAATCTTTGTGAGATGAGCATTAAGCCAGGTCAACTGAAAAAATAAGTAGAATAATAAGTCCCAAGAAATAAAAATCAGCGAGAAAAAGTGAATAAGCATGGAGAATAAAAAAATTGTAACAAATGAACTTGGAATAATTTGCAAGCGCACCTGAAAAGATGTCAGGACCTGTTTTCTATGAGTCACTGCACTGGTCTAGCTGCATAAAGAATACCGAACATATGAAAACCGTAACTATAATCCATAGGATACTATCTTCTATCATCATAAAAACCTTATCCACATCCATTTTTTGTTGGAATTATATATCAAGACATTCAAATAAATAATCACAAAACATCAAAGTAATATTATGAGCGTATAGGATGTATTAACGAATAATTAATTAACATAAAGAATATGCGTACCTTTGTTGATTCTAGCCGAACAAGAATCAAATCCACAAACTAGCAACGGATGAACCCTAATTTGATTTAGTTAGGATTATGTGAATTACCCTTACCGTTTTGTAATTCAATCCAAGACAATAACAAAAGTATGTTATTACTAAGTTCTTGTACACACGTACTAAACCGAATTAAAGTAATGCTAGTTTTTATCAAACAAATAACTTGGTTTGTGGAAAGACTTAGATCGACACCCAAGAGGATGGCCGATCGGTTTGGAGTGAAAAACACACAAAAACAATTTTAGGGTTTAGCTTATGAGCACAAGAGATGAAAAACAAGACCCTAGCCTTGTATATATACCCAAGTAAACTTGGTGAACAAGTTGGTCCTTGTTTCCTTTTCCTTTGGCGATCGGTTTGAGGTATCCCTTAGGGATTCGGAACCTTCCCAACTTTTGCAATTTGATCCTTTTCCATAAACATTTAACGACCGTTAGTCCATTACATTAATTACTTAACGTCCGTTAGTTATTTCGTTTAATAAATAAATAAATACAACATTTATATTTAATTATTAACTTTAAATTCTCATACGTAAAGTGTGCAATCCCATAGTCTCGAGTTCGATCCTAACTCACGTCTACTAATTTATATCCATAAAACCAACAACTCCCACTTGGATATATCTTAATAGAGTGATCACATTCGGTTAGCGTCTAGCAACACTTCGATGCCTCTAGTACAACTCGAGCAAGGCTCCTGGAAAACCTTTTAATGATTTCTCATTATTATTATCCTTTTGTTTCTAATACCACGTTAAATAAAGATATGGAATTAAGTCATTCTTTATATAACTATTATGTTTCTCGTTTGTAAGTGATTGACCAAGATTACCGAATCATCTAAACATATTTAGGGGAGATTTGGGTGCGGCCGCACAAACATCTTGTCAACCCTACGAGGGCCCAATGATATTAAACTCCAAATAAATTTGAAGGAACAAATTCTATTTTGACTACAAGAATAACCCACAAACTTTGTAACATTTACGAAAACAACCCTTATGACTACCGATTCGTATAGCGTTAAGTTGCTCCACGAAATGCACTACATTCATGACACTTATCCGGTATCTCAAGTCGAGGATAACTATTCATAATTTACTTATAACAATATCCACAAAGTAAATTATGTAGTTGGGATAAGTCCTATATTCAATTCATTGAATATCATCTGAAATTGGTATGCATTCTCATCAATATACTTTCAAGTATATTCTACCACATCTCTCAGATTTGTCTTAGTTTAATGATACTCCCATATCATTAATTGACAACGGACATTTAGAATAACTTAGTTACTCACGGATTAAACATGCAAATATAGGACAACAATATTATAAATGAAAATAAACATAATCCAAACTTTATTTCATCAAAATAATAAATGTTTTACAATATCCTTTATCCAAATACTAATCACAGTTATGCATGAAACTTTTAGCTAAACGAAGTCCAATTCCATTGGCAAGTCCTACAAGCTTGTCTTTAGCTAAAGCCTTAGTGAACGGATCGACTAAGTTATCATCATGTGAACTTTCGGTGAGATTTATTTCACCTTCTGGACTTGTTCCCGAACATAGTGATACTTTCGTAGAAAATGTCCGGTGCCCTTCATGACTCGGGTTCATTGGCAAATATGATTGCAGCGAATTGTCACAATACATATCAATAGGTGATTCAATTGAAGGCATAACACCAAGCCACGAAATGAATTTCCTAATCCAAACGACCTCCATTGCGACTTCCGGCGATTATGTATTCGCTTCATCATGAACATCGCAATCGTACTCGCTTCTTGCTCTTCCAATCAATCTGCTCCTCCATTGATGACAAAGACATAACCCGTCGAGACTTCGTATCATCTTTATCACATTGCCGGGGCGCATCACGATGAACGGTAACACCAAGCTCGTATCCGGATTTCCACCATACACTAAAACATATCTTTAGTATTTACGAGATACTTGAATATGCTTAACACAATCCATGAAGTTCACCGGATTACGTTGATATCGACCGGTCATGTTTTGAGCGACGCCATACATCGGCCTTGTGCATCTCACAAACATAATAGATCCTACACCAAGCATAAGGAACTTTCGCATGCGTGCCACCTCGGCGGTGTTGAAGCACACATATCGCTACATAAGCCATGCTTTACTTCCATCGGCAAATATCCTTTCTTGGAATTTTGCATCTTGAATCTCTTCAATATTTTATCAATGTAAGCGCTTTGACTTAAACCAATTAACCCTTTGACCTATCTCGGTAGATCTTAATTCCCGAATGTATGCGACTTCTCTAAATCCTTCATGGAAAAACACTTCCCAAGATATGCCTTAACATTTTGCATACTTGGAATGTCTTTTCCATAATTAATATGTCATCGACATAAAGAATTAGGAAAATTACATCACTCCCACTAACTTTGTGATATACACATGGCTCATCAAGATTTTGAACAAATCCATACCTTTTGATTTCTTCATCAAATCTTTTATTCCATTGCCTTGATGCTTGCTTCAATCCATAAATGGACCTTTGAAGTTTGCATACACGGTTTGAAATTGTGGATTCACAAACCCTCGAGTTGCTTCATATAGATGTCTTCATCTAGCGACCATTTAAGAAGCGGTTTTGACATCCATTTGCCATATCTCATAATCATAGTATCTTGCTATAGCTATGAGAATTCTAATACCTCTAATGTCCGCTACAAGAAAAGGTCTCCTCGTAATCAATGCCATAAGTTTGAGTAAAACCTTGCGCAACTAGACGAGCTTTATAGACGTGTACATTGCCATCCATGTCGGTCTTAATCTTATAGAGCCACTTACTCCCAACCACCGAGGCATTTGGAGGTAAGTCAACCTCTACCAGACTTCATTTTCTCTCATGGATTGCATTTCCCATTCATTGCAATCGCCATTTCGCCTTGTCGGGACTTGCCATGGCGCTTTATAACTAGTAGGCTCTCCAAGATCTCCTAACATAGTTTCCTCAACCTCTACGTTAAGACATAGACGTTCGGTGCACGTATATTCCTTACGGATCTCTGACGGGAATCACTTCAACTTCGGTGGAGGACCCGGACTATCGTGTTCTCACCCGAAGTGCGTTAGTGTTTTCGAAGGTAATGCATCTTCTTGATCATCTTCCGGATCATAAACTCTCCCATTGAATTCTTGAGATACGAGATCTCTTTCAAGAAAATCTCCATACCTAGCAACAATTACTTTATTTTCGGTTGGATAGTAAAAGTAGTAACCCATAGTTTCCTTAGGGTATCCTACGAAGATACACTTTATAGATCTTTGTTGGAGTTTATCTGCTGAGTCACGTTTAACATCGCCTCAAACCCCGGACCTTTAAATAAGACAGGTTAGGAGCTTTACCATGCCATATTTCATATGGTGTCTTATCAACCTTCTTTGTGGGAACCATATTTAGAATCTGACAATGATTCTAAAGCATAATCCCAAAAGGATAAAGGTAGAGTGGTAAGATTAAACATAGATCGTATCATGTCCAACAATGTACGATTTCTTCTCTCGATACACCATTTTGTTGTGGAGTATATGGAGAAGTGAGATTCTGGACAATTCCATTCTCACTAAGTAATCTTTAAACTCTTGGCTTAGATACTCACCTCCTCTATCGGATCGAAGAGCTTTAATCTTCTTTCCCAATTGCGGTTCTACTTGACTTTGAAAACCTTAAATGTTTCAAACACCTCATGTTTATGCTTAAGTAAATAAACATAACCATAACGGTGAAATCATCGATAAAGGTTAAGAAGTAGCTAGCACCTCTCTTTGACACATGTCTAAGTGGTCCACACACATCGATGAATAAGACCAAGTAGATCGAAGCCCTCTCCATATTGCTATGAAAAGGTTTCTTAGTCATCTTCCCGGATATGCATGACTCACATTTATCAAATGATTCATCATTGATATTTTGCAAAAGCCCTTCTTGTTGTAGCTTATGCATGCGAGCCTTGCCTATATGAGCAAGTCTACAATGCCAAAGATAAGAAGAATTCACGTCGACTTTATCTTCTTGTTAATGCTAAACATCGAATTATTATTATTGTTAGATTCATTTCCAATCATATCAATTTCAAACACACCATTCACGAATTGCTTTAAAATAAAATACACCATTTAAAGAAACATCAATTCCATTACTTGAAATAGTATGAGTAAAACCATCATCCAACAAACTTGAAAGGAAACAACACCTCTAATTATAGAAGGTGCATAATGACAATTGTTTAATAACGATTACTAAGCCCGAAGGCAATACTAAACTAAACGTTCCTATGGCTTCAACAATTGCATGTGCGCCATTTCCCGCGTCGCGATATTGCTCCCCATAGGCAAGCTTCCTCTTCACTCTAAACCCTGCGATGTATTACAAATGTGAATACCACAACCCGTATCATATACCGGAATTATTATGATTTAGAGTAAATAATTCAATGACAAATAAATTACAAAGTACCGGCGCCGAGGACCCGGCGTTCATCTTATTTGTCCGCATTCATCAAGATAGAAACACAGTTTCTCTTCCAATGCCCAACTGTCTTGCAATGGTGGCATGCTTGATCCTTTTAGGATTATCCTTCCTAGGAGTAGGGTTCTTCTTGGGTTGAGGTTGATAGGCCATCACTGTTTGCCTTTGTCAACCTTGCCCTTACCCTTCCCTTCTTGTTGTTCGCACGCGGTTTTGGCTTATTAATTCTTCCACCACGATAGCAAGTACACAGGCGGTAGGAACCTTTGAGGCAACCCTTTCTCATAATCAATGAGCAATGCGTGTAGGTCGATGAATGTCTTCCCACGCGGTGCATATTGAAATTTCGACAAAACCATTAAAATCCTTGTTAAGGGATCGATTAATCGATTCACGACCATGTCATCCTCATAAGTTTTGCCAAGTGCTTTTAGTGGTCCATGTAACCTTTCATTTCCAACACATGAGCACTTACGGGTTTACTTCTCCCCGCCTACAATAAAGCGTCGGTCAAGTCATAAATCTCGACGGTGGTTTCTCAAACATAGTTCAAGTTCATTGAGCATATTATATGGGAAATAATGTTCAAACCGCTTTTGAAGAGCGATTCCATTGTTCCCAACATAAGACAAGCCACATCATTATGGCGCTTATACTCCGGTTTCCACTCGTCCTTTTGAGCTTGAGTAGCTTGAGGGACCGGTTGGTTCGGCGAGGCAAGGTTCATAAAGATATTTCATACGATCGGCAACTCTGACGACAATTCTCAAAGAGCGGTGCCAATCATTGAAATTCTTAGAGCGATCAACTTTTCTCGATCAAAAAGCTTTTGAGCGCAGAATTTAGAGCGATGTTAGTGTTATCGGTGTTTTGAGCCATTTCTACGAAAAAAGTTCAAGTATTAGTATTTTCGATAATACACTTTTCAAGAAAATAAATATACCCAACGGTAATATAAACATATAACCATATAATTTTCTCGAAAACTAGGATCCAAATTATCATAGGTTCATCACATCGGTTGATCTCGCTAGCAACAAACGCATATAATAAGGTAATCATCGAACATTAATTGGCAAACAATTTCCAACTCCTAGATCATTATGGGATTTATATTTTCCAACGCTATTGCAAATATAAACATGTTTTATCCCATCTTATGCCATTGAGTCCAAGATCTCACTTCCTACTCAACTTAAGTGTCTAACTTAAAGAAGCGCAAATATGTCCATGCAAGATCTCACTTTACATAGAGATTTACCTCTCCATCACAATCTAGCCAAGTACTCTCATGACATAAATTGCAACTTCAAGTGTTCCTTTTAATTAGATGGCATATTCTTAATTTAAAAGGGTACTCGTTTTGATTTTATGTGGTCAAATCAAATATGTACAAAGATGTCATGCATTCATCTTGTAACATAAATTTAATAAAAACTTTTATTACCAATTCATAAAGATCAAATTATCAAAGTTTTGATTGAGGTATTGGGTTCACCAATCAAGGAATTTAGTGTCAATTATCGTCCATTATACCGTACTTTTGCATAAGTGTAAACACTTAGTGTTTCGGATAATTACCACCGAAGTGGCGCATGGAATTAAAACTAATTCGCCCTTAAGATGAGCTTGCACATTTATATGACTTACTAAGTAGCTCCACTCGAACTTACAGGGGGCAGAGGACCAGGTATGCGCTAAAGCACAACCTAAGACATCCATTCAGTGTGACTATGCGCACTTCTTTAAACCCCTTTTATTAGTTCATTCGAATGGGTGAGCCGTTCAGTCATTGTACCAAAGTCACCAATCAATTAAACTATATTGACAACTTAACTCTTCCAAAACAATTAAATTTCGCCATTGTTTAGTCCGTATTATTTTTTATTCAAAATTACCCTTTGCTTAAAAGCTGTCTAACATAATAAACAAACAAGTAACAAATAAAAAAATAAACTACTAAAAACAATGCGCACATAATAAACAATTTATACGTGTAAACAAGTAGCCACATGCAACTTATTCGATAAAATCCTATTAATAATCAATATCTAGGTTAAATTAATGTATATATTAATTTAGGGTTTTCACTCAAACAATAGAAAGTGAGCCACATACATCGATGAATCGATTATGTAAACCCTTCATTAATTATACCAAATTGCACATAATTGATTCATTAATATATTAATTGAGTCTTCCCAATTCAAGATTTATCATAAATAAATATGTCTCAACAATTAAACAATATATCATAAGAAACTTATCCATGACTAACATGCATGTATAGTCATGGACATCATAACAATTTATACAAGTAAGTCACAAGATCGCATATAAAAATTCCATGACACATAACAAATTATTCATGAATTAATCACGTAATCAATATTAATTCTAGGTTTTAATAAGGTTAGCAAACAATTTTCAAAACCCTAAAAAATTTATGTGTATGTCGATTTAAAAAAAATATGGTACGCCCCAATTTAAAAAAAAATTCGACCAAACATAAATAAGCATAAACCCTAGATTAACATAGCAAACAACATACAAGTATTTGTTTTATTACGCGTTTATGTAATTAATTACTCATTAAAACCAATGACTCGTGATGCCACTTTGTTGGAATTATATATCAAGACATTCAAATAAATAATCACAAAACATCAAAGTAATATTGCGGAAGCGTATAGGATGTATTAACGAATAATTAATTAACATAAAGAATATGCGTACCTTTGTTGATTCTAGCGAACAAGAATCAAATCCACAAACTAGCAATGGATGAACCCTAATTTGATTTAGTTAGGATTATGTGAATTACCCTTACCGTTTTGTAATTCAATCCAAGATAATAACAAAAGTATGTTATTACTAAGTTCTTGTACACACGTACTAAACCGAATTAAAGTACCGCTAGTTTTTATCAAACAAATAACTTGATGTTTGGAAAAGACTTAGATCGACACCCAAGAGGATGGCCGATCGGTTTGTAGTAGAAAAACACACACAAAACAATTTTTAGGGTTTAGCTTATGAGCACAAGAGATGGAAAAACAAGACCCCTAGCCTTGTATATATACCCAAGTAAACTTGGTGAACAAGTTGGTCCTTGTTTCCTTTTTCCTATGGCCGATCGGTTTGAAGTATCCCTTAGGGATTCCGGAACCTTCCCAACTTTTGCAATTTGATCCTTTTCCATAAACATTTAACGACCGTTAGTCCATTACATTAATTACTTAACGTCCGTTAGTTATTTCGTTTAATAAATAAATAAATACAACATTTATATTTAATTATTAACTTTAAATTCTCATACGTAAAGTGTGCAATCCCATAGTCTCGAGTTCGATCCTAACTCACGTCTACTAATTTATATCCATAAAACCAACATTTTTCGCCGAGGCTCGTTATCCGGATATTTTTAACCTTCTAAATCGATTAACTCATGAAATTCGATATTATTCTCATAATTTAGTTTCGCAGTTATCTACAACATTAGTTATCTCAAAATCAATTTACAAAAAATAGAGCAGCTCATGATTAAATAAAGCACAAACACTGTTTTAACCATTCAGACAGAAAAGAATCATATGATAGAATATGGCATAATACTACTAATAATATGAACGAAATTGAGGACGTGATAGTCACTGTCCTTAAAGAATATTAGCCCCCACTATGAACGCTGGTGGGATTCTAGACTAATTTCTTCCCAGGATTCAACCTCAACAAACAGAAGTTTATGCAGCGTACATAAAGTTCACATGAACATCATATATTTGTATTTGTATGTATTGAAAGTAAATTGGATTTTGTTGACTGTGTCTTTTAGTGTTTTTGAATAATGAAAAACGCTGGAATATTGCCACCAGGGGCGGAACTACATAGTACTTAGGGGGTGGTGCCCTCCATGGTTCGTCAAAAATTATCAATTTTTAGTGTAAAAAAAAATTTTAGGGCCATTTTATTAAAAAGCACCCCATTACAAAATCAAATTGCCCCCACCTTAAGATCAAACAATGTAAAAAACCTTAAATCTCTATCTTAATCTAAAAAAATCAGTTTTTAGTGTAAATTTTTTTTATGACCTTTTTATTAAAGTGCATCACGAATTTTATCAAAAAAAAAATAATAATAATAAGAAAATAAAAAAATAAAAAATATTAATTTGCCCCCCGCCCTCTAAAAATCCTGGGTACGCCACTGATTGCCACTATATATAGGCAAACTCGTGACTATTCAAAAACAATGGTTGATAAAAAGGTGCAATCAGCGACGGTTTAGCAATGACTTAGCGACAGAAATAACCGTCGCCAATCAATTCAAACGGAAACAGTCTTGATGGTTCGTACACTGACACATTTTTAACAGATATAACCGCCACCAAAACTATTAAGTGCGTCTTTTTGATGGTGATGGTTCATGGCAACGGTCTTGTGACAGAAAAAAAACTGTCGCTAATATATATCTTATGGTTAAACTCACTTCGTTCACCAATATATGTGGGATACATACAATATAAATTTTTTAATAAAAACCCATAAAGTCCAACAATCCCCCACTTGGGTTTTATTAACAATATCCAACGGATTATGCATAAATTAAGGTAGCTTTCGCTTTGAACCTTAACATAGTGTATATCCTTCAAATAGCTTAACAGAATCAATTGCTGCTATATAGAATTAGAGCCATTATTCTTAATGTTAAACTCGGAAAGATAACACACATAATACGTTAATTGATGTTCATAACTTGGTAGCGCTATTATGGCCATGTGCTAATCCGAGTTTCATGGACATCTCCAAAAGTAATACTCACCTTTGTAGAAGCGGCACCACTCCTTATGTCCAAATAGGTGAAGCCCTTTTATTACCAAATGTACACTTCATTAAGAGTATAAATACTCACTCTAAAAGAATTACTCATTAGTTAGTGCTTAGACTAAACTAATGTCCAGTTGGTAATCAAAAACTTGTTTTTACCACATTGAACCTTTAAGTAGATTTTAGTCTAAGTAAAGGTTGGGTTCTCATTGTTGCCAATTTTACTCAATGGGCTTCAAACCCATATCTCTTGTAGTTCCAAAGACTATGTCTTTTGGAAGACCTTTTGTAAATGGATCCACAAGATTCTTACAAGAGCGTATAGATTCAATAATTATTATCCCAATAAATATTAATGTAAGATGATAATTAGGAGAATAATACTGATTTGATTGATCGATTCTAATTGATTACATTGTACATATTTATAGGGATACTAGGAATATTCTAGACTCGGGCTTGGGCCCATTACAACAATACAAAGCATTCTCTCCCATTCAAGCTAAATCATGAAGCTCGGATCAAGATTAAAAGCTAAAAAAACAATAAATTAAAGCAAATAAATAATTGTTGATGAAGATATTCGACAGCAAGCGGAAGCACATCTTCATCAGCATGCAATAAACCGGATAAACCAAAGTATCCGTAAACAGGATAAACCAAAGTATCCTGACCAAATGGGATAAACCAAAGTATCCTTTAGCAAACAGAATAAACCAAAGTATCATGACCAAATGAGATAACCCAAAGTATCCCCTACAACTAAAAATGGGATAACCCAAAGTATCCCCTATAACTAAAATGGGATAACCAAAAGTATCCCCTACAACTAAAACAAAGAAAATTAAAAAATCGTGCACTAACATCAAAAGAAAAGATGATAAAATGAAAGTTGGTTCTAAAACTTCAACCACCAAAGAACTTTCCGAACAAATGCGGTGTGTTTTCCTTTGAAAACATAAAGATTCACCATTATTTATTTATTTATTTATTTATTATTATTATTATTATTATTATTATTTTATAAAAGATTATGGTTTTATTATTATTATTATTATTATTATTATTATTATTATTATTATTATTATTATTATTTTGTTTGTTTTATCAAACCACAAAATAGATAAACTAAATAAAAACCCTACAATATTAAACTAAAACAACCGAATGAAAAACTCACAATGGACCCTACCCTAACCCCTTTCACTCCATCTACCCTGTTCTAGGTGAATCCTTCTATTATTTTCTCATACACACCAAGATCCATTATCGTCATCGTTTGCTTCGAGTCATATGAACGACAATGACCGCGATCTTCCCCCGGGTTATATTTTCCAACCGACCCAGGAAAGTGTAATTGAATCTTTGATTCAAATAAATAAAGGTGAATATTCAATTGATGGCAGATTTCATAGAAAAGAAGTGAAGATGCAAATCCAAGTAAGATTTTTTTTTATAACAATTTTAAGGTTGTTTTATTTAGGTCAGGGTTAAGTGTTGAACGGTTGGTATGAACAGATAAGTAGCAGTAAAGGGAGCCCTCCGAACCTCCGGCGTGTAGCCGGCGGCCGGAGGCGGCGGCTGAATCGGTTTTGTTTATGGTTTTGAGGTAGGACTGATTAGGCATGATACCATGTAAGATGATAATTAGGAAAATAATACTGATTTGATTTATCGATTCTAATTGATTACATTGTACATATTTATAGGGATATTCGGAATATTCTAGACTCGGGCTTGGGCCCGTTACAACAATACAGGCTAACAATTAACTCCTGAACATAGGCATGTCCTTGCATATTCTAATTGAGCAACAACTCTTCTATTATTTTTTCAACCAATTTACAAGATGGCTCATATGGGGTGTTCGCCTCCTCTATATCCAAGTGTTGAAACTTGTCTATATTCTTATCAATGTAGTGACATTGATTGAATGCATAACCCCCACTATGCCTTTTAACCTTTATCCCTAATATAGTATCAACGTCATTCATGTCTTTCATTTGAAAGCATGAAGACAGAATCTTCTTAGTTTCATTTATACCTTCCATATTGGTTCCAACAATCAATATATCATCTACATAAAGGCATAGGATGACACCATAATCTTTTATAAACTTGGAATAAATACATCTATACGATGAATTATGGGAAAAACCATTTGAAAGTATTGACTATCAAATTTATCATGCCATTGTTTAGGTGCATGTTTTAACCCATATAAAGATTTCTTTAACTTGGAAACTTTCTTTTCATGACGAGGCAATACAAACCCTTCAGGTTGTTTCGTATAGACTTCTTCATCTAAGTCACCATTCAAAAATATTGTTTTAACATCCATTTGATGTATAGGCAAACTATAAATAGAAGCTAATGCAAAGAGCACCCTAATTGAAGTAATTCTAGATACTGGTGCATATGTATCAAACTAATCAACTCCTTGTCTTTACTAAAGCCCTGTATTACCAACCTAGCTTTAAAAGTTTGAATGGATCCATCTGTATGATATTTTATCGTAAATACCCATCTACACCCAATCGCCTTGGAACCAGGAGGTAAATCTGAAAGTTCCCAAGTATCGTTAGATATTAAGGAGTCCATTTCATCATCAATTGTCTCCTTCCAAAAAGAAGAATTCCTAGATGTTATAGCCTCTTTATATGTTTTAGGTGCATCCTCTATATTAAGTAGAATAGGTATTTTATTGATAACATGATTCTCATTATCACCTTCAACAAGGAAGATTATAGCTTGAGAAACTACAAAATCAGGATCCAAGGGTCTTTCCTTTCTAGCCCTTTCACTTCTTCTAGGTGCACTAGAAGATTCTGTCATATTCCTCTTATTGTTAGAGTTCAAATCTGGACTAGAAATATTTTGTGGGATTTGAGTCACAATGTCATTTGCACTTGTTGAATCATGACGAAATTTATTCTCAAAGAAATCTACATCTCTTGATTCAACAATAACGTTTGAATCTAAATCTAAACAACGATAAGATATTGAATCTTTTGCATATACCAAAAATACACTTTACAAACCTCTAGGTCCTAATTTAGAAGTATGAGGTAAGGGAACCTTATAATAGGCCAAACAACCCCAAACTCTAAAATAATCAATATTAGGCTTTCTACCTTTCCAGATTTCATGAGATACTTTTAGTTTCTTTGCAATTATTTTATTACTTGCATGATATGTTGTAAGCAAGGCTTCACCCCACAAACTCTTAGGCAAGTTTGCATTGATTAACATAGCATTAATCATATCTTGCAAAACTCTACTCTTCCTCTCAGCAACACTATTCTGTTGAGGTGTATATGGTGCTGTTCTTTGATGAATCAAACCTTGTGATTCACAATAGGAAGAAAATTCGTTGGAAAATTATTCACCACCTTTATCACTTCTTAGAATTTGTATCTTTTTGCCTCTTTGGTTTTCTACTTCAGCCTTATATGTTTTCAATGTTTCAAAGGCCTAGTCTTTTAATTTCAATAAATAAACATAGGTATATCTAGAGCAATCATCAATGAAAGTTATGAAATACCTATTTCCACCTCTAGTTAATTGTCCACTCAATTCACATATATCAGAATACACTAACTCCAAAATTTCAGATTGTCTATCCACTTTAGAAAAAGGTTTTCTTTTCATTTTCGCTTGAACACATATTTCAAATTTATCTTTATGTTCACCATTATAGGATATAATGCCTTGTTTTAACATATCTTTCATAGTCCTATAATTTATGTGTCCTAAACGATATGCCATAAATTGAAAGTAGAACATTCAGTATTAAAATTAGAAACAAATTGCAAATAGGCAAGTAAGCAGAACTAGAAATTTTATTGATATTGAGTTTGAACATGCCATCACAAGCATACGTTTTTCCTACAAATACATTGGCTTTGGACATAATCACTTTTTCCTATTCTATCACAGCCTTAACCCCACTTTTACAATGTTTAAAACCAGAAACAAGATTCTTCCTAATATTAGGAACATGAAAAACCTTCATTAAAGTCAACTTCTTTCTAGATGTGAATTGGATCACCACGTTTCCTGAACCAACAACCTTTGAAGTATGATTATCACCCATCATCACCTCATGTCCATCTTCAGTTTCCTCATAAGTTTTGAACAAGTCTTTGTTGTTGCAAACATGTGTAGTTGCACCAGAGTCATACTACCAATCATCAGATTGTGTCACACTAGCCATATGCAGTTCCTGAATCATTCCAAAGTTCATTTCAGAAACCATAATAGTGATTTATGTGGTATCAACTTGTTCCACTTCATTTGCATATTCATCTTTCTTGTTTGAATTTTGATTTTTCTTCTTGGCGTTCTTGTAGTAGCGTTTGATATGCCCTTTGTCACCACACTTGTAGCACACAACCTCAGAAAATGGTTTCTTGTCTTTCTTGTTGTGTTTGGATGAATTCCATGTGCCTTTCCTCTTCTTGTCATTTCCTTTGTTGTTCTTTCCTGAATCAACATAATTAACCTTAGAAGTTGATGCACCATTTAGATTCTTTTCATGAATACGAGTTTCCTCTTCAATTCGTAAATGTTTCTGAATCTTGAATCTGATCCAGAGTAAAATCCTCTTAAGTGTGCATCAATTTCTTCCTGTAATTGTGCCAAGAAGATTGTAACTTGGTAATAATGGCCCCAACCAATAACTTTTTTGGGATTTCAATGTTAAGATTTTTGAATTTTGAAACCAGTATGAGAAATTCATGAACTTGATCTAAAATAGAAACATTATCTTCCATAGCAAATTCAAATAATTTAAAAGTGATGAACTTATATGCCCCTTCCTTTTCAGCGATGTATTTCTCTTCAAGAAAATTCCAGATTTCCCTTTCAGAAGTCATTGGTGTATACAGATCATACAAACGGTCAGTGAGGGTACTCAGAATGTAGCCTCTGCATAGGGTTTCATCTTGATCACGCTTCCTTTCTTCTTCTTCAGTCATGACGCCAATTGGTGCCCCTTCTAGAACATAATAAACTTTGAACGCAGTCAACAAAAACTTCATATTTTCCTTCCATCGAGTAAAGTTCATCCCATCCATTATGACTAGTTTGATTGTGTCGCTTCCAAACATCCTTAAACCAGCACTTTTATCCATGATTAATATTCTTTAAGATTGATAGAATATGGCAGAATACTACTAATAATATGAACAAAGTTGAGGACGTGATAATCACTGTCCTTTAAAGAATATTAGCCCTCACTATGAACGCTGGTGGGATTCTAGACTAATTTCTTCCCAAGATTCAACCTCAATGAACAAAACTTTATGCAGCGTACATAAAGTTCACATGAACATCATATATTTGTATTTGTATGTATTGAAAGTGAATTGGATTTTGTTGTATGTGTCTTTAAGTGTTTTTGAATAATGAAAAACGCTCACTATATATAGCAAACTCGTGACTATTCAAAAAGACACAATGGTTGACAAAAAGGTGCAATAAGCGACGGTGTAACAATTAGCGACAGAAATAACTGTCGCTAATCAATTCAAACAGCAGTAGAGTAGACTCATAGTGGGCTAATTTATGAATTGAATCAAATGGTTTAATTTTAAAGAGTCACGCTCTTTCACTTTAAAGGCACAGTCACGATAGTTCGTATACTGACACCTTTTTAACAGATATAACCGCCACCAAAACTATTAAGTGCGTCATTTTGATGGTGATGGTTCATAGGAACGGTCTTGTGACAGAAAAAATTGTCGCTAATATATATCTTATGGTTAAACATTCACTTCATTCACCCATATATGTGGGATACATACAATATACAATTGTTAATAAAAATCCATAAATTCCAGCATCATATTATATAACAATACTTCTTTTTAATCCTAAGTGTTATGAGCAATGATAAACCAGAAAGTGGTTTGCTGCAGAGGCGTTGTGTCATGATCTTTATGGTATTATCATTTGTCTGTCGGAATTTTGTAAGAACGGTTTGTAGATGTTACTATTGTATGAACATGTCAACAGCAATGTATATAAATGTTTAAATATTGTGGTTGATTAAGTGTGATGCTGTTCCCATTTGTTGTTGGGGTCATATGGTTGTGTTTTAGGCCGGGTAAACACTCAACTATGTGTCATCACTTGCTTGATTGCCCAGGAATTGATCGATGATGTCTATAACGGTTCTGCCTGCTTTTATTGGTCTTGGGTAAGGTGAGTGTATTCTCGACAAACATTAGAAGAAGAAACATTGCCCAACAGCTATGCACGACCTAGATAAATTAACAACATACGCACAGCTTAAACATATTGTTCATAAAAAGAGTAAATGAGCTTGTGATAGTAATTTAAGGGACAAGACAGTATATCAAGATAAGAAAAACTACACTAAGAAGGTTCAGAACATCTATCGAGCATATTATCATAAACAAAGCACAGATGCAGTACAGCACAACATCCTACTACTTGACAAGAACAATAACGACTCACACAAAATACATACATAAAAACCAATCAAGATATCAAACGACTCATGCATTAACAGAAAGACATAATAATATTTACATACCATTTGGTCAGGTTATTTGTCACATCAACGCCATTACACACTACTAACGTTTCATCACAGTTTTACCATAGATACTAAACATAATAAAACCAAGCTTCCAACACCACCTAGTGCTTCATAGCGAAGTTGTCTTACTACCTTCCACAAAACTCGCAAAATTAGCACAAATTTGCTTATCGATATTCCGACTAGTTCCAAGAGAAAGGTCGTTCTTTTCTTCGACTATATGCACATTTTCTTGATCTAAAGATAAATTAGGATTGAGGGTGCAATCAAAAGTGATTAACTCCTTCAATTCATCAACTATTTCATGAGTTTTGCTCGTCTCGTGGTTAGTTAAATCACAATAATCTAAAAAAGACACTGGGTTCGGAGATGTAGGCTGTGGTAATACATCACAATCTAATAAAGACACAGGTTTTATAGGAGTGGGTCGAGGTCTAATAATGTTAAGGCCGAAAATTAGAGTGAGTTGGTTGAAAGATAATGTAAGAAACTTCTTGAAAAGATGGTGGAGATTATTATGGCTAGCAAGTGCGCTTTTCGTGACGCAGTAGAAGGTCACTAGTTTCACCAGATTCATTAGGTAATGCTTCCATGTCATGTTGAGTTGCTGATGGCCTGATGCGTCCTGTCTACAGAATTTGGTTAGATAAATATACAGGTCATAACTATAGCTACAAGTGGCAAAAAATGGCCGGGTCAGACTGGTTAGGTAATACTCTCTAAAAAGTTATTTTTTCTATAAACAATTAGTGTGTCATTTATGATTATAAATTTCAAGAGTAATTAGTTTTTTTATTATAATTATTATTAAAATGATTTGGGAGGTTTTTTCATAAAAAAATTTGGGTGACTTTAGACCCACATACCCGTTTCCTCTTAGTTAAATGTTTTAGTTTCCTCGACCCAATAAAAATAAATAACCCAAGTAAACCCATTCGTCGATATATGGGTAGTAACTGTCACCTCTATATTTATCACAGTAAAGTACACAAAGTGGGGTAAAAAAGTGTTTGTGGGTTAGCCAACCTCATCCTACCTGTTTTGACCCGTTACCCAATTTGCCACCTCTACTGAGTAGTATAGCAAAGGACCATATAGTGATGAAACTATTAGAGAAGCTTACATATGGGAGGACATAAGGACGAATATCAAAACCGGCCATCAAGCCAATTAAACAAGCAACTCCCAGACCGATACCCCAAGCTGCAGTTGATCCAAGGACTGACAATGTAAATATCAAGATGCGTGTTAAGTAGAATCTTGAAAAGTTATTATAAATATCGAAGCTAATCAACAAGCTTAAGGATATCCGTAAAACTTACCAGATCCGGAAGAATTATCAGCACAATCCTCAGCCTTTAGATTAAGCTGACGGATCAAAAGCCAGCTCAAAATCATCAGAGAATGAAGCATTCTGAGCAGGTCCATCTGCTTTGCCTGGCTTTTTAATATTTCCACCAGCAATTGTGGTCACACCTATTATGCCATTAATCCAAGATAAACAAATAGTTACAATAAAGATAAAAAATTGCCGCGGCTAGGATCCTCGAACTTTAATCAATTTTGCAAATCACATGTCAGCAAATTCATGTACAAATAGTTCGTATGCCCTTTTGAACAATGTGATTGTAGATTACAGGACATTAAGTATGGCAATTCCCGACCCGATCCAGCACGAAAATAAATGGGTTAGGGTGTCTAAACTCTAAACTCTAAATGGTTCGGAATCGTAAACAGATTGACCCACCTAACTTGTTTATAGTTGGTATTAAAAAATACAGAACTGAATATTATAAACTCAACCAGAATACAACCCGTTTACCTGAACAACCCACCTAGCTCGCCCACCATTTAGATAAATTTGGTTTCATGGGTTATGTGTGTCAACGTTAGGGTTGCCTTTTATGACATAATGGTATAAGTGAGATCCCGGTGATCTCAGTATGACATCTAACATGTAACACTGATCTTTTTAAATACAAACAAGAACACGAAATGTTCAAACGTTAAGCATAGGAAATTGTGAATTACTTTGTTCATGTTAAAATATCGATATATACCAGATTTGCTTATTTTCCTTATGACCTCCTCTCTCCTCTTTTTCCTCACTCTTCTGTTCATCTTTTCTACCTCCATCTTCTTCTAATTTCTTAGATACCATCTAATTAAAAATCACCATTTTCTTATTCACTCTACACCGATCATTTCGGTACCTGTCACATCGACGCCGGAAACCTCACGCGCCACCACGCACCTCTTGACTGACCAGAGCTTTTTCCGGCCAAGTTTTTTTGGCGTTTTTTACACGGGATTTATTGACTGACCGGAGCTTTTTCCAAGCATTTCTTGACTGACCTGAGCACTTTGCCCTTTTTCCGGCGAAGTCTTCCCGACGTATTTTTCTAGCATATTTTATTTTTGGTTTCTTGCTTGTTTATTTCTTTTGCAGGTTGATGGGGATCCGTGGGACTTAACACCTCTTACTGCCACCGGCTGCCGCCTCCTGCCACCATCACTGCGGACCGGATTTATCCCGGCAGCAGCGGAGTGTTTGTTTTCCTCTCCCTCTTTTACTCCTTTTTATTTTCTCTCTTATTTCTGTTTTTATTTTTATTTATTTCCTTTTCTGTCAGCCTGCTTCTTTTTTCTCTCATTCTTTCTTTTGTTCGTGTCCCAGCTTATTTATATATATATATTGATTGTTGCTTCTTTGTGTTGTTTCCTTTTGTTGTGTCTTGATAGTGTGCTTGTTTGTCTGGCCCCCGTTTTTTTTGCGTCTTTTCTTGCTGCTAGTTTGCTTGGTCTAGGATAGACCCCTTGGCTAGTGATGGTAACCTGTGGTCATGTCTTGCCGGGCTGGGCGGGGTAGACGGGGTAGGCGGAGTAGGCGTAGTGGGCGAGGTGGGCGGGGTTAGTGGAGTTGGCGGGGATGGTAGGGTGGGCGGGTTTAGGGTGGGTAGGGGTTCTCTTGGGCAAGCGTCTTCTCGTGGGATTAGGGTGGGTAGTTGGAGCGTTGGGTTCTTCTTGGTAAGCTCTTTGAGCTTCGGATGTCTTGAGGAGACATAATGTTGACATTGCGTGCTTCGAGGAGACTAAATGGAAGGGCTCAAGCACGAGGAGAGTAAACGGCTACAAGCTACGGTACTCGGCTCTAGGTCGTGAGAAACGAACTTGGTGTTATTTTGGCGGCGGGGCTCAAGGATAATGTAGTCAAGTGACCCGAGTAGCGATAGGATCATGGCGATTACTTTGGTTATCAATGGGAGACCGTCAACGCTATCAGCGCCTCGCCGCACTGGTGGGCGGAGTGAAGCAGAGAAGAAGAGTTTCTGGGACGATCTCGATGAGCTCGTGAGGGAGTGCCCGTCGGATAGGCGTTTGTTTATAGGTGGTGACTTGAACGGCCATATAGGAGCGGATGCAGATGGTTACGAGGAGATCCACGGAGGGTTTGGATTTGGAGTTAGGAATGACGAAGGTAGATCCATTTTAGAGTTTGCTACCGCTCACGACTTGGTGGTAGCGAACTCTTTCTTCAAGAAGAGGGATGTTCACTTGATCACTTTCCGGAGCGGGGGTCACAACACCCAGATTGACTATCTGTTGGTGCGAAGAAGTGATCTTAGTAAATGCAGGTTCCCAGGCGAGACTTGCTCATCCCAACACAAATTGGTAGCAGCTGACATGCTTTTCGAGTGGCAACAACCAAGGAGATTAGTGACCGGGTTGCCGAGGATTCTTTGGAAGAATTTGAGCGTGAGGCGAGAATCGTTTAGAGTGAAAGTCTTAGAGGATGGCTACTCGGTCGGATGACTTGGTTGCTAGAGACGGACCGGTTGTGGGGCACTCTTGCAGCATTATCAAAGATGCGACAAAGGATTCCCTTGGGGTGGCTAGAGGGCATCGAGGTCCCAACCGCCAACAGAGAATCTTGGTGGTTTTGAGAAGTGCAATCCAAAGTCGCAGAAACAATCTAGGTTCGAGAGAGCTTCTTTTGTCGAGAGGGTCACCAAGTGAGATTCTGCAGCAGGGAGAAAGGTATAAAGTAGCGAAAAAATAAGCAAAAAGGGCAGTAGCTCTGGCAAAGGACAAGGCGTATGAGGATTTGTATAAGAAATTGGACTCCAAAGAAGGGGCTAACGACATTTTCAGGATCGCTAAAGCCCGAGAGAGGAGGAGGAGGGACTTAGGATGCGTAAAGTATATCAAAGATGAAGGAGGTCAGACCATTGTGAACGTAGAGGATATCAGGAAGAGATGGGGAGAGTACTTTTCCTCTCTTTTCAATGTAGGAAGGGCTGAAGGCAGCGCGGAACAAGAGAACCTTAGCCAACGAATAGAGTGCTACTACTCGAGGATTAGTCAACCATTAGTGAAGATCGCACTACAGAAGATGGGTAGAAACAAAGCGGTAGGGCCGGACCAATCCCCATAGAAGCTTGGAGGTGTCTGGGAGATAGGGGTTGGATTGGTTGACATGCCTCTTCAACAAGATCTTCTACGGGGATAAGATGCCAGAAGAATGGAGACTCAGTGAAGTCATCCCCGTCTACAAGAATAAGGGAGATGTACAAGTGTGTAGCAATTATAGGGGCATTAAGCTTCTCAGTCACACCATGAAGCTTTGGGAGAGAGTTATTGAAAGAAGGTTGAGAAAGGAGACGAGGGTTTCAGAGAACCAATTTGGTTTTATGCCAGGAAGATCCTCGATTGAGGCTATACACCTTCTCAGAAGTCTCATGGAGAAGTATAGAGAAAGACAAAAGGACTTGCATATGGCGTTCCTTGATCTTGAAAAGGCTTATGATAGCGTCCCGCGCGAGTTGATTTAGAGAAATCTTATCGACAAAGGAACCCCAAATAGATACGTGAGAGTCATTAGGGATATGTACGAGGGTGCTAAAAATCGTGTACGGTCCACATTAGGGACCTCAGAGTTTTTCTCTGTGGAAGTTGGGCTCCACCAGGGATCCGTCATTAGCCCATACCTCTTCTCCTTGATCCTAGATGAGTTAACGAGAGGATACAAGAGGGCATCCGTGGAACATGATCTTCTTGATGACATTGTGTTGGTGGCGAGAATCATGGAAGGGTTAAACACCGGACTTGAGCCTTGGAGGAGGCTCTTGAAGACAATGTCCTTGGTGGCGGGGAAGACTAAATACCTGAGATGTGATTTTGGGAGGATTGAGCCAGGTCACCACGAACAAATTGATATTCATATCGGTGATTAGATCCTGCCACCCAAGGAGTCTTTTAGATACCTGGGATCGATAATACATAAATCAGGGAGGATAGACGAGGACGTAACCCACCGGATTAGAGCGGGGTGGGCGAGATGGAGGGCAGCGTCAGGAGTCCTCTGCGACAGGAACATCCCATTTAAGTTAAAGAGAAAATTCTATAAGGTGGCGATTAGCCCGGCTATCTTGTACGACTCTGAATGTTGGCCCATATTAAAGGCACATGCATACAGGGTAGAGGTGGCAGAACTGAGGATGCTAAGATGGATTTGTGGTAAAACATTGTTTGACATGATACCGAACGGCGTCTTCAGAGCAAAACTTGAGGTCGAAAATATTGTTACGAAAATGAGAGAAGGTAGGTTGAGGTGGTTCGGACATGTCAAGAGGAGGCCACACCAGTTAGAAGGGTTGAAGCGCTAGTTGTCGATGGCGTGAGAAGGAGGGGTAGACCCAATATCAGGTGGGAGGATAGACTTAAGGTTGACATGATGGAGCTTAGTTTGAACGAGGACATGATCTCAGATAGGAAGGGGTGGAGGGATAGAATTAGGATATGCGGGTAGTGGTGCTAGGTGGTTTTTTTTTTTTTTTTTTTTTTTTTTTTTTTTTTTGCTTTGCCGTAGTCTTAGGCCCCGTGTGTGGTTTGCGTTGCTATGTTGTTGCTCCCTTAGGTTTTCCTATTGTGTCTTGCTCCCTGCGTTTGGTTTTTGGGTGCTTCGTGTTTGTTGCCTTAGATTTTTTGCCTCGTGTGCTTCTTTGCTTTGCTCTATGTTGCCCCTTTTGTTGGTCTGCTTTTGGTGTGCCTGGGCTTTTGGTTTTATTCCTGTTGCGCTTTGCTATTGGCTTGTTAACGTTGTGCTTGTGCGTTCTTCTTTTCCTGTATGCCCTGTTTGCTTGTTTGCTTGCTTTCTTTACTACGCTTTTGCCTATTGTTATGGTAGTATGCTATCTCTATCCTTTCGTTTAGCACATGCACTTGCACGAGGTCTCGTTAGGCAGTCTCTCTACCACGGGTTTACCACGTGTAAGGGTAGATCATCTACATTTTACCTCCCATACCCCGCCTAGGCGGATTGGGTTTGTTGTTGTTGTTGTTGCTTATTTTCCTTATGACGTGGTTGCTTTTGTCAGCAATGTAAAT
Source organism: Chrysanthemum lavandulifolium (assembly GCA_022545495.1). NCBI lineage: Eukaryota > Viridiplantae > Streptophyta > Magnoliopsida > Asterales > Asteraceae > Chrysanthemum > Chrysanthemum lavandulifolium. Next base: position 24,671,291 of record CM040241.1, on the reverse strand, counting down.
GTTGTTTTTCTTGTCAATATATAGCAAAACTTTTAGGCTTATTAAACTCGGCCGACCCCAAATCCCCGTCCTTGTACCCAGCTTTATCTTTAGCATTACCAGAGAGCTTCTTGATCTCGCTTACTGCATAAAACAATAATCATATTTCATATCCAATAACTAATATCTGATAGAACGTATGTAAACACATGAATGAAGTACAGTTCAAGTCACAATGTTATCGAAATACAGTTCCTTCCTGTTTAAATTTACAAGTAAAAAACACAATGAAATTTCAATCCATGCTCACGTGAACTGTCAAAAAGTTTAGCAAAACTCATTCTTGTTATAGTTTCTGGGCAAACCATCTATGCAAAATTTCAAGGCCTCAACCACGCATTTGAAAGTTTACTATCTAAACCTTCGAAGCAAACAACTGTTTGGATTGATAAATGACCAAACTGACATAACTGTTGAAGTGTGACTTAGAATTGTTGGCGAGCCTAATTAATTAGTAAACCCCTTGTGTTCCTGGGGCACATCCAAAAGTAGTTTTCTTTATAGGTTCAGCTTGTGCCTATATAGGTTGCGGGTTATTTTAAAACTTGTGTGCTCATATATGTTGCGGGTTATTTTAAAACTTGTGTGCTCATATAAGCTTGTTATGACAACAATTATATAAGTCCCAAAATAAGCTTAAAAAATGGGGTTTACGAAACATAAGGCGAAAACATATAACGTCATAAATAACTATGCTTAAACACACCTCGTTACTAAACGCTTTTATAAAAACATTCAAAGTCAATATACATTATACCTTCACCGCCTTTAAACAACACAGTAAAACACTACTCTAACAGAATCCAAAGCGATGATGTCATCATTTAACGATGATCCAGTTAACATAGCGTTAGGGTTTATATTAAACTTATCACCGTCAATTAACGTCGTTACATTATAACCCTCCTCTAGCAACAACTCACTGTTAATACCTGTAACAAAAATTTAATTGATTAGTAAAAAAAAGTAATAAGTTAATGACTAGAGGTAATTAATTGTAGCAAAAAATTTAATTGATTAGTAAAAAAAAAGTAATAAGTTAATGATTAGAGGTAATTAATTGGTTAAAAAAAATTACCCTGAGTTAGGGTTAGGAGGATTGGAAAGAAGGCGATGATGATGATGATCGAAATGAATGCATTATTATTGGAATAATGTGTTTGAGAGTGAGAGTAAAGTGAGAGCGGAATTTTGAGGATTGTAGTTTTATTTTTATTCCAGCAAAGGTGTGTAGATGGACAAATAATTATACTTGCGAATTTATTGTTATGACTCTTGATATAACACTTATGAGTTCAAATTAGTAGAGAAAAAAGAATCCATAGGTTATAAACGAAAATTTATTAAAGTTTGAAGATTAAATAATATTTAAACTATTAATCTGTTTTATTCTAGTAAACCTAAATAATTTACAACCCAATGAAGCACCTCAAGTATTTAATGCGATAATGTGTCTTAAATCTGATTGGCTGGAGATTTAATTTAGACACTAATGTAATAGATTAAAGTTGATCGAATTATCAAGGAGAGATGAACAATTATAAAATGAAACAGAGTACATTACTTCAGCGTTTTAGAGTTTATGATTACCACGGTTTGTGTTTTCGCAAGCACATGAATGAGTAAATTGTGATGAAAATGTGTGTGCATGTGTGTTTGCAAATGTGTTTTTGTGAATGACTACTCCACTACAAAAAAAGGGGCTATAGTGACAAGAATTTATTGACGACCTATATTTTTCGTCACTAAAAACACAATTTAGTCACGATATAGAATTGTCATCACTATATCTCGTCACTTGCATATATTTAGTGACGAGGTAATAAGTTGTCATTAACATACGTGTTAGTTCTGAAACTATCGGTCACTGAGTCAAGTATTGATGGTCACCGTCTAAGTCATTTCTTGTTAACGGTTCTTAGTCACGGAATTTTCGTCACTCATCTTTGGATTGGTAGTCACGAAAAAGTTGTCACGAAATTGACTATTGCAATTAATTAAGTAATTTTATTTGTGTTATCTTATTAGTACGTTGATCACAAGCAAATGAATAATAACTTATTTTTGTAACTTTTCACTTTTTAGAAGCTAAAAATAAAAATAAAATCACGTTGGTTCATATTTTTTAGCATTCGCTCGTATGAAGCGAAAGAATTATATTTAAGGGATAATTACATATTTACCCAATCTAAACATGAAAATGTCATATTCACCCAAAATACAACTTTTGAATGCACGATGTACAATGCATTTAAAGCATGTTTTGGGTAAATATGACATTATGATGTTGAGTTGGGTAAATATGGAATTGCATGTATATTAAAAAAAGGTCAAAATTGTGCACACACTCAAACCGACCCGAAACTAAAACACACACTCAAAACCATTCTTCTCCTCCCAACTTCACACACTAAAACACACGCCATTCACCATATTTTGCCACGAATTTTTCGGAGGTTATTTCTTATCTCTAATCCCTAATTATTACGAAATAATTTTATCTAATTATTAATTATTCAAAATTGGTTTATATTGTGAATAAATCACAATTGTTTGTGTTTGATTTGCTTATTTGAGTTAATATGCTTATGTTTATTGGATCCGGATTTAGGTTACTTAAATCAAAATTGACATTGACCTAATTTTGATGAATATACTGTGCTTATTTTGTCCAAGTAAGTTTTTGTTTGCTTATTTTGATGTTGACCTAACTTTTGTTTATTTAAAGAATTTGTTAAGTGTAGTGATTTGATGACTTGATGTGTAAGCTTTTGCTTTTGAATTTAGCTAAGCGGCGAAAATGTTGCACTATAACTACCAGTTAAGTGGCATAAGTTTTAGCTCTAAGTTATAACGAGATATGAAATGTTACATAGATATCCGATATTAGTATCTTTTGCCATGACAATCAACAAAAGCCAAGGCAATCGCTTTCTAAAGTTGGTTTGTACTTGCCCGTCCCTGTGTTCACATGGACAACTCAGACGCTGTCGTATCAAGAGTAAAAAGCAAGCGGGGTTTGAAGGTTGTCGTTTGTGATCAGGATGGTAATCTCTCCAAAATCACATCAAATGTCGTGTATAAAGAAGTACTTGAAGGTCTTTGAACAAGGTTCATGTTGTATCATGTATGTATCATTGGTGTAATCACGTTTTATTATACTATGGTTCATTATTTTTAATGTTACAAGGTTTGTTAGCAACTCAATTGATCATTAAAATCACACATCATTTTATGTTCGAGTCAATTTATTTTAGATTGGCAACGCGATGGTTGTAAATTGATTGTGACTCATACATATTTTAAACTTAACAAATTTACGTTATTACTTTTATTATCATCTCATTTATCTATTTCTTTAAAAAATAACCGGTGTCAACGGGTCTCTAAGCTAGTTGAAGTATAAAATAATAATTAAAAAGAAAAGAAAATATCTCTGTAAAGAGTTTCAACCAATGTTTGGAAACCCGGGTCGACCTGGCCGGGTTAACCGGTTGGACCGGTTCCGGGCAAAAAGGGTCAAAATAACCCGAGTTTCTAAACCGGGTTAACCGATTAGACCCACCAGTTTAAGTGACCGGTCAACCCGTTCTCGAAACCGGCGGGTTTGGTTTTCTTCAAATTTTTTATACAAACGGGTTGACCGGTGGTAGAACTCGTTGACCGGGTTGACCGGCGGTCGAACCGGTTGACCCGGTATTTTTTTATATATATATATTTTAATGAAAACCGGGTTGACCCGACGGTCGAACCGATTGACCCGGTGACTCGACCAAGTCGATTGTAAACCCGGGTTTCAAAACATTGGTTTCAAGCAGCTCATCTATGACTACATTTATTGACTTCGAGTCCTACATAATTATTTCAATCTTGCAAATTACTTCGTATGAACAAAAAGGTAGCACGACTTTCAACGTTTAAAATTGTTTTGGTGTATATAGTAGGAAGAGTTGAGATCCATATAGAACTCATATTTGTCATAGAACCAATGAACCAATCATAGCCATCCATTTTTTATCTAAATCATTTTCCACTTTTTTTTTAAAACAACATATCTTGCAAACGTTAATCTTCAAGCTACAAAAAATAAACCATCATGACGAGAATTAAATTATCTTTCTATAGATATGCATTGTCATAATCTTTCGACGAAGTTTTTTTTTTTTTAAATTTCGCCCAGAAAAATCACATGTGATTCGTAAAAATCACATGTGATTTTTAAAAATCACATGCATATTTATAGAAAGATAATTTAATTTTCGTCGATATGGTATAATTTTTTTGGCGTAACGATTAACGGTTTGTGAGATATTTAATTTTAAAAAAAAGGGTGAATATATGTTAATAAAAGAAATGAGTGGCTATGATTGGTTGATTGGTTCTATGACAAATATGAGTTCTATATTGAACTTTTCTCGTAGGAAACAAAAAAAAAAAAAGTCAAATTATGCACACACTCAAAACCGACTCAAACCGACCAAACTAAAAACACGCGGATCTTGTCACTCTAACTTCACACACTAAAACACACACCATTCACCATATTTTGCCCTAAATTTTTCTGGAGGTTATTTCTTATCTCTAATCCCTAATTATTACGAAATAATTTTATCTAATTATTACTTATTGTTTTATATTGTTGAATAAATCATAATTGTTTGGGTTTGATTTGCTTATTTGAGTTAATATGCTTAAGTTTATTGGATCCGGATTTAGGTTACTTAAATCGAAATTGACTTTGACCTAATTTTGTCCAAGTAAGTTTTTGTTTGCTTATTTTGATTTTGACCTAATTTTTGTTTATTTTAAGAATTTGTTAAGCGTAGTGATTTGATGACTTGATGTGTAAGCTTTTGCTTTTCAATTTAGCTAAGTGACGAAAATAACGCTGTTAAGTGGCATAAGTTTTAGCTCTAAGTTATAACGAGATATGAAATGTTACATAGATATTTTTTGCCATTAGTATACTCGAACATTAGGATCTTTGTACCAGTCCTCACAACTCACAAGTAAACATCCAATCCCTAGGATATTAAGTGAACCCATAGTAATAGACTGTTTGGAATGATGGATTATGCTATATTCTTCATGTCGTTGATATTCCTTGCATCTATTTGCGTTAAAGTTACGAAAAAGACTACCGTTGCACAGTTATGAGATTATCCGCTTATGCACGCTCTAGACCATCGGTGTGTGTCTAGAACATTTGTCGCTTGTGCCTAGACCATCTTTTGTAATCCCCGTGTCTTTGCCGCTATATAATTTAAATGAGTAATATAGATGTATTCCACTCAGACCATAATCCATTGTGTATTTGCCACAACAGAAGATAAGACCATCACACTGCCAACTTAGAGGTCAACTGCGAAGACCAAACTGTGATGTTGCTTATTGTTTTTTCTATGCAGCACACAGCAGCACATTTCTCGCAAACATGTGGTCATAAATTGCGAATATATAATTATATAATTTTTATAATTGCGAAGACCAAACATGTGATGTCCTCTTTAGAAGTTTAACCCATGTGTAAACGGGTTTAAAGTTAAATATGACTACAATTATTTTAACATGAATATAAAAATCCAGGCTTGAACTCTCAAGTTACTAGATGTGAAAAATGAATATATGATATTGTACCTATAAATATGCCACATAGTTTTTCAAGGGTCATTACTTGCTATTAAACATGCATAATGCTTAGAACATGATATCGATAGTTAAATTTAAATAACATCAACTTTAACATCACGTCAGTTAAACAAAGTCAAATTCTACATTCAACAAAAATCTATGTAAAATATTAATCGATATAAATAAATAATAAAAAGTTTATGCAAAAAACCGGACCATGCATGGCTATTAAAACTATATAAGTATAAAGATTTTACATAATTATAAAATAATTTTATTTAACAATCCCGCATATGCACAATTTTAAAAGCTAGTTCAAAGAAACAAGAAATTTCCTATCTCGTAAAAAAATATCACACGATAGAAAATGATGTCTAATAAATACAAGTTCGTAAGAGTTTCCTAATGTCTATTTTGAGACCATTAAATTCGGTCTTCATCATATTTTCCACAAAATTGGACAAAGTTATTTTGCATACTTTTGAAAAAAAACAAAAAGATAAGAAATCAATTTATGATCATTCATTTTAAATTGTTGGACATATATAGCATCATCACTTAATTTCTATGGCTTTTTCAAATATTGAAAATTTGTAGTACCAATTAGTTAAGCCATGGCTTTTTCAAATTTCGAGACTTTTTCAGTAGCAATTAGTCGAACTTTAATGAATGTATAGTTTTAAAAAAATAAAAAAATAAAAAAATAAAAATAAAAAATAAAAGAAAAGATTTCCAAACTCATCAATAAATATCACGAAATAGAAAAGGATGTTTAATAAATACAAGTTTTTAGGAGTTGCGAGTATCGTAACATTAATTTAGGAGCTTTAACTTCAATTCCTTATACTTTACACATAATAATATGACATTTTAACTTCTTCACAATCTCTCACCTCACCGCAAGCCTACGACCACAAAAATTATCATCAATCACCGAAAACGCAATCCACAAAAAGACAAAAAGATTAGCCCTAGCTAAAGGTATTACTTGTCCCGACTGCTTTACACGGTAATGTGCTAGTACTTATTAACAACTATACTTATTAGAAGGTATCAATTAATATGACCTAAAAAATCCTAAAATTTATAACAACTCTCACCGCGAAAATATAAACAACTATGCATCAACAAATACGCGCTACAATTTTCTTCAACTCGTCGTTTCGGTATTATTTCAATTAACGTCATTAACATCCTTTATTCATTATAAAATATAAGTTCAATTGGTCCTAACGTTGAAACTAACGAAGTAAGGTCATTTGCTAATGTATTAAATCCGGAACGTGTCTCTAGGAAAGTGAATTTTCATGCCTTGGTGAATGAGACGCGAATTGAAAATCATGATACGGTGTTTCCAAAGGCTGCTATGGAGGGTGTATTGAACCGTTATGAAAATACACTTGTTGGTTTCTTTGTTGGCAAGAATGTTGCTTTTCATTTGGTTCTGAACTACGCTACCAATACATGGGGTAAGTTTGGTTTTAAGAAACTAATGAAGAATGATGATGGTGTTTTCCTCTTCAAATTCGATTCTAAAGAAGGTGTTGAGAGTGTTCTTCAACGGGCCCATGGATTATTCGCAATTCTCCTCTCATTCTCACTAAATGGACTCGATGTGCTATTGTCTAAAAGTGAGGTAACTAGAGTTCCGTTTGATTAAATTGCATAATGTGCCATTACTTGCATACTCGGAAGATGGGTTGAGCTTAATTGCTACCGTAGGTGTCGATTATGCTAGATGCTTTACTAGCTCCATGTGTGTTGATTCATGGGGTCGCATTAGTTTTGCACGTGCTCTTGTGGAATTATCATCTCGAATTTGAGCTTAAACATGTGGTGACTATGGCGATCCCTAATAAGGATGATACCGGTTTTACTACGGCAAGTATAAAGGTGGAATATGAATGGAAGCCGCCACACCGTGTGGAATGTAAAGTGTTTGGGCATGATACTTGCTTGTTGCCCTAAGAGTATTAAGGAGCATAGTAATGCTCCTCCCACTCAAATGTGGACGGAACCGATGATGGTTTTAAGGTGGTGCGAAAAGCCAAACCTAAAGGTACGAAGATGACCGGTGGTATTAATATGGGAAGGGTCCTAGATTTGCACCTAGGAAGCGGTATATGTTGCAAAGACGAAGACACCGGCAAATGCTAGTGGTAATGCTAAAGATACACCGATTACTACGCCTAACTCTTTTGGGACTCTTGAGGTGGAAGATGATTGTACTGTGGATGATTCTTCTACTAACAAGGACAAGACTGGAAGTCTTCCGGTACTAATAAGGAAGCGGTATTGATGGATCTCGGGCGGACTCAGTATTGATATTGGTGAGCGCCTAAGCCTCCCGAGACCGGGACTTCTTTGCGGCCAAGCTTGTGAGTGATTCAATGGAACAATGTATGGTGGTTCTACTCCCATAGTGAGAAGATTGGTAAGCTTGAAAAGCTAATTATTGATGGAAAAGCTACTCGTGGATGATGATGGTCTACTATTCGGCTCACCTCTTCTACTAAGAGAGTTAACCCTTTTCTAAAGTGGAGAGATTGTGGTGTCGATTCGAAGATGAGGTTGTTGCTAACCCATTTGATGAGTCTGCTAATATTTTGGTGGGGCCAAGAATTTGAAGATGAGTATGATGACTATGACTTTGTCGACTATGCTAAACAGGTTCGTGATCTTCCGTGAATTTGATTCCTTTAATGCCATGTATGGCACAACGCTTCAAGGTCCTAGGAAGTAATGTTAGTGTTGTGTCATATAATATCATTTGAGTAGTGGTTTGTTTTCTTGTTTAGAGAATTGGAAGTATCTTGTTATATAAGCTTTTTGCCTATGTAACGGGCTGAGATATGGGATTTCACTCATATCCATTGTACTTAAACGTTTATTTGGTTAATATATTTACCAGGGTGCAGGATTACTCCCCTTTACCCAAAAAAAAATATAAGTTCAATTCCTAATAGTACCTTTTTGTTACCTTATAATTATATCATTATACAACTTCGCCAAAACATATATATTGTACTCATGAATCTCCGCCTACTAGATTGATTGACAGTGCCTTTTTTGGTATATTTTGATTAGTTAAATTGTTTACCTTTTATCCTAAGATATTCACGAGTTAGTAAATTAGTAATTTGTATATTAGTGGAATTTACTTAGAATTTACTTTAAGCTTTTTTGACCATTTCTATCGAGACTCCTATATGTGTACGTAGTAATTAAATTATTCTTTAAAGTTTACTGAATCAACATAGTCGAAAATTTTAGAATTTGTTGAGTTAATTTGTAGATGGATCAATATATCATTCTCGGAACTTTATGTATTTTATATAGGTGTCCTTTATATCACGTTATCTAGCTTGTTACCTTATGAATGGGTTACTTTATTTGGGTCCATTTATTTGGCTAGTATTTAGAGAGCATGTTGCATTGGTTATAGCATCCCGCGTTATAGATTTTTTGTTTCCCATAGCGGCGCCATGTGCGTTTTAGCTCCATCGGCCCCCTTGCGTTATAGCACCATCGCCATGTATAGAACGGAAGTTATCGGGGTTTTTCCCTTCTTTTTTGAATGTAAAAGTGGAGTGAGTGAAGCTTTTGGTTGTGTGTTATAGGAATTATTAGAGAAAGTATCTTTTTGGTTATGTGTTATAGAATGTTATAGAATAAAAGTTGATGTGACGGTGTGTATAACACACTTATAACATTGTATTGCACCTAGCTCTCTTATATTCATATTTATGTCACATAACTATTCGAGGACCAAAAGATATCACATGTTGATGCACATGCAATAAGTACAAATTGCAAAGAGACGATATAGTTTGGGACTTTAATTTTTTCACTATGAATATATGCACCACATAAATGTATATCACATAACAGTTGGGGACCAAAAGATATCACGTTGGATGAATATGCAATAAGTACAAATTAAGACTTTAGAGTCTTCAGACGTATAGTTTGGGACTTTATTTTTTTCCATGAATATCTCGCACCACACAAATATATATCGCATACCAGTTGGGGACCAAAAGATATCACGTTGGATGAACATGCAATAAGTACAAATTGCAAAGACTTGAGAGTCTTTAGACGCCTAGTTTGGGACTCCAATTTTATTTCCATGAATTTCTACACCACACAAATATATATCCGCTCGTTCAATTATTTTTTCTAAGTCTATATAAAGCTGCATAGAGGCGTATACTTTGATATATCAGATAAAATAACATCAATAAAAATTATTTACAACTATGAGAGGAAATATTTGCTTTTACTTTATGCAAACTCATGTTTTGTTTATCTTTTCACTTGTTACTATGGTTTAATACCACGGCAGCCACTTCCCTTGGCCACAAACTGGTTGTAGCAGCAGGAGGGGCTACTAATACGTGCATCGATAATGAGAGACAAGCTCTTCTTGGTTTCAAAGCTCGCCTTCTAGACCCCGACGGCCTGATCTCTACATGGAGACCCGAACAAGAAGAAGATTGTTGTAAATGGAGTGGAGTCAGTTGCGACAACCAAACAGGTCATGTCACAATGCTTGACCTGTGCGACTATTATACAGGTGGTGTTGGAGGTGAGATTAGCCATTCATTGCTTAACTTAACATACTTGAATCATCTAGATCTGTCCCAATGTTCTTTTCATGGAACCATTCCCGCGTTCATTGGTAACATGAGCCAGTTAATTTATCTTTACCTCTATAATAATCAGTTTACTGGCTCTATTCCCAAGTCCATTGGTTCCTTGACCGCTTTAACTGTTCTTGACCTTGAAGGGAATCAGTTGGCTGGTACCATTCCCTTGTCCATTGGTTATTTGACAAATTTAACAGAGCTTTACCTAGGTCAGAATAATTTTAGTGGAACCATTCCCGAGTCCATTGGTTCCTTGACCAAACTGACATACCTTTACCTTCGTAATAATAATTTCAGTGGAATCATTCCAAGATCCATTGGTTATTTGACAAATTTAACTGAGCTTTACCTAGATAACAATAATTTTAGTGGAACCATTCCCGAGTCCATTGGTTCCGTGACCAATTGAACAACCATTGACCTTAGTGGGAATAATTTCAGTGGAATCATTCCAAGATCCATTGGTTCATTGACCAAATTAACAAACCTTGACCTTTCAAACAACTCTTTCTCTGGAATTATTCCTCCAGAATTTGGAAACATCACCAATTTGTACAGTCTTTCACTAGAATCCCTCAGTAGTTGTACAGTTGAAAACTTAGATTGGTTGTCTTCTCTATCTTTTTTACGTTACCTTCATATGGAGGGAACTTCTCTGGCCAAAGCAAATAACTGGGTAAATGCAATTATAGGTCTCCAAAACCTAGAAGAGTTACGTTTAAGCAGATGTGACCTCTCAAAAGTCATGCATCCATATTCTTCAGTTGTCAACTCTTCTTCATCTATTGCCTACCTTTATCTCGATAACAACAATCTCAACTCATCAAGTTATCGCTGGTTGTGCCCATTAGTTGGCAATAGGCTTAAGTATTTTTATGTTTCTGGCAACTCGTTTGATGGGAATCTTTCAGATTTTCTGAACAACTTGTCTCAATGCACATCCCCAAATATGTTACATTGGTTGGATGCTTCAAATAACCAATTAACAGGGTCATTGTCTGATGAGATTCAAAACTTTTCATCCCTAAATGTGTTGTACCTAGATTCCAATCAGTTAAATGGAACAATAAGTGACAAATTGTGGCAACTACCCACACTTCAAGAATGTAAAACCCTAAAATACGAAACATAGATAAAGACTAAAATACCCTCGAAATCAAAAATTATAAAATACGTACTTTTCTGGCACAATACGTTTATAATCATTTAACGAAATTAAAACTAATTTACGAATAATTAAAACTTAACGAATATGTTACGTGATCGATTTTGGTACGACGAGAGATTTAAACGTTTCACTAATATGTTGGGCCTCGTTTTCTTTAATGGTGAACCATTTGGGCCGTTCGTTGTTTGTATGGAGCCGAGAGTCCAAGGAAGAGCCCAAGGGGCGTTTGTTTTTGTATCATGTGGGGCAAGAGCCGAAGCCCACATGGGCGTGGGTTTTTGGTGTGTTCGGTTGGACCAAGCCAAGACCCAACCCCCTCCTAAAGCCCTAAACCGAAAATACTACTACTATATATACATACATAAACTCAAAAGTGAAACCCTAGTTTAGTTTTGGTTGCCTCTCTTTCTTTTTGCTCTACTCGGCCGAACCCTACAACCTTTGGTGTCGAGATTTTGCTTCAACCAAGTTAAGGTATAACATGTTTCTCGCCTTCCTTTGATGCACCTTAAGTTAATATATTGTAGCTAGTTTGTTTTGTCGACTTGTGTTTTTCTTTTGTGTCGAACCGTATGAAACCAAAACAAACAAACCATATGAATTGAACCTTGTAATATTAAGAGAACATGTATGTAATACGTATTGTTTGAATCGGATCATAGGTATGTCGAGCACAAGAGAACCGAATCACATATATATAAATGTTATCATGCCTAATAAATTCGAAACCCTAATTGGAATGGAACCCTAAGTGTAATTAATGGTCTAAACATGTGATTATAGTGGTTTTAATAAACCCTAAAACTGGACAGCATCATATGTCGAATTTGTGTGTGTTATAGATCCAATTTTATAAGTGCAATAATCTGGGTTTTTGTGGGAAAAGTTTATTTTATGTCTTAGTTAAGTTTTCCAAGTGGTTTGGTCGAATTTGGAGTTGTCTAAGTCGTATTTTTGAATTTTACAAAATCAAGTGTCAAAGCTGAGAAAACGGGTCTGAAATTTAGTTGTATTGTTTGATTTTTCATTTTCAAACCATAAGGAATTGGGAGCTCTCCTTTTACAGGAGTGATATTTATGACATAAATGAATTTCTGGGAGTTCTGGGGATTTTTCCAAGGTGTCTAAACAGGTCCAATAAGCGTAAACTTTTAAGGTGTATTTTCTGATTACTTTCTGGACAGGTCTGGACTTGTGATTTTCCATAGGCCATTTGGCATAGATATAGAACCCACCAATTTTTGGAGACTCTTTTAACTCATATGGGAACCCTTGGAATTTTGCTTGATTTCATTTGAGCTAAGTAAGTATTTTATAAAAATCGCTAAAGTCTGGTCCGAATATGAGTTTAAGAAACTGAAAGATAAAATATGATATCAATAGGTAACACACTTACAAATGCATAAGAAGCTTATAAAATGAGAATATACTTATAACTCTAAGAATGTTAATGCGATTAATCCGTCATAGCTTTAATGATGCTAATAAGTATTAAATAAATCATAATCCGTGTAGATTCGTTGAAGGAGACGCGACCTTATATCTTCGTGATTCACTCATTCGTTTGCTTTTCTCTCATTTGCTTCAAGGTACAGATATTCGACCTTTTAGTAAAGGTTCCTTATGATGTTCTTTTCGTTAGCTTTCCTATTTTACTTATTAGGGTTTCCGATGCCATTGCTATGAACCCTTTCCCGATTGTTTGACTTGTTGCTTATCCGAACTTATGTTTTATTGAACCATGCGATATCGATTTGAACTTTATGTTAGGAAGACTTTGATGTGCATATTTGTTGAACCTTGTTATATTTGAATATGAACCTTATGATATGAGTTATCGATATGTTATTTGCTATGAACACTAATGTGTCTTTTGAGTCGTTGCTTATCCGAACTTTGATTTTGAATCATAAAACATTGATTTTGAACTATATGATATGAAGACTTTGATTTTGAAAACATGATTAAACATTTGATAAAATATGATCTATGTCGGTTTGACATTCTAATTTGACCTAAGTTAGTTTGACACCCGAGCCAAATAATAACTAGTCATGGGGTTCCATGTCCGTGTCGTTGATGCACCATTGACATGACTCTAGGCGAGAGAGTGAAGTTATGCCACGTCCCTTATCTATTATTTGTTATGAGCTCAATTTATATTATATTATCAATGTATGTTTGTGGGCGTATGGATGCATCCTAGATCCGATCTGTTATCCGATATGATTTGTCTAGGTGAATGATGTCGTGTGCAATGCGCGTCTTCATAAAACTCGGGAGCTAGCTACTCCGATTATTTTGAGATTGTTTCTATATAGTTATGATGTTTTGATATGATATGTTCGGGCTCGTGGTAGTTAACTAAATCTTTATTTGTTATTTCTATGTTAAGTATTCGATTATGATTCGGTATGTTCAAGTGTTAATAATTATGTGCTAGGCCTATTATATGTTATTATATATGTTTATGCTTTTGCATGTTTATGTGACTACCGCTCTACTATGCTAGGTTATGATTAATATGTTTAAATATGATTCATATGTCATCATCGATGTCATGTTAGTTTATCGTTATGTGAATTCGTTGATCCGTGAGATGAATGTGCTAGTGTGAAAGTGAGTATTCTATAAGTTTAGTATGTATAATTTGTTCGATTAATTTTGTGAACTTTGCTTATACGTTAGTGTTTTATCCGCCTATGTGACCGCCATGCTTAAACTCTGTTGATGTTAGGATTTGATCCGAGAACCGGTTTAGCTTATGATATCTGTTTTGATAATTGCTAATGGTTATGCTATGTTTTGTTTGGTCTATTTAATTATAGTTTGTCTACTATGTTTCTATTTGTTTGTGAGATCGCCATGATTTGACCGCTATTTCACTTCTTTGCAATATTGAATTAAGTGTGTTAAGTGAAGGTTAATTAATTTGTTGAATGCCATGTTTATTTTCTAGAAAGTGTTTCCGTTAGCCTTAGACTTTTCGTTTGGTTTATATGTAATCTATTTCTTCTTGATATGTTAAGTGTCTGGTTATTTTGATGTGTTTGCGTTGGAGTCATCAATATGCTATGTGTTTGTCCTTGATTGCTAATTGTTTTTTTCGGATTTCTGTGCAATTGTGTTTCTGCAGAATCCTCAATGATTCATTATTCTCGTTCCGCTACGATTTTGTTATTCGTTTCTTTGTTCAATTCGTATTTATGTTTTGTTTAGTTTTGTTTTTTATATCTCATTCACTGGGCTTTGTAAGCTCACCGCATTTTCTTTTCTGCGGCGGTATTTTAAGCATTCAAGATGAGCTTATGGGATAGCCGATCCGGGTTGAGAGTAGAGATGAGAGCAAGATTTGACCATAGAGATCTTAGATTTATTTTGAAGTTTAGTTATTTATGTTTTCTTTTGAATATTTTGTAAAGACTTTCGCTTTTGTATAGTATTTAAAGTTCGATATGAAACCGTATTTGTGATATCTTTACCCTTGTCGGGTTGGGGTGTTACAATTATGGTATCGAGACTAGGTTTTAGGACCCTTAGAGCTTAGGCTATGACCGTGAGAATTGGGTAGACATTAGGTTTCCGTCTGCTTCGAATATCTTCGATTCCTTTTGACCGTCGCTCGATTCGACTCGATATTCTTTTGTCTTCACCGAGTTGGCCCTCCTCTTTCGCATCGAATTTTGTTATTTTGTTTTCGCTCGTCCGTTTGTCGATCGTTAGATGGAGACTACCCGTGGAGCCAAAGAAGATGGTGCCGACCGCTGTCGCAATAGCCTCTGTCTTTGGAGAGGTTCGAGAAGCGTAAGCCACACCCGACCGCCGTCTTGTTGGAGACATCGGGATGTTCTTGAGGAAGCCGGACGAATCAACCAAAGACGCAAAAGACGGAGATAAGATTCAACCGTGGTGAGAAGGTTCATCTACTTCATATGATTTGGGCGCGACGTGTGTTACTCGATTCGCTTGTCACGCGCTTTGAGGCGGTTTGATATCTTGCTACGCGATTTTGATCGGCATTACTTTTCTTTGATTTGTTCGAACTCGGTTTGAATCGTGAAGTTTTATCGTTTAGCATTCGGTATAACTCGACTTTTCTTTCGGATCGCCGAATGAGTCATGAGGAACTGCTTTGTGCATTGGTGGCCTTCTTTTCTTTTGTGGTATGGTAAGTTGTTTTGATGTCGATATATCTTTGCATGAATGTGTATCCGGTCTCATTATAGTATGTTACTTGCTAGTCGTATGTTATCGGTATGTGATATGTTTTGTTCTGATATTGGTATGTGGTTTGCCATGACCCGGGACAAAATATGATGACAATAAGAACTTGTTATGTGATGCAAGTATTATGACGCCTGATCAACGTGATAATACCGAGATCATATAATTTGAACTTATTGAAATTATATGACGTCTGGGGAAATGCCTGTGGTTGATACGTGATTGGACTTTGACTTGTATCTATTATTTGTCACCCCTCATGTTTGCTTGGAATTCTGTACCTAATTGTTATGATTTGTGTAAACTATGGATTGCTATGTTTGCTCTATATGTGTACGTCTCCGTGTACCCTTATTGTGATCATTGGATATTTCGTGAAGTGTTTGAGGAACATTAGATCCTTTTAGTTTGATTATCTGCGATTAGTAAGACCTTTAGGATTCGCTCCGCTATGCATATGATTGTTTTCTTCATTAGATACCGAATAAGTTGGAGTGTGTTTTGATTTTCGCATCTCATCTTTTTACCGCTAATACTTTAATAAGTATATGATTAGCGTTAATTTCGTCATTTATTCCTTGAAATTCTAAATCCACATTTGTTGCCGTCGTCTGTCTTGTCCAATTTCGAGGACGAAATTTTCTTTTTAGAAGGGGAGAGTTGTAAAACCCTAAAAATACGAAACATAGATAAAGACTAAAATACCCTCGAAATCAAAAATTATAAAATACGTACAATACGTTTATAATCATTTAACGAAATTAAAACTAATTTACGAATAATTAAAACTTAACGAATATGTTACGTGATCGATTTTGGTACGACGAGAGATTTAAACGTTTCACTAATATGTTGGGCCTCGTTTTCTTTAATGGTGAACCATTTGGGCCGTTCGTTGTTTGTATGGAGCCGAGAGTCCAAGGAAGAGCCCAAGGGGCGTTTGTTTTTGTGTCGTGTGGGGCAAGAGCCGAAGCCCACATGGGCGTGGGTTTTTGGTGTGTTCGGTTGGACCAAGCCAAAACCCAACCCCCTCCTAAAGCCCTAAACCGAAAATACTACTACTATATATACAATACATAAACTCAAAAGTGAAACCCTAGTTTAGTTTTGGTTGCCTCTCTTTCTTTTGCTCTACTCGGCCGAACCCTACAACCTTTGGTGTCGAGATTTTGCTTCAACCAAGTTAAGGTATAACATGTTTCTCGCCTTCCTTTGATGCACCTTAAGTTAATATATTGTAGCTAGTTTGTTTTGTCGACTTGTGTTTTTTCTTTTGTGTCGAACCGTACGAAACCAAAACAAACAAACCATATGAATTGAACCTTGTAATATTAAGAGAACATGTATGTAATACGTATTATTTGAATCGGATCATAGGTATGTCGAGCACAAGAGAACCAAATCACATATATAGATGTTATCATGCCTAATAAATTGAAACCCTAATTGGAATGGAACCCTAAGTGTAATTAATGGTCTAAACATGTGATTATAGTGGTTTTAATAAACCCTAAAACTGGACAGCATCATATGTCGAATTTGTGTGTGTTATAGATCCAATTTTATAAGTGCAATAATCTGGGTTTTGTGGGAAAAGTTTATTTTATGTCTTAGTTAAGTTTTCCAAGTGGTTTGGTCGGATTTGGAGTTGTCTAAGTCGTATTTTTGAATTTTACAAAATCAAGTGTCAAAGCTGAGAAAACGGGTCTGAAATTTAGTTGTATTGTTTGATTTTTCATTTTCAAACCATAAGGAATTGGGAGCTCTCCTTTACAGGAGTGATATTTATGACATAAATGAATTTCTGGGAGTTCTGGGATTTTTCCAAGGTGTCTAAACAGGTCCAATAAGCGTAAACTTTTAAGGTGTATTTTCGATTACTTTCGGATAGGTCTGGACTTGTGATTTTCCATAGGCCATTTGGCATAGATATAGAACCCACCAATTTTGGAGACTCTTTTAACTCATATGGGAACCTCTTGGATTTTGCTTGATTTCATTTGAGCTAAGTAAGTATTTTATAAAAATCACTAAAGTCTGGTCCGAATATGAGTTTAAGAAACTGAAAGATAAAATATGATATCAATAGGTAACACACTTACAAATGCATAAGAAGCTTATAAAATGAGAATATACTTATAACTCTAAGAATGTTAATGCGATTAATCCGTCATAGCTTTAATGATGCTAATAAGTATTAAATAAATCATAATCCGTGTAGATTCGTTGAAGAAGACGCGACGTTATATCTTCGTGATTCACTCATTCGTTTGCTTTTCTCTCATTTGCTTCAAGGTACATATATTCTGACCTTTTTAGTAAAGGTTCCTTATGATGTTCTTTTCGTTAGCTTTCCTATTTTACTTATTAGGGTTTCGATGCCATTGCTATGAACCCTTTCCGATTGTTTGACTTGTTGCTTATCCGAACTTATGTTTTATTGAACCATGCGATATCCGATTTGAACTTTATGTTAGGAAGACTTTGATGTGCATATTTGTTGAACCTTGTTATATTTGAATATGAACCTTATGATATGAGTTATCGATATGTTATTTGCTATGAACACTAATGTGTCTTTTGAGTCATTGTTTATCCGAACTTTGATTTTTGAATCATAAAACATTGATTTTGAACTATATGATATGAAGACTTTGATTTTGAAAACATGATTAAACATTTGATAAAATATGATCTATGTCGGTTTGACATTCTAATTTGACCTAAGTTAGTTTGACACCCGAGCCAAATAATAACTAGTCATGGGGTTCCATGTCCGTGTCGTTGATGCACCATTGACATGACTCTAGGCGATGAGTGAAGTTATGCCACGTCCCTTATCTCGTTATTTGTTATGAGCTCAATTTATATTATATTATCAATGTATGTTTGTGGGCGATGGATGCATCCTAGATCGATCCGTTATCCGATATGATTTGTCTAGGTGAATGATGTCGTGCAATACGCGTCTTCATAAAACTCTAGGAGCTAGCTACTCCGGATTATTTTGAGATTGTTTCTATATAGTTATGATGTTTTGATATGATATGTTCGGGCTCGTGGTAGTTAACTAAATCTTTATTTGTTATTTCTATGTTAAGTATTCGATTATGATTCGGTATGTTCAAGTGTTAATAATTATGTGCTAGGCTTATTATATGTTATTATATATGTTTATGCTTTTGCATGTTTATGTGACTACCGCTCTACTATGCTAGGTTATGATTAATATGTTTAAATATGATTCATATGTCATCATCGATGTCATGTTAGTTTATCGTTATGTGAATTCGTTGATCCGTGAGATGAATGTGCTAGTGTGAAAGTGAGTATTCTATAAGTTTAGTATGTATAATTTGTTCGCTTAATTTTGTGAACTTTGCTTATACGTTAGTGTTTTATCCGCCTATGTGACCGCCATGCTTAAACTCACGATGTTAGGATTTGATCCGAGAACCGGTTTAGCTTATGATATCTGTTTTGATAATTGCTAATGGTTATGCTATGTTTTGTTTGGTCTATTTAATTATAGTTTGTCTACTATGTTTCTATTTGTTTGTGAGACCGCCATGATTTGATCGCTATTTCATTCTTTGCAATATTGAATTAAGTGTGTTAAGTGAAGGTTAATTAATTTGTTGAATGCCATGTTTATTTTCTAGAAAGTGTTTCCGTTAGCCTTAGACTTTTCGTTTGGTTTATATGTAATCTATTTCTTCTTGATATGTTAAGTGTCCGGTTATTTTGATGTGTTTGCGTTGGAGTCATCAATATGCTATGTGTTTGTCCTTGATTGCTAATTGTTTTCCGGATTTACGTGCAATTGTGTTTCGCAGAATCCTCAATGATTCATTATTCTCGTTCCGCTACGATTTTGTTATTCGTTTCTTTGTTCAATTCGTATTTATGTTTTGTTTAGTTTTTGTTTTGTTATATCATTCTCACTGGGCTTTGTAAGCTCAGCCGCATTTTCTTTTCCTGCGGCGTATTTTAAGCATTCAAGATGAGCTTATGGGATAGCCGATCCGGGTTGAGAGTAGAGATGAGAGCAAGATTTGACCATAGAGATCTTAGATTTATTTTGAAGTTTAGTTATTTATGTTTTCTTTTGAATATTTTGTAAAGACTTTCGCTTTTGTATAGTATTTAAAGTTCGATATGAAACCGTATTTGTGATATCTTTACCCTTGTCTTTAATGCAAACTGGAAATCTGAATAATGATATCCTAGTTAAGGCAAAAAATTTACTTATGATTCCATTACATTTGTTTCTTCCTGCTTAGCTTTCTCTGTCATTGCATCTGCTATAGCATTACTATATCCTTGCATCTGCTATAGCATCATCTAGACATTATTCTTTTATTTGTACATTTAGAAAACATGTAAGGCAAAGCTTGAGAAGCCCAATAGCGAACTTATCGATAAAAGTAATATAGGTGCAAATTGGTGTAGTACTTAATATAGGTGTTTATTTTTTCGGAATAGTGAACTTAAGTAAGGTTCTTAAATAAGCCCAATAGCGAACATAATATAAGGTTCTTAAAATGAACATGTATCTTATTTTTATTATACTATGGTTACTATGTTCTGTAATTTAAATTTCATGCCTTGATATGTTATTATACTATGGTTACACAATATATGTTATTCAAATGCAGATTTATGATCATTCTATGAAGAGTAAAAACCCCTCCAAAATGAGATATTCTCAGTCTGGACCTGGAAAAGGAGTATTAAAGAGGCCCGATCCGCAAAACCCAAGTACTAATCATGATCTTCAGCCTATCCATAAGGACATGGCTATTTGCGGTTTCAAGATAAATTATCGGTTATACATGAACATAATGTGACAATGGAGAACCTGTATCGGGAAGATCACCAAGAACTAGAGCATGTAGTTTATTCGCCACAAACTAAAACAGACACAAGTGGTCAGCACCAAGACGACATTGGTTCGAATTCAAATGGTGCGTTTCTTGATCTAAAACTATGTGTTTCATCGAATAATAAATCGATTCTTATATTAACTAAATCTATGCAGGCCCACTTATTACTAGGAAGAATTCAAATGGTGCGTTTCTTAATCTAAAACTATGTGTTTTGTGAATGACTACTTAAAGTCTTCATCTTTCAGTCTTGGTTTTGGTTTTGCATTTGGGCCCATTAGCTTACTTTTGATTTATATCACACGTATTGAGGAGGAAAAGTATCACATGATAGAAAAGATGTTTGATAACTACAAGTTTTAAAGACTTTTAAGTCTTCTAACTTCTAATGTGGGATTCTTAACTTTATTTCTTCATCATTTTCCACAAAACAGGACAAATATATTTTTTGGATTATTGAACCATGAATAAATAAAACAATAATTTGGGACCATCTAATTTAAATTGACTAGACATCTTGCATCAATTAATTCTATCAGTTATCTAAAATACAAGACTTTGAAGTAGCTTTATACAAAGAGTGTTCTAATATGTATTGCAATGAAAATAATATAATTAGATAATCATTATGCATTTAAACTAAAGTATGAAATAGTTGTTCAGCGATTTAATTGCGCCAAACATAAAAGAAAATGTTATTGATGGTGAGGTTTGTTTCCATCTCTCATGAAATCCATCTTCATTAGTGTTGGCTACACTTCTTGTTTGATCCATTGCTATAACAAGGACCACATGTTGCTTGCGCTAAACATGTACTCAGTTTCGTGTTCTGACCATACTCTTGATAGTAGCGACTCAATCTAATTTTGCTTATAGTTTTATAAATATACCACTAAAGTCTTAGCATGAAAATGCTCGTACTTTTTAAAACTGACTAGTAATGAACAAGAAATAAGTATGTTGGTAACTGCTGGTTTCTGGTGAAAACACCTAATATCCAGATGTTATAAACTAATTATTAGATGGTCTTCTGTTATAATCTAGCCTGGAATTAGTTACATTAGAATAAATGACGCGAGAAATTTATATGATACAAGCTTAGTTGAAGAAGAAAGGCGAAGAGGAAAGGAAGCAGCAGAAAGAACAACAAAAACATGCCTTGGAGCTTTTATCTAGTACTACAACTAATGGAACTGACAGTGCTATGTTAATTGATGGAAGCTTGGCGGAAATCAGAAATAAGGCTTCTGACCACCCAACTACTGATATTGAAATGGCAGATGCAGACAAAACAGTGAGTTTTTCAGTTCAACTAGATTTTTTTACTTTTAGTTAAATGACAGATCACATGTTATATATTGGGTTATAAATTATACTGCAATTAAAATTAAGTTAAAACAAGATTTACTAAATTTCAGAAAATGAGCTTTTAACATTTCCAATCCTTCAAGAATGAAAATACTCTGTTTTTGAAAACACCCGAAAACTACGTATAATATTACATGGAAAACACCAAAGGCCTTTGGTATTTAGTGATGCATACCATGTGAGTGAGTTTTGCCTTTCAAAAGAAATATCACATGGAAGAACAGTTTTACGTTAGTGTAAGTGATTACACAAAATGTTTGCACTTGTTTGTACATCTGTATACATTAACCAGCTATGGAGTTTCACATTACTGGTAACAGGAATACACAAATGAGACTGGTGACGATTCAGTCATGGAGTTCTGTGACTGCTTCACCAACAGGGCAAAACAACACTGTTGGAACCAAAAGTTAGGATTCGGTCTTGTGGGCTCGGAAAAAGAACTACAGTTCCTTCTCTATTTCCACGAAGAGGAAGATGAGGATGCACAATGTTGGCCTCAATGGGGTGGATCTATGATCTTTCTAACTTATGTCAAAATTATACTAAGTAATAAAGAAACAATGATTCAGAAATTGCTTTTGTATTATCAAAATGTCATCTATTATGTTTGAGTACAATCTGCTATCTATTTATACAAAATGAATGGGTACAAGATGAAGAGTTATGTTGGTTCGTTTGAACCAACGGTTGTGTCGGTTGGGTCATAACCGCTATATAATCGTTTTTCTTGTAATCGCCATATAACCGCCAAGTTGACTTTCTTCTTTGACTTTTGGGTTGACTGGGTCGTATGAGGTTTGACTTGGGTCTATTGGGATTAACCAAATATTCTCCCCTTAATCACAATCGCTTTGTTGTAGATCTTTGACCGATTAGTCGTCTCATTGTTAGAATCGATCTTCGTGGTGCTTTTGTGAGTATGTCGGCCTTCCGAAATTCTCCACTTATGAACTCGACTTCTAGATCTTCTCTTCGATGCATTCTCGTATAAAGTGATATTTATGTCATGTGCTTACTTGCATGAAATACAAGGTTCTTCATTAGTTCGATGGCAAACTTGTTGTCGACCAAACCTTTTCTTCTTGTGTGTGTATAAGCTTGCTTAGTAATCTCTTTAGCCATAACGCTTGCGTTGCTGCTGTTGTTGCTGATATAAATTCGGATTCACATGATTATAGAGCTACTGTGGCTTGCTTTTGTGTACTCCAGCTGATTGGTGATTCACCGTAGTAGAATATAATTCCAGTAGTTCCTTTTCCTTCTGGAGTGTTGACTCCGTAGTTGTTGTCACTATAACCTTGTATTTGGTTTCCTCCATTGTGTTTGTAGGTGATTTCATAGTCTTTTGTTCCTTTTACATAGCGTAATACTTGCCTTATAGCTTTCATATGTTGTTCCTTTGGCTCTTGCATAAAACGACTAAGTAATCCAACGGAATAACTTATGTCGGGTCTATAGTTTAAAAAAAATTTGTTTAAGTTATCCTTATTTAAACTCATTAAGAGGAATCAATGAGTTGTTCGTATATGTAGAATATCGTGTGTCCATTTACATATCACAATAACTTGTACTTTCGTTCTATATTTAAAATCCTCTGCATATACATTAATTCAATCTATAATTATAATAATATTTATAAATTACAACAAAATATAAGTTGTGTATCTTTTTTTTTTTAAATCTAGGGTTATAAAGTATAAGGTATAAGCTAAATTAAAAAAAAAAAAAAAAAGGTTATTAACGGACCATGAAAGTGACAAGTTTTATAACTTATTTAAACATGTATAACCTTTTTTTTTTTTTTTTTTTTTTTTCCTTTACAAAATTAACACTTATATTTTTATACTTATTTTCTATACACGATTTTTTATAACCGACCAAGGAAAGTTCAATTTTGACTTTCAATTGGTCAAGTAACAATTGATTCAACATTTCTTTATCATCTTGTACAAATAATGTGCTAGTAATTATTCACAACTATACTTATTAGACGTTATCAGTTAATATCACCACAAAATATAAACAATTATGTGTCAACAAATACGCATCACAGTTTCTTCAACTCACCGTTTTAGTCTTTTCGTTATTTCAAATAATGTCACTAACATCCTTTATTCATTATAAATGTAAGTTCAATTCCTAATATTACCTTTTTGCTGCCTTATAAGTTATAATTATATTCTTCTTAAATTATTTATTTTAATTATCTTATCTTGTGATGTTCACGAGTTAGTAATCTATATTAGTGGGAATTTAATTTGAATTGTTGCTTTTTGACCATCTTTATCAAGGCTCGTGTATGTTTACATAGTATTTTTTATTTACTATTATTATTTTTTAAGTTTCATCGAATCAACATAGATGAAAATTTTGATTTTGTTGAGTTTATAGATGAATCAATATATCATTCTCGAACTACATATATTTTACGTAGGTGTGATTTATATTAGGTTATCTAGCTTGAATGGATTACTTTAGTGGTGAAAATGAGCCGATCCGCTTGGAAAAGCTCGGACCGGATTGGTAAAAGCTCGAACGAGCCGAGCCTAAACGAGCTCAAGACTAAGTTGCAGCTTGTTTATTAATCGAGCTCAAGCCCGAGCTTTACATACAAAGCTCGTTTGAGCTCGCGAGTCTAAACGAGCCCTAAACGATATTATAATATTTTGAGTATTAAACATGTATACCAAATGAGATCGAGCTTATTAACGAGCTCAATAAAATATATTACGAGCAGCTCAAGCTCGAGCCAAGCTTTAACTTTTCTTTGCCAAATCGTATAAACGAACCGAGCGTGAACTGAGCCCGAGCCTATATAACATAGCACGAGCCGAGCTCGAACTTAAAATTTGAGGCTCGAAATGAGCCGAGCTTCAGCTCGAGATTTTTAAAACTTAAACGAGCCGAGCTCGAGCTCTGGTAGGCACGGGCTCTGCTCAACTCGTTTTCACCCCAAGTTACTTGGGCCCATTTCTTTGGTTTAACATCTATCGGGCACGGTGCATTGGATATAGCACCCTTCGTCATAGCTTTTTGTTTATTATAGTGGCGCCATGTGCGTTTTAGCGCCACCGTTATTTGTAGAACGGATGTTATCGAGTTTTTTTTTCTCTTATTTTTTATTATAAAAGTGGAGTGTATAAAAGTGGAGTGAGTGATGTTTTTAGTTGTGTATTATAGGAATGTTATTAGGGAGAGTTTTTTGGTTACATATTATTGGAATATTATATGATAAAACGTGATGTTGCTAAGTGTATAAAAACACTTATAACATTGTATACATGGGACCTACCTCTCTTATATTTATATTTATATCACATAACAATTGGAAGACTAGTGACAAAGCCATGATTTTTTGTTCGCGAGGGCCAAAAAATTCAAACTATAAGTAATACTTTCCTTAAAAGTATCTAATCGTAGATTTTAGTACTGTTACAAGTAAATGAATGAAAATGAATTGATTTTGCATATGAAGCAATAAACAAATCATTAATTGAAGATTGATGTAGTTGAACACTATATTATTAGGTGACCTTGTATTTTTTGTCATTTTGATTGCTGATTGAACTTCCATGATTCTTATTTGAATGGGCCACTTTTTTTTATCTTTGGGAGGTCAAAAACAATATCTCTTTAAATAAATTACAACAAAGGAGGGCCATCAGTAACTAATAAAATTTGGGGTAGGACATGGCCCATCCAAGCCCTTTAGTAGCTCCGTCACGTTGCAAAGACTTGACTTGAGAGTCTTTAGATGTCTCTAGTCTGCACCACACAAATTGCAAAGACTTGACTTGACTTGATCTATTTTCCATGAGTTTCCATGTCTTTTCTGCACCACACAATTATTCTTTTTCTAAGTCTATATAAAGCTGCATAGAGGCATATATGTTGATAACTCAATACAAATTACATACAACATATAAACATTATGACAGAAAGTATTTGCTTTTACTTTATGCAAACTCATGTTTTGTTCATTTTGTCACTTCTACTAAGGTTTAATACCACGACAGCCACATCCCTTGGCCACAAACTGGTTGTAGCAGCAGGAGGGGCTACTAATACGTGCATCGATAATGAGAGAGAAGCTCTTCTTGGTTTCAAAGCTCGCCTTCTAGACCCCGATGACCTGCTCTCTACTTGGAGACCTGAAGAAGAAG
This sequence comes from Chrysanthemum lavandulifolium, assembly GCA_022545495.1. Lineage (NCBI taxonomy): Eukaryota > Viridiplantae > Streptophyta > Magnoliopsida > Asterales > Asteraceae > Chrysanthemum > Chrysanthemum lavandulifolium. The sequence continues at coordinate 24,645,157 of CM040241.1, read as the reverse complement.
ATGATTGCTGTAAATGGAGTGGAGTCACGTGCGACAACCAAACAGGTCATGTCACAATGCTTGACCTGATGTGCAACTATTATACAGGTCGTGTTGGAGGTGAGATTAGCCCTTCATTGCTTAACTTAACCTACTTGAATCATCTAGATCTGTCCGACTGTTCTTTCCATGGAACCATTCCCGCGTTCATGGGTAACATGACCCAGTTAATTTCTCTTCAGCTTTCTTTTAATCAGTTTACTGGCACCTTTCCCAAGTCCTTTGATTCCTTCACCGGTTTAACTTCTCTTGACCTTAGTTTGAATCACTTTATTGGAACCATTCCCATGTCCATTGGTTATTTGACAAATTTAACATGGCTTTACCTACGTGGCAATAACTTTAGTGGAACCATTCCCGAGTCCACATGACCAATTTAACAGCCATTGACCTTGGTTGGAATAAATTCAGTGGAATCATTCCAAGATCCATTGGTTCATTGACCAAATTAACATGGCTTTACCTAGACGATAACTCTTTCTCTGGAACCATTCCTCCAGAATTTGGAAACCTCGCCAATTTGCAGATTCTTTCACTAAGATACCTGGATAGTTGTACAATAGAAAACTTAGATTGGTTGTCTTCTCTATCTTCTTTAAGTGACCTTGATATGGATGGAACTTCTCTGGCCAAAGCATATAACTGGGTAAATGCAATTATAGGTCTCCAAAACCTATCTTATTTAAGATTAGTTAAATGTGACCTTTCAAAAGTCATGCATCCATATTCTTCAGTTGTCAACTCTTCTTCATCTATTGCCTACCTTTATCTCGATAACAACAATCTCAACTCATCAAGTTATCGCTGGTTGTGCCCATTAGTTGGCAATAGGCTTAAGTATTTTTATGTTTCTGGCAACTCGTTTGATGGGAATCTTTCAGATTTTCTGAACAACTTGTCTCGATGCACATCCCCAAATATGTTACAAGTATTAGTTGCTTCAAATAACCAATTAACAGGGTCATTGTCTGATGAGATTCAAAACTTTTCATCCTTACGTAGCTTGTACCTAGATTCCAATCAGTTATATGGAACAATAAGTGACAAATTGTGGCAACTACCCACACTTGCGTATGTAGATCTTTCATACAACTCACTCGAAGGAGCTCTTTTTAATGATGACGTGTCAAACCTTTCTATGAGTGTAGAGCATATTGATTTCAGCTCCAATAAGCTAGGACCTCGTTTCCCCAAATCGATACAAAAAATGAAAAAACTTTGGCATCTTGATCTTTCCAACAATAGCATTTCAGACACATTTCCTACTTTTCCGGCACAAGTAAGTTTTTTAGATCTGTCCAGAAACAAATTCCAAGGAGGAATCTCTTTCTTGTGCCAAATCTATGAAAACATTGCATTTCTTGATCTCTCACGTAACTCATTGACCGGGCAACTTCCGGACTGCTTGAAGAATTTGACGTATCTAAAAGTTCTTAATTTAGGCCACAACACTCTATCAGGATATATTCCTCCCTTTGTAGGATACTTGGGTCAACTCGAGACGTTATCTTTATACAACAACAGCTTCTCTGGAGAATTGCCATTGTCTTTGAAGAATTGCACCATGTTACGCCTTTTGGACTTGGGGGCCAACAAATTATATGGTAGTATTCCTGTTTGGATTGGGAAAAACTTGTCAAGGTTGTATGCCCTTAGCCTAAAATCAAATAACTTTTCCGGAGCCATCCCTTCACAAATATGTCAATTAGTAAGTCTTCAAATCTTAGACTTGTCATTTAACAATCTCCATGGAACGATCCCATCTTGTGTGCATAATCTTACTTCCATGGTTCAAAAAGGATTGTTCACAGAACAGAATCTAGATCGTTATAGTAGTATTATTAATGATACACAAAGCTATGACCATCTGTTGATTCAATGGCAAGGAAAGGTAAATGAGTTTAGTAGAAATCTTGGATTGGTGAAGACAATTGATTTATCAACCAACAGTCTCACAGGGCAAATCCCATACAAGATTACCAATCTGCAGGGATTAGTAGTACTAAACTTGTCACGCAACGCTCTACATGGAGAGATTCCAAAAGACCTTGGTCAAATGACAGAACTTGAAACTTTGGATTTATCCAGAAACAATTTCTCAGGAGGGTTGCCATCAAGCATGTCTCAGATGAATTGGTTAGATTATCTTGATGTGTCGCATAACAACTTGTCTGGAAGGATTCCATCTAGCACTCAACTCCAGTCCTTTGAAGCATCAAGGTACATTGGAAATGCAGGACTATGTGGACCTCCCTTGACCGAATATTGTCCCGGAGATAAAGAACTTGAAGTAACACCTGTAGTTAATGAAAGTAAGAGTGATGGCGAAACCATAGATGAACTTATGAGATGGTTTTATATTGGAGGGGCAGCTGGTTTTGTTACTGCATTTTGGATAGTATTTGGCACTTTCCTTCTTAACCGCCGTGTGAGACATGCTTTTTTTCAGTGTCAAGATAGCTTGAAAGATTGGGTGTATGTTAAGGTGGCGGTGTTCATGGCAAAATGGCGAAGGGTTGCACGTGCATAGTTGTATATGTTTTTTGTGTGTTTTTTTTCATCTACTTAGTATTGTAATTTAATGCTTTACTTGTATTTGGCAATGGTTTTTGTTAAATTTTGGGGTGATAATCTGTAGCAAACATATCATTCTATCAATTGCTAATGGCTTTCAAGTTATGGTTCATTGCAGGATTAATTAAAGGGGTCAAACTTGGACAAAGAATAAAAGATTTAAAGTTCCAAGATGTTCATTTCTGCTGAAGCTTTCTTCGTTTCTGCTGATGAGTCATTTATAGCCATTAGAGGGGTCTTAGTGCAACTTAATCTCCTATTTAATAAGTCCCTTAATCTAGGGTTACACACACTTGAGTGTGCAGTCTTTTGTATCACTCTCTTCTTCTTCTTTCTGATCATTTCAAATGATCTTGTCTAGTCTTTACATTTACATGATTATTGTCTCATTGACATTAATCTAATCTTGTAACTTCTGGATACTATTGTAAACATAATCTAAGCTGACTATTGCAGCTTAGATCTGAATAAAGATTATATTGCTCATCATTGTGTTTCCTATACTCTCGTACATGGTATCAGAGATTCAGGCTCATTGATTCTCTTTGGCAACAAAGGTGTGGTTTGGGGTTATTGCTATTGGCGTAATCACTGGTTATCTTCTGTTTACAATTTACCCTAGACTAAGTGAATCTAGGGTGATTGTGATCTGTTCTTCCGTTGCATATTTCTCTGTAAGTCTAAGTCTTATCTTCTCTTTAAACATACAGTACTTAAGTCTTTGTGGGTGCAAACGGGTAGACTAACATCTTGATCTACCACCTTTGAGTGGTACGAATACCTGCTCTGGTTTACCCTAGTCCACAGGCTTGGTGCTTGTTGTTTCTTATAGCAAAGTCTTATTTACTTGTCTATTTACTCTTATTATTATATCTGTCTGTCTGTCTTATTATTTCTGTCTTATTGTTTGTATTATGGTTATTGGTGATGATAATGTTGGTGGTGGTGGTTCCTCCATCGAGAAAAGCTTATCCTTTGGTGATGCTTTGTATTTACACCTAATAATACCAATGGTACTCCCATTATTTCTATTAAACTCACTGAACCGAAAATTATAAAATATGGAATATGGCCATGACGTTTGCCTTAAGGAACCATAACAAGTTGGGGTTTATTGATGGTACTTGCATAAGAAATGATTCAAACCCCGCCTTGCTAATCAATGGGACACTTGTAACTCTGTTGTGGTCACTTGATCCTCAACTCTCTCACCCAATTATTTGGTTGGTGCTATTTATTCTAAAACCGCTTATGAAATGTGGAATGATCTTAAAGATACCTATGATAAAGTTGATGGTTCAATTATTTTTAATCTGCACAAAACATAAATTCTCTTAGTCAAAGTGGGTCCTCTCTTGCGATTACTATAACAATCTTAACTCTTTATGGAAACAATTTGATTGTATGATTAGCTTGCCTCCCCGCACTTGTGAGGTGCAAAACATTTTGAAAAACACAATCGCCTAATCAAGTTAATGCAATTTCTTATGGGTCTTGATGACTCCTATGTTCCCATCGAAGCAATATTTTAACCGAGATCCTTTACCTAATGTCAAAACTGCTTTCTCTGTTGTCTCGGAGAAGAATCTCACGAAATGTCTCATCCGGGAATAGCTCGCTAAACCCAATGCTACGATTTTGCTTTGCAAAACTTCGATGGTGGAAATTTTTGATAACAAAAGAGTTTTAACAACAAAGTGTCGGTTTTAATAATGGTAACGCTCTAATAGCAAAGGACCAAACATGAACCTCAAATGTACTAATTGCAAAAACCCGGTCATACTGTTGATAGATGTTATGATCTTGTTGGGTATCCCGCCGGATATGTTAAAAGAAATTTTAATGGAAAACCTTTCAAGAAGAACAATGTTTCACGAAACCAATTGTGTCACCGATAATAGTGCTAACAACTCTCCTGTCTCCTTGTCTAATGAATGACTCTCAAGACTTATGAGTCTCCTCAATGACAACAATGTGTCTTCTCGCTAATGCCAACTTGGCGGGTAAAATTTTTCAGAACCTTCTTTAATGGCGTGTCAAGTTTAATGTAAACTTCAACAAGTTTTTAACAACAACACTAAATCCTTATCTCGGAAACATCGCCTTGGTTGGATTGTTGATTCGGTGCAAATCAAGACATGACCGTGTTCGAAAATTTTTAATCAATGTTGTTAACATTTCAAATCTTGGCCTAACTGTTGGACATCCCAATGGTACTCAGGCCTTAATTACTAAAATTGGTGATTTAAAGGTCAATAATGACCTAACTCTTTTTGATGTTCTTGTTGTTCCTGAATACAATGTTAGTTTGCTATCTGTTCATAAGATTGCTAGAGACAATAAGATGTTTGTTGGGTTTAATGAATCTAATTGCTATATACAGGATTTACATCAAAAAAGGATTGTGGGGATTGGTAAACAATACAATGGATTATATATATTTGATATAGATTCTACATGTAAGATTACTTCTAATAAATGCATATCTGTTTGTCATGTCTCTAGAAATCTCTGGCATCAAAGACTTGGTCATCCCTCTGACCAAGTCCTACACATACTTAAACCCACTCTTAAATTTGATAGTTCATCTGAAACTAATCATCTCTGTGATACTTGTAATAAAGCTAAACAAACCAGAGAACCATTTCCTCTAAGTGAACATAAATCCACTAAAATTGGTCAACTTCTTCATCTTGATGTTTGGGGACCATATAAAATCAGTAGCAGAGATGGTTATAAATATTTTTTAACCATAGTTGATGACTATTCCAAGGCAGTGTGGGTTTATATGCTTAAGGGGAAGGATGATGTTTATGTTTCCATTGTTAACTTTACTCATATGCTATCAAATCAATTTGAACACAATGTCAAAGTTTTTAGAAGTGATAATGGGACAGAATTTGTCAATAATAAATTTCAACAATTCTTTCATGAAAAGGAATTCTACATCAAACCTCTTGTGTTTATACACCACAACAAAATGGCATTGCGAGAAAGGAAACATAGGCATCTCCTTAAGGTTGCTAGATCCCTTATGTTTCGTGGGAATTACCTCTTTATCTTTGGCCCGAATGTGTTCTAATCGCGCCTATGTCATAAACAGGTTGCCCTCTTGATTCTGTCTGCAAGTCCCCTTCTTCTTTGTGTATGGGCATGACCCTTCACTCTCTCCTTAAAGTCTTTGGCTGCTTATGCTATGCCACCATTCTCAACATCTCTGACAAATTTGGTAGTAGGTCTGAAAAAAGTGTTCTTATTGGTTACTCAAATAAAAAAAAAAATGTTATAAACTCTTGAGCCTAGAAACAAAAAATATCTTTTATTCCAGAGATGTCAAATTTTATGAAACTGTGTTTCCATTCAAAAAGAAAAATTTTGTGCCAAAACCTTTTGTTGAAACTTATGTGCCTAAAGATTTAAACCACAAAAATTTCTTTCACTCATAAACAAGTCCCAATGATGAAGGGAGAGTGACATCCTATGATGATAGCACAGTGGTAAGTCATCCTACTAGGATTGATGAACCAGTTGCAACATCTATAGATGATAATACACACCCTGAGGGCATCATATCACATGAATCACATCCTGCTGATGCATCTTCTGATTCTGCTGATTACATTGAACAAGAAAGACGCTTGCCACCACTATCGCTAGAAGGTCAACTAGAGTTTCTAAGTTGCCCAAGAATCTAAATGACTTTATTGTTGAAGGAAAAGTCAAATATGGGGTTGAAAAAGTTGTTAATTACTCTAATCTTAACAAGGATAATTATTGCTTTGCTTCTAGTCTTAATAAAAGTATTGAACCTACACTTATGAAGAAGCTATCCTTGATAGTAATTGGGTAGATGCTATGAATTCGAAATTGAGGCCCTAAATGAAAACCATGCTTGGGATATAACCGATCTACCTCCTAATAGAACTCCCATTGGTTACAAATGGATTTTTAAAATCAAATATAAAGCCAATGGTGAAGTTGATAGATACAAGGCTAGATTAGTTGTTAAAGGCTATAACCAAAGGCAAGGAATAGACTATGATGAAACTTTCTCTCTGTTGTAAAATGTTCATCGTTAGATATCTTATTGCCTTAGTCAGAAAAACAAATGGCCTCTTTTTCAACTTCATGTTAACAATGCTTTCTTATATGGAGACCTTGATGAGGATATCTATATGACCATTCCCAAGGATTCTCAATGAGAACAATAAAATAAAGTTTGTAAACTTGTCAAGTCTCTATATGGCCTAAAACAAGCTCCCGAAAATGGAATGAAAAACTTGTCGTTGTTTTAAAAGAAAATAATTTTGTCCAACTGTTAATGATCACTCCTTGTTCACCAAAATGTAAAATGACAAGTTTATTGCTCTTCTTGTTTATGTGGATGATATTGTTCTTACGGAAACCAGATTGATGAGATAAACCTATTCAAAGAGTTTCTAAAATCAAAATTTCATATCAAAGACTTGGGAAATCTAAAATACTTTCTTGGCATTGAGGTCTTAAAACCGGGAATGACATCTGCTCTCCCAAAGAAAATACTGCCTTGAACTTCTCAAAGAATTTGGTCTTCTTGGTGCAAACTGTCCACACCTATGGAACCCAACTCGTGTTCCCATACATTCCCACCGCCGATGACCCTTGCTTGTCAACATCATTGGTTATCGAAGTTACTTGGGAAACTTATCTATCTCACCCATACAAGACCGACATCTCATACTCGCTTCATTTTCGGCACATATATGCATTCTCCTTAAAATCTCATCCGAATGTGCCCTCAATGTTCTCGAGATATCTAAAGGGAGCTCCGTGAAAAGGTCTAAGGTACAATTTCAAAGAACTCGAAAATCATCTTGAAGGATATAGTGATGTTGATTGGGCCAAATGCAAGAAAACCGTAAAATCATCACGTGTTATTGTGTTTTCTTCATGATTGTTTAATCTCATAGAAAAGTAAAAACAAAACACTCTTTCAAAATCTTCCACGTAAGCAAGAGCGAGTATAGATCTATGTCTCATCTGCAGGAAATCATTTGGATTCAAAAATCCTAAAAGATCTAAAAGTTGATATCAATCTTCATGTCAATCTTTTGTGACAACAAATCGCTTTACAACTTGTCACAACCCCTGTTTTCCATGAAAGATCAAAACACTTTGAAATTGATGTTCACTTCATCGTGGAAAAAATTGCTAGAGGTGTTATAAATGCTAAAAGATTGGCTCTTCAAACCAAACTGCAGACATACTCACAAAGAACCTCCCCTGCCTATCAAAGATAAATTTTGTGTGAAAATTGATATTGTTTGATATGTTTGCTCATCGATTAAGGGGAATGTTAAATTTTGGGGTGATAATCTATAGCAAACATATCATTCTATCAATTGCTAATGGCTTTCAAGTTATGGTTCATTGCGGGATTAATTACGGGGTTAAACTTGGACAAAGAATAAAAGATTTAAAGTTCCAAGATGTTCATTTCTGCTGAAGCTTTCTTCGTTTCTGGTGATGAGTCATTTATAGCCGTTAGAGGGGTCTTAGTGCAACTTAATCTCCTATTTAATAAGTCCCTTAATCTAGGGTTACACACACTTGAGTGTGCAGTCTTTTGTATCACTCTCTTCTTCTTCTTTCTGATCATTTCACTGATCTTGTCTAGTCTTTACATTTACATGATTATTGTCTCATTGACATTAATCTAATCTTGTAACTTCTGGATACTATTGTAAACATAATCTAAGTGACTATTGCGCCTTAGATCCGAATAAAGATTATATTGCTCATCATTGTGTTGCCTATACTCGCATGCTTTTAGTCCCATTATTAATAAAATTGCCACTAACACCATGGGTGGCCATTTCCTACTACTGTGTTATATGCGACATAGAATTGCAACATACTTGATGATGTTAATGTATCATGGATTGCTAAAGTGAGCAAACATGAACCCTTAGGATAAGATATCATGCTTTAAAAGCAACTCACTGGGTGTACTACGTGCCAATGTAAGCTATATATTACATTTGAAATCTAAGTGTGGTGTGAAGACTGTGGCGTTGATTTAGTCTTAATTACGAGGAACATGAAATAAGCTCGATGAACAAAACTTTTACGACCGGATATTTGGGTCTCATGATATTATCATGTTTGGCTTGTGTGCATCTATACTCATTAACCACCACCGGGTTCCACATAACAGTAATCGTGGATCGCTTCACAAACAGGGCAAAACAACACCGTTGGAAAAAAAAAAAAAAAAAAAAAAAAGTTAGGATTTGGTCTCGTGGACTCGGGAAAAGAACTACGCCCTTCTCTATTCCACGAAGTGAAGATGAGGATGCACAAAGGATAAAAGATGCCACCTTTGGTTCCTATAGATTATTCAACCAAGAATTGCAGTGTGAGAGAAACTACTCCGCTTGCACCATCTTCTAATTTGGTCAGCATCACTTGAATTTACAAAACAATTGGACATGCAAATACAAAGAAGAGAGACTCGATTCGTAAAGGAACGCACTAGACGGTCCCATGATAAATCAAGCCATCGAGATAGGGACCGGAGGAGACTAACCGATCCGAGATGAAACAAGAGAGAAGAGAATGTGAAGACACCAGATAATAAGAAGCTTTTGGATGCAAAATGCTTAATTGACACCATTCCAAAAACAAGGACTAGTTGTTTTCGTATCCAATAAATTGGGCAACTTATGACAAGGTTAGTATAGAATTCTTGCTTTATGGTTTACTTATATATCGATTGATTTGATTATGTTTGATCCCAAATTGGTAAGTCGAAAGGATTGAGCGAAAGATGAAATGGGTCAAATGCATAAAAACCTTTTAAATCTCTATGTAAATTGAAGTTCAATTATTTTGTTAGTAATATAGGTTTTGTACTCATAAAATTGTTCTTTTTGCTTAGGGAGATAGTTTAACCGCTAAATACTTTTAGTTAAATGACTTAGGATCAAATGAGAAGAAATCTTAAAATGAGAAGGATGAGAATAACTATAACTACACATTAGAGATGCATCGACTTGAATTAGATGCACCCTAATCTTTAGATGCATCATAATATGTTTTCTAGCAAAAATTAGATGCATATACATATATTAGATGCATTTCATCAAGTTAGGAAAATCTTGTGTATTTTTCATCCCCTGCGGGTCAAATTTGTTGCTAGTACTTCTTTGCATCATGTTCACTTCAAAATCACTTTCGAAACTAATTGGGATGCATTTAATTCAAGTCGATGCATCTCAAATGTGTGGTTATAGTTATTTCTCATTCTTCTCATTTTATGTTTTCCTACTTAGTTAAATATGGCATCTTTTGATTAGATTGGATACTTACACGAGTAATAGACACTAGGCGTTCTATTTTGAATAAGGTCATATCGATGTGAACTATTTTGCCCGAGTTCTTCTTGTTGAGATATGTGTCGACATTGCGTAACAATTGTTGTTTTATGGGTTCGGATAGTTATTTTGTTCGATTAATACAGATTATTTAACGATATGTTTATAACAAGGTAAGGATTTCGTATGGGAATATTCAATGGCCTTAGGTAGTGTCCATATATTAGACCAAGATGATTTGTAAGTATTGGTTAGTAAGTGTGTCTTTTTGTTTTCAAGATAAACATTATTTCATGACATTATACGTAATGGATTGCATGAACGGATGAGACCATGGATCTCAAGAAAATAACCGAATTTTTGGGTGAGGAAGAGACAACATTAGTAGATTATATTGTGTCAAGCACTCAAGAACAAGTGACAACAAATGAGATGTTAGAGCGGCTTCATCTATTTTGGACGATGAAGCTGAAATGTATGTGTTAAAGATGTGGAGAATGCTCATTTTTGAAGTGAAGAAAGTGGAGATCGGTCTTGCGGGAAGAGCCAAGGCTTAAACTGCTCCTTGTTGTGAACATTGTGGTATTATCGCCTTTTGTTATAGCCAAGTCAAGAACTCAAGACACCGGTTTCTACAATGGATTATTAGTCCTCGTTAAGACCCTACCACAAGATAGCGAATGCACATTAAAAACCAGAATAAACATAAAAGAACATGTTATTGACGGTGATGTTTGTTTCCAGCTCTCATGAGATCCATCTTCATTAGTATCGGCTACAATTCTTGTTTAATCCATTGCCATAACAAGGACCACATGTTGCTTCCACTAAACATTTTCTCAATTTCATGTGTTGTTACATACATCGGATAGTAGTGACTTGATCTAATTTTGCTTATAGTTATATAAATATACCACTAAAGTCATATCATACGATTAATATGCTCCATGCTAGTGTGAAAATGCTCTTACCTTTTAAACCGATTACTCGTAGTAATGAACAAGAAATAAGTATGTTGTTAATCACGGTTTCGATGCAAGCACCTAAAATTAAGATTTTACATTTATCAAGAACCAAGAAACTTGAGCCCGATATCTCATTTAATTATTTGATTATGGTTTCAAGATCCACATTAATCTCATCTTGTCATTGTGGATACCAACCACGATGAAAAGAGAAAATGTCGATAAAGAAAGCTTTGCAATTACCTTCCACTTCTAGCTAATGATTTTATTCATCAAGTTATGGTAACTGTTCGAAGAAATTCAATAAACCAGTTTTCTAGAGCGGAACCACGAATCAAGAACTACTCCAAAAAGACCTCGACAAAAGGTTACGATCCCTTAATGTCGAGTGGCACCAACATGTTGGTAATTTTGCATCACCAATATGATTTTAGTGTAATGGATTGACTTAGTTGACCAATGTGTAATTGTGATAAATGTTCAACAAGTTGTGCGGAGTGCACACTTGTATGACGTTATAATGATTATCATTGGGGAGCGAAGCTCCGAATGACGAAGGTCCGGGGCGTGCTGTGGTGCAGGCGGCACCGGCCGGGTCGAGCTATGGCAGTTACAACCAAATGCCCGTTTTGTTGGTCATATGTATGTGTTATCGTCTGGTTCGGTTTCATAACAAATAAAACATATTCTCGTTTCTAAAATCTGAGTTTTATCCGATTTAAGATTTCGATAGAACCATCGAAATACTTCAATCTAAAAGTGTTTACACGACTCTCAGATTTTTGTGATCCTAAATTCTAACACAACACACACACACGAGATATTTTACACGAGTTATATTCTAACTTTTACACACTAATAGTCTAACAATTGCCACTTTAAAAGTGGTGTTAGTAGGGATGGCAAAAACCCGAACCCGATGGGAAATCCAACACCGAACTAATTGGGGCGGGCGGGCATACTAATCGGGTTACGGGCGATTTGGGGCTTAAACGGGATTTGAATCGAGTTTGGGGGGACGGGAATCCTCTCCCGCCCGCCCGTCCGAATAATATATACATATACAAATATATCTATATTTATATAGTGTTAGTATTTACATAATTAAAAAATGTTACTCTAATATTCTAAGTTTTTTTTATTTTTGTAAGATTGCAAAATAGTGATTATAGAAACTCGTTTAGTTTCATATTTTTAAGTTTTAATTTTGGAGGTGTAATTTATCATTATTTATGTATAATACTGTCGTTGAAAACTTAATAAGGCTTGTTTGTAACTGATTATTAATATGTTCTTAATTCTTCAAGTTATTGCTAACGGACTAAAAATAATAATAAATGTGAAATGATACGGCTTTGGTCGAGAATTGCACCCAAAGAGTACACCACCATAAGATCCCCGACACACGAGGCGGGTTTGGGGAGCATTGCGCCCAACGGGCGCCACTGATGGGGATCGAGACGGGTTTGGGAGAACTTTGTAATCGGGTTTGAGGATGGGAATGGTTGCCCGCCCAAACCCGCTGCCATCTCTAGGTGTTAGTTAGCTTTCTCCGATACGCGGTAGCTTCAACTAGTGTCGGAACCTCGGATCGGGACCGCCTTTGTCAAGGCACCAATAGTAATACTTGCTACTAACTTTAGAGAGACCTTTAGGTATGTATCCTCCTTCAATTCTTTAGTAAGTGTCATATACTCGCTTTGGTTGTTAACAAAGTCATCATGTGCTCCAATATAGTTTCCAAGCTCATTGCACATTCCTGTATCATAAACCCCATACCTTGTGATTGAACTACCCATGATAGAAATCGATCTACCCATGGCGTAGTTAGAATCCACAAAAGCTTGTACATCCGTCTGAAATCCATGATCAAACCCATCCAACATTCACACATCCGCAGATGCTATGTCAGCACGTCTTCTGCACACCACTTGATACTCATGACTTCTAGTTGCATGTATACATGACCCCTTAATCTTCTTTTCTTCATCACGATTCCCTGACAAACCACCCTTCAATGACAGCGTGGACTCGAGTGTCCCCCAACAATATATGAACATATCCCGTCGGAAAACCAAAATCGTGACGCCCTCAGAGTATTACCACTGAATCCTTAAGATCTCCATACCAAGTATATTTTTCTTTGCTTCATCCAACAAACCCTTGGTAACCATGATCTGAGCTTTGCTTTCGCAAGTAAACCCATATAATCTATATAAAGAAATATATATATATATATATATATATATATATATATATATATATATATGAACATACCGGTGCATACTTCCAGTAATATATGTTGTTGTCGTCATTGTTCTACCTAAAACCGTTGTGGAGCATACACATACTTGACCGATTATCCACATCTTCACTACAGCCATTCACTTGGAAATTACCTCATAAGCAACTGCATCCGTGAAAGTCAATGACTCATGTGCATATTCTTCTATAATTGCAGCAACTTCTAAAGTATCCATAATATTCTCACCTCTATATCTGAGTGGTTCTCGTACTGAACATTGCTCCCTCTCGTGTGCAAACTAATAGGCGAATAAATCTTAAGTCGGAAAAACCTGTGAACCATCACCCAGATCAGAACTCCCTAGAGGTTCCACCTCAAATCTAGCTCCATACAACATTTGTGTTCAACCCGTGCCTACACCAGGTCCTTTGAGAGTATAATACCGGCCATTCTCAAAGTAAACCATGTCCCTAAACATGACAATGTCAAATTTAACCATTGACATCCGTAAACCCTTGTAAAATCAATCGAACCTAGTGAAAAACTCACATGAAATCGACTAACAAGTACCTTGTATGCAACCCTTCAAAGTATTGATCTTTCTTCACTCTTCAATCGACTCAACCCTTATGCAGGGGCGGAGCTGGGGTGCCACGGGTGCCAGGACCCTACTAATTTTTTCAATACAAGTTAATGTTTGAAAAAAACGTTAATTTTTTCTAAATGTATCTAAAATGCAACCGGTCTGTCGAAATGTGTTTCTATATAACGGTTTCAATAAATTTGTGCACCCTGTCATATTTGGTCTTGCTTCCGTCCCTGCCCTTGTAGAATACCCTGACATGAAATCGATTAACCCGAGAGCTACCCCAAAAACCTTTTGAAGTAAATCTTTTGTCGATTAAACCCTAACAAACCTGAAACTTGAAACCCAAACTAGTCGACAAAACCTTTGATGATAAAAGAACCCTAACCGAAAAACCCTGAACAAAATCGATCAAAGAAAATCCTCTGATGACACGCTTGCTGTCACACCCCCAAAATATCGCAATGAACGATAGTGTCATTGGGGTATGACGTCATAGCACAAAGTATGGATACGTAAAACGACCTCTATAATGAGACGTTTTGAAAAGTTTACCATTCGATTACATAAGTTAAAGTTTACAAGCAAGAAATCCCAAAGTTTGATAATACACAAAGAGTTTACAAAACATGTCGAATGGTAATTGTTAAAAGCACAAGACTCAATGTATGCCATGCGACCCAAAAGCTCCATGAAATGCTATCACCTTAACACCGAGATAAACATGCTAAAAGTGTCAACACAAAGGTTGGTGAGTTCATAAGTTTGTAATAACTTATCTTGTGATGTTCACGAGTTAGTAATCTATACATTAGTGGGAATTTTTTAATTAAGCTTTTTGACCAATTTTATCAAGGCTCGTGTATGTTTACATAGTATTTTTTTTTAATTTTGTTTTTAAGTTTCTTGAATCAACATAGATGAAAATTTTGATTTTATTGAGTTTATAGATTGATCAATATATCATTCTTTGGTTTATATTAGGTTATCTAGCTTGTTGCCTTATGAATGGGTTACTTTAGTAGGGTGCATTGGATATAGCACCCTTCGTTATAACTTTTGTTTCAGATATGGTGGCGCCATGCGGTGGCGGAACTTGACAATTTATTTGGGGCAATTCATTTTGGGGTAGATGAGGATTGTTTGTAACCTCAAATAAATTACCCTAAATATATATTTACACATGTCCGAAAATTTTGGGGCGGGACCTCCCACGCCTCAAAGAGGTCCGCCATTGGCGCCATGTCGTTTACCGCCATCATTATGTGCGACGGATACAAATTATTTACAACATATATACATTATGAGAGGAAATATTTTCTTTTACTTTATGCAAACTCATGTTTTGTTTATCTTTTCACTTGTTCTACTATGGTTTAATACCATGGCAGCCACTTCCCATGGCCACAAACTGGTTGTAGCAGCAGGAGGGGCTACTAATACGTGCATCGATAATGAGAGAGAAGCTCTTCTTGGTTTCAAAGCCCGCCTTCTAGACCCCGATGACCTGCTCTCTACATGGAGACCCGAAGAAGAAGAGGACTGTTGTAAATGGAGTGGAGTCAAGTGTGACAACCAAACAGGTCATGTCACAATGCTTGACCTGATGTGCGACACTAATACAGTTGGTGTTGGAGGTGAGATTAGCCATTCATTGCTTAACTTAACCTACTTGAATAAGCTAGATCTGTCCTACTGTTCTTTCCATGGAACGATCCCCCCATTCATTGGTAACATGACCCAGTTAATTTCTCTTAACCTTTCTCATAATCAGTTGGTTGGAACCATTCCTATGTCCATTGGTTATTTGACAAATTTAACAGAGCTTCACTTAAGTGACAATAATTTTAGTGGAACCATTCCCGAGTCCATTGGTAACATGACCAATTTAACAGCCATTGACCTTGGTTGGAATAATTTGAGTGGAATCATTCCAAGATCCATTGGTTCATTAACCAAACTAACGAGCCTTCACCTAGGTAGCAATAATTTCAGTGGAATCATTCCCAGATCCATTGGTTCCTTGACCAAATTAACATACCTTTACCTTAGTAATAATAATTTCAGTGGAATCATTCCAAGATCCATTGGTTCCTTGACCAAATTAACATACCTTCACCTTAGTAATAATAATTTCAGTGGAACCATTCCAAGATCCATTGGTTCATTGACCAAATTAGCATACCTTGACCTTTCAAACAACTCTTTCTCTGGAACCATTCCTCCAGAATTTGGAAACCTCACCAATTTGCAAATTCTTTCACTAAGATCCCTTGGTAGTTGTACAGTTGAAAACTTAGATTGGTTGTCTTCTCTATCTTCTTTAAGTTACCTTAATATGGATGGAACTTCTCTGGCCAAAGCAAATAACTGGGTAAATGCAATTATAGGTCTCCAAAACCTAGAAGAGTTAAGTTTAAGCAGATGTGACCTCTCAAAAGTCATGCATCCATATTCTTCGGTTGTCAATTCTTCTTTATCTATTCATACCCTTTATCTCGATAACAACAATCTCAACTCATCAAGTTATCGCTGGTTGTGCCCATTAGTTGGCAATAAGCTTAAGGAGTTTTATGTTTCTGACAACTCGTTTGATGGGAATCTTTCAGATTTTCTGAACAACTTGTCTCGATGCACATCCCCAAATATGTTATATTGGTTGGATGCTTCGAATAACCAATTAACAGGGTCATTGTCTGATGAGATTCAAAACTTTTCATCCCTAAATGTGTTGAAACTAGATTCCAATCAGTTAAATGGAACAATAAGTGAGAAATTGTGGCAACTACCCACACTTCAAGAACTACACCTATCTTCCAATTCACTTAGAGGTGTTATCTCTGAAAACATTGGAAAATCAAATCTTGTGTATGTAGATCTTTCATACAACTCACTCGAAGGAGTTTTTTTTAATGATGATGTGTCAAACCTTTCAATGAGTGTAGGGTATATTGATTTCAGCTCTAACAAGCTAGGACCTCGTTTCCCCAAATCGATACAAAAAATGAAAAAACTTTGGCATCTTGATCTTTCCAACAATAGCATTTCAGACACAATTCCTACTGAGTACTGGAACCAATGGCGCCCTTTTATATTGAGGTATTTGGATCTCTCTTTCAACAACATAAGTGGGACACTACCAGAATCATTATCAAGTCCTGAGCTTGAAAAAGTAGATTTGAGTTCCAACAGCTTTTATGGCCCAATACCTACTTTTCCGGCACGTATAAGTTTTTTAGATCTGTCACATAACTTATTGACCGGGCAACTTCCAGACAGCTTGAAGAATTTGACGTATCTAAGAGTTCTTAATTTACGCCACAACACTCTATCAGGACATATTCCTCCATATGTAGGACGTTTGGGTCAACTCGAGACATTAAGTTTATTCAACAACAGCTTCTCTGGAGAATTGCCATTTTCTTTGAAGAATTGCACCAAGTTAAGCCTTTTGGACTTGGGGGCCAACAATTTATATGGTAATATTCCTGTTTGGATTGGTACAAACTTGTCAAGGTTGTATGCACTTAGCCTAACAGCAAACAACTTTTCTGGAGCCATCCCTTCAGAAATATGTCAATTAGAAAGTCTTCAAATCTTAGACTTGTCATTTAACAATCTCCAAGGAACAATCCCATCTTGTGTGCATAATCTTACTTCCATGGTTCAAAAAGGATTGTCTACCGAACAGAATCTACATCATTATAGGAGTTTTGATGATGGTGTATTCAGGTCTTTCCGTGATGAACATAGCTATATTGATCATCTGTTGATTCAATGGCATGGAAAGGTAGATGAGTTTAGTAGAAATCTGGGATTGGTGAAGACAATTGATTTATCAACCAACAGTCTCACAGGACAAATCCCATACAATATTACCAATCTGCAGGGATTAGTAGTACTAAACTTGTCACGCAACGCTCTACTTGGAGAGATTCCGAAAGACATTGGTCAAATGACAGAACTTGAAACTTTGGATTTATCCAAAAACAATTTCTCAGGAGGGTTGCCGTCAAGCATGTCTAAGTTGAATTTTTTAAATTATCTTGATGTGTCGGATAATAACTTGTCTGGGAGAATTCCATCTAGCACTCAACTCCAGTCCTTTGAACCATCAAGGTACATTGGAAATGCAGGACTATGTGGACCTCCACTGAACAAATCTTGTCCCGGAGATAAAGAACTTGAAGTTACACCTGTAGTTGGTGAAAGTAAGAGTGATGGCGAAGCCAGAGATGAGCTTAAGAGATGGTTTTATATTGGAGGGGCTGCTGGTTTTCCTACTGGATTTTGGATAGTAGTCGGTGCTTTACTTTTTAACCGTCGTGCGAGACATGCTTTTTTTCAGTGTCAAGATAGCTTGAAAGATTGGGTGTATGTTAGGGTGGTGGTGTTCATGGCAAAATGGCGAAGGGTTTCACGTGCGTAGTTGTGTATGTTTTTTGTGTGCTTTCTTTTTTCTGCTAATTAATATTGTAATTTCATGCTTTGCTTGTATTTGGCAATGGTTTTTAGTCCCAGTTATTAATAAAATTGCCACTAACACCATGGGTGGCCATTTCCGTGCGCTGTGTGATATATGACATCTCCATATGTTCATATAGTATAAATTGTATAATAATATGATGCACGGAAGGTGTTTACTGAAATGCTTTACATAGAATTCCAACATACTTGATGATGTTAAGCAAATCATACTATCATGGCTAGCTAAAGTGAACAAACATGAACCTTACGATAAGATATCATGCTTCAAAAGCAACTGCTGGGGTGTAATACAGGCCAATGTAGGCTATATATTACGTTTGAAATCTAAGTGTGGTGTGAAAACTGTAGCGTTGTTTTAGTCTTGATTAAGAGGCACATGAAATAAGCTCTCAATGCACAAGAAATCTGAATAATGATATCTTTTTGTTTGAAAACTTAAGTTTTGTGTCTCAATCGCTAATATAAAACCATTGGAAAATTTCTTATGTCATGGTTTCGATCCTTATCGTGTAATATTTCAACTCCTTTCTCTGCTCAATTTAGTATTTATAAATGAAATCTTTATAATACAAGATTTCTAAACTTTTTATTTGTTGTTTTGTTGTACTAAAGTATGATTGCAGTTGATGGAAACTATTGTAGTTGCAATCACGTAAAAATTAAGATATTACATTTATCATGATCCAAAGATATTAAGCAATAACCACGAAACTTGAGCCTGGTATCTCATTTAATTGTTTGATTATGGTTTTCAGCAACCACTCATCTTGTCATTGTGGATACCAACCACGATGAAAAGAAAAACCCTAAACCTGTCACTATTAGCTAATGATTTTACTCATCAAGTTATCATTACAGTTGTCTCACAAAGAGGTTCTCTTGGAAATCTTTCATTTTGATCTTGGTATGAAGAATTAACTTGGTCATAACAAACCTAATTACAGGTTGATATTGTTTATTTTGATAATACATAACAGAAGAATAAGAGCTGAGCGGAGCCAAGATTCAATGTTAGGAGGTATTTTCTTGTAAATTAAAAGATTCATGTTAGCAGGTACTTTATTGTAAATTAATAAAATAAAATGTTAAGAACCAAGATTCGTTGTTAGCGGTGCCAACGGCGAATACCAAGCACCCCCTATAGTCACCCTGCACAAGAAGTTGAAATACATAAACTAAGAAATGATAAACATTTGTTTCTACGAATATTTAGGAGACTTGACCATTTCATATGGTTAATCTACGTTATTCTTCTTATAACTTTTGTAATATGCGACAGTAGTTTCAAGGCACTTCCTCTTATGCATAGCCGATTTGATTTGTTCATCTAAGGACTACCTTCTCTTTTAATATATGTGAATGAAACAAAAGCATAATCTAATATTAAGAGTTAAAACATTTTCTTCTTTAATCTCTGTCGCATCACACCGCTTCACAATAGATATGTGTTTATAACATAAATATGCAGTAGTAATATACACTTTAATCAAGTGATTTCCAACTATTCTTGGACATTAATGAAGTGTTTCTTATTATAACTTACTAGTCGGTAACTATCACTCACATACGCACATAAAGGTGTGTAGAAATAAGCATAAGTAAATAAATTGTTCGTTATCGCGCGTGACAATTGATTGCCTATTAACATAATATATCACGCAAAAAAATCCTGATTTGTAGAAACGCAAAAATGACTACTAAGAATTCTCGTACATATTTAATGACCCGTAAGTTTTCGTCATGGAAAACATAAAGAATATCAAAGAATTTGAGCACATAACATAGTTACATACGATAGAGTAGTGCAAATAATATGTGACCTCAAATTGAAGTAGCTATAAATTAATTTGGTTTTTTTTTTTTTTTTCGACATTTCATTTAACCAATTATTATCGAACTCAAAGTAGCTATAAATGAATTAGGTTTTTGTTTCTTTTCGACATCCCATCAAACAAATTCTTATCGATCTCGAAGAACCAATTTGTGCCATACGAATAAGATTTACGTGCTTTGGAAGATTTTGCAAATGTTGATAAACTTCTCGGCACTCTTGCATTGTAGACAAAACACTTCAACCGTTTGGTTTCATTTATGGTTTTATCACAGCAAAGGTTGTTTGGCCTGCCTTTCACAACCTTTGTTGAAAAATAGGACATCATCTGATATCTGATGATAACCTAAGGGACTAACTTGGTATATTTTGTATCTCAGGATTAGTCCTTTGGATGTTGGTTGATGATGGTTGATGAGCTGAAGGTTTTAAGTGTACACAATTCGGATGCAAAGGGTTTCATTCGGTACAAGATCTTATGCAAGTCATGGAATTCCTTAATCTCAAGTGGTTGTTTTATTAAGTCCCATCTTAACTACACTCTCAAAAAGCAAGCAGACAATAATGAAATTGGACATACAAAGATTGTTTTGACTGGTCCAAGTAGAAGTGATTATAAGTGTGATATTGTTGGTTCTTCTAATGGTCTAGTATGCGTACGTTTTGATACTGAACTTTTAGTTGTTAATCCCTCAACTCACCAGCTGATAAAACTAAAAAGTCTCCCCCAGATTCCTGACCTTATTAAAGAACATATTCCTGGCATGGGTTTTAGCTATGATTCATCCATAGACGATTACAAGGTTGTAATCGGGTTCAGAAACACATGTACTCATAAATATCGTTTCTAGTCTTAACATTGAAATTAAATGTTTGGAGATCAGTCCTTGGAGAGTTTAACTATAGATTTTGGGCACGTATGGTATCTTATACAATGGGCGATTCACTGGCATTATTATCAAAAATTCAAGCTAGTAATTGCTTCTTTTGATTTATCCAAAGAGGTTTTTAAAAAATTCCCCAGCCCCGTTCTGTTGAATAGTGTTGCTACACACAAACTGGGGACTACGAAAGACCGTTTATGCTTCTTTGTTGGTGGTACAAGGTATTATCATAAGTTATGGGTAAAAAAAAACTACAATGTACAAGAGTCAGAGTCAATATGGGAACAAATGTTACTGCCGTCGCCTTATGATGATTGTCCACACCAAACCAATACGAATCACATTCCACGCAAGAGTTTCTCTGTAATTGTGCAAAGGGTTGAATCTCCCCATGGTAACGCTCATATCTGGTTATCCACAATTTACGAAAAATGTTGCAGCTCATGACTAAATAAAGCACAAACACGGTTTTAACCATTCAGACAGAAAAGAATCATATGATATAACAACACTTCTTTTTAATCCTAAGTGTTATGAACAATGATAAACCGGAAAGTGGTTTGCTGCAGAGGCGTTGTGTCTTGATCTTTATGGTATTATCATGTCCGTTAGAATTTTGTGAGAACGGTTTGTAGATATCACTATTGTATCAACATGCCAACAGCAATGTATACAACTGCTTAAATACTGTGGTTAATTAAGTGTGATGCTGTTCCCATTTGTTGTTGGGGTCTTACTGTTCTGTTTTAGGCTGGGTAAACACTCTATGTGTCATCACTTGCTTGGTTGCCCATGAATCGATGATGTCTATAACGGTTCTGCCTGCTTTTATTGGTCTTGGGTTAGGTGAGTGTATTCTCGACAAACATTAGAAAAAGAAACATTGCCCAACAGCTATGCACGACCTAGATAAATTAACAACATACGCACAGCTTAAATGTACTGTTCATAAAGAGAGTAAATGAGCTTGTGATAGTAATTTAAGGACAAGACAGTATATCAAGATAAGAAAAACTACACTAAGAAGGTTCAGAACATCTATCGAGCATATTATAAGAAACAAAGCACAGATGCAGTACAGCACAACATCATAGTACTTGACAAGAACAATAACGACTCACACAAAATACATACATAAAAACCAATCAAGATATCAAACGACTCATGCATTAACAGAAACACGCAATAATATTTACATACCATTTGGTCAGGTTATTCGTCACATCAACGCCAATTACACACTACTAACGTTTCATCAGAGTTTTACCATAGACACTAGACATAATAAAACCAAGCTTCCAACACCACCTAATGTTTCATATCTCATAATTCACCTGACGAAGTTGTCTTACTACCTTCCACAAAACTCGCAAAATTAGCACAAATTTGCTTATCGAGATTCCCACTAGTTCCAAGAAAAGGTCGTTCTTTTCTTCAACTCTATGCACATTTTCTTGATCTAAAGATAAATTAGGATTGAGGGTGCAATCAAAAGTGATTAACTCCTTCAAATCATCAACTATTTCATGGGTTTTGCTCATCTCGTGGTTACTTAAATCATCATAATCTAAAAAAGACACAGGGTTCGTAGATGTAGTCTGTGGTAATACATCACAATCTAATAAAGACACGGGTTTTATAGGAGTGGGTCGAGGTCTAATAATGTTAAGGCCGAAAATTAGAGTGAGTTGGTTGAGAGATAATGTAAGAAACTTCTTGAAAAGATGGTAGAGATTATTATGGCTAGCAAGTGCGCTTTTCGTGACGCAGTAGAAGGTCACTAGTTTCACCAGATTCATTAGGTAATGCTTCCATGTCATGTTGAGTTGCTGATGGCCTGAAGCGTCCTGTCTACAGAATTTGGTTAGATAAATATACAGGTCATACCTATAGCTACAAGTGGCAAAATGGCTATAAATTTCAAGAGTAATTAGTTTTTTTTAATTATTAAAATGATTTGGAAGGTTTTTGCATAAAAGACCCAGTAAAAATATATAACCTAACTAAACCCATTCGTAGATATATGGGTAGTAAGTAACTAGTAACTGTCACCTCTATTTTTATCACAGTTTTTAGCTATAAAGTGCATAAAGTTTGTAGAAAAATGTTTGTGGGTTGGCCAACATGACCTTGCCTGTTTTGACCCGTTACAACCCGCCACAACAGCCCATCTTGACACCTCTACTGAATAGTATAGCAAAGAACCATAGATTAATAAAACTTATTAGAGAAGCTTACATATGGGAGGACATAAGGACGAACAATGAAACCGACCATCAAGCCAAATAAACAAGCAACTCCCAGACCGATACCCCAAGCTGCGCTTGATCCGAGGACTGACAATGTAGATTACAGATGGGCGTATTATATTTTTAAGTGAAGAATCTTAACAAGTTGTTATAAATACTTTACGAAGCTAATCAACAATCTTAAGGATATCCATAACACTTACCAGATCCAGAAGAACTGTCAGCACAATCCTAATCCTCAGCCTTGAGATTAAGCTGACGGACCAGTCTATTTCCATGATCCGCAATCAATAACGCACATCTTTGGGGATCAAAAGAAAGCTCAAAATCATTAGAGAATGAAGCATTCTGTGCGGGTCCATCTGCTTTGCCCATCTTTTGAACATTTCCACCAGCAATTGTGGTCACACCTATCATCCCATTAATCCAAGATAAACAAATAGTTACAATAAAGATAAAAAATTACCGCGACTAGAATCCTCAAACTTTAATCAAATTTGCAAATCACATGTCAGCAGATTCATGTACAAATAGATCGTATGCCCTTTTGAATATGGCAATTCCCGAACCAGCACGAAAATAAATGGGTTAGGGTGTCTAAACTTTAAACTCTAAATGGTTCGGAATCGTAAACAGGTTGACCCACCTAACTTGTTTATAGTTGGTATTAAAAAATACAGAACTGGATATTATAAACTCACCCCGAATACAACCCGTTTACCTGAACAACCCACCTAGCCCGCCCACCATTTAAATAAATTTGGTTTCATGGGTTATGTGTGTCAGCGTTAGGGTTGCCTTTTATGACATAATCAACGAAACTAAGCGTTATGGTAGAAATGAGATCCCGATGATCTCGTTATGACATCTAACATGTAATACTGACCTTTTTAAATACAAACAAGAACACGAAATGTTCAAACGTTAAGCATAGGAACTTTTGAATTACTTTGCTCATGTTAAAATATCGATAAATACCTGATTTGCTTATTTTCCTTATGACGTGGTTGCTTTTGTCAGCAATGTAAATGTTGTTCTTCCTATCAATAGCAAAACTTTTGGGCTTATTAAACTTGGCGGACCCCAAATCCCCGTCCTTGTACCCAGCTTCATCTTTCGCATTACCAGAGCTTCTTGATCTCGCTCACTGCATAAAACTAATCATATTACAAGTCCAATATCTAATATTAAATTAAACATAAGTCAAAAACACAGTTCGAGTAGCAATGCATTTTCGTAATACAGTTCCTCCTGTTAAAATTTATGAGTCAAAAACACAATAAAAAACAGTTACTACTTTTCAATCCATGCTCATGTGAACTGTCAAAAAGTTTAGAAACTCATTCTTCTTATAGTTTCTGGGCAAACCATCTATGCATTTGAAAGTTTACTATCTAAACCTTCAAAGCAAACAGCTTTTTAGATTGATAATTGACCAAATTGACATATATAAAGTTTGTTTAAGCTTATTTATGGGATTATGAGCTTATCTATTTTCGGCAGCCACATTTTTTAGCTTATTTCGGGACTTATATAAGTTTGTTATGACATACAAACTTACATGTTTCATCAGCCCACAAGTTTCAAAATTTGTTTAGACGCCAAAAAGAAATTGAACTTATGAAAATATAAGCGAAAACATATAAGCTCATAAATAAACTACACTTACAAAACTCTTTTATAAAAACATTCAAAATGATCTTTATGGTATTATACCTTCACCGCCTATAAGCGACACCGTAAAAACACTACTCCTAACAGAATCCAAAACGATGACGTCATCATTTAATGATCCAGTTAAGACGGAGTTAGGGTTTATATTAAACTTATCACCGTCAATTAACGTCGTTACACTATAACCGTCTTCTAGCAATAACTCACTGTTAATACCTGTAACAAAGAAAAAATTAATTGATTAGTAAAAAAAAAGTGATAAGTTAATGATTAGAGGTAATTAATTGGTTAAAAAGTTACCGTGAGTTAGGGTTAGGAGGATTGGAAAGAAGGCGATGATGATGATGATCGGAAATGAAGGCATTATTATTATGATGTGTTGAGAGAGTGAGAGTAAAGTGAGAGTGAGAGACGTTAGTAGATAGCGGCGTTAACTAACGACAGATTAGTCACTTTTAAGTTAGTCCTGAGGACCTTTTTGAAACATAACTTAAACCTCAAGGATTGACGCAATTCATTTCTTAAAAAAAAAAAAAAAAAAAAAAGGTTTAACGACCGTTGTAGATAACGCCGTTAACTAACGACATTAGTTGCGTAAATTCTCTTGTTCATCATCTTTCTTATTGGTGTGGCGGACATTTCAAGCGCCCATGCCACGTTCATAAATGTATGTTAGTAGAAATACTAAAGCGTACATAGTGTACGTAAGCAAGCAACAAAGCATTTAATGCAAAGTTTAACTTGGCGGAAATAGTCTCGAGGTTTAAGTTCTTGTTTGCAAAGTAAGTCCAAACATTAAATGCAAAGTTTTACAACTTGGCAAAAACAACCCCTAAGGTTTAAAGGGCGTTGCAAGGTAAGTCTGTAGAATTAATTGCTAACTATAGCAACCGGCAAAAATTAGTCCCTAAGGTTTAAGTCGCTACAAAGTAAGTCCTTTGAACCAATCCATTGCATGTGGGTTTACATTTTGCTTACTAAGAAATATACCGCGTGAGTTTTAAGAGGGGAAATGGAAAGAATAGGAAGAGGAAAGAAAAGGAAAAGAAAGTAAGTATTAGTTGTTATGTTTTGAGTGGAAAGGAAAAAGAAAGTAATCATAATCATGTTTTTGAGTGAGAGAGAAAAGGAAAATAACTTGGTCAAATTACATATATGCCCTTTAAATGTTAATGTCAAATGTTTTAAAAGGGTATATTAGTCTTTATACAACATCTGATTCGGTTTCTTTCCTCTCCTCCCAGTGGGAGGAAGATTTACTTAACAAATCTCCTCTGTTCCTTCCATTTCCTTTCCTCCTTTAAAGACAAGAACACAAAAACTTTCCATTTTTTACTTTTCTCTTCCATTTCAACTTGAGGCTGGCGTAAATGATTATATTTTTTCTTTATATAAAACTTCGAATTGGTTTCTAAGTGAGGATATTTTATTAATTGGAAAAAAATAAAAATTATGAAGTTATAAGCAAAGAGAGTTATTTTACATATCAAACTTTTCTTACATACCAAAGGACTCATCTCCACAATCTATCTAAAAAGAAATCAATGGTTGAGATTAAAAGCAATTTATTATTTCACCTATTTTTTATAATTTAAATATCTCTTAAACCGTTAATCGTTAAGTGAAAGTTCTTTTCACGTTTTGATCTTTTACGTTACTTGAAATTTGCATGAAAAAATCATATGATTAAACACTAATTTGAATATCACATGTGATATTAATCATATATGATATGTGATATCATGTGATATGATATGTATATGATATGTGATATTACACTAATATCACATGTGATACTACATATCATATATGATATTACACTATGTGATATTCAAATTAGTGTTTTATCATATATGATTTTCAATGCAAAATTCAACAACGTAAAAAGCAAAACTTTAAAAACGTGAAAAATACGAAAATAAAAATTTTGTCGAGTATATCAAAGTGCCTATCTATAGAAAGATAATTAAATGTTCATCGCAATGATATATTTTTTCCTTAACGATTAACGGTTTGAAAGATATTAATATTTGAAAAAAAATGATGAAAGTGGGTTTTAAATTGTTGGGATTAATCTCATCCATTAGATCAAATAAAAATGGAGGGTGATTGATCCCTGATATGTAAATAATCTTCGTCTCAAATGATCTTAAATCATATATATATAGAGTTAGGATCAATAGGAAGAATAATTAAAATGAGCGAGGATAAAATGTAATAACCGCATTTTAGATCGCTTTCAAAGTGGATGCATCTTTCTTCAATTTTCCTCCTAATTTGAATTGTGTGGTTAAATTACTTCTTACCATTCTTATTTTAATTCTTCTTACTATATATATATATATATATATATATATATATATATATATATATATATATATATATATATATATATATATATATATATATATATATATATATATATATACTAGTTAATTAAAGCCCGCTTGATGGCGGGCATGTCTTATAATTATCGTTGACACAATTTGCTATAGCGAAAGAAGGAGGTAATCAGTAAAGAAGTTTTCCATAAAATTATATAAGATGTCTAAAAGTAAAATGTAAAATCTTGAATTATACTTATTGTTGGAGTATTTTACTATAGCGAAAGAAGGTGGTAAAAATGATAGGAAAGTGTACATGTTGAAAGAAAGGGTCATACATACGAATAGCAAGATAAAGAACGAAAATAAATATACTTTTATCAAATATGAGAGAAAATATAAAGCTTGACAACCTTTGTTTACAAACTTATTTACATGAATGTTGCATTTGCTAAATCATAGATGGGCCAAGATGTATGATTGACACCTTCATTCCAAACCTTGTCAACCGCACATTTTATTGAAGCGCTTGACTTTGACCCGTTACTACAACATTTATAACTTCAGTTAGACAACATAATAGCATATATATTAAAAGTTAGACACCATGGACTCATTAATAACATACATTAAGACTCTAAATGAGTTAGTTAGCTTGCATCAGTCAATTTCGCATCAATTTTAATTGTGCAGTTTCTTTCTAGTTTCTAGTAATAAAAAGGTGTTAGAAATATTCATATGTTGTTTCTAGTGTTAATTTGGTTGGTTAATTTCATATTTCAGCAACAGTTGTACATTTTAAAATCATTTGTTATCTCAAAAATTGCTTTGAAAAGCCTTCTGAGGTCTGCAACTTGTCCTGCAACAGCCCTTTATATGGTTTTTATCAGATTTCATTCGCATTTTTAAAGCATTTCTAGTTATTAGAAAAATTATTAAAAAATAAAAATCACAATTTCAATAGCTAGTCTAGTTTCTCCCAAAAGAAAAAAAAAATCAAAAAAATCAATAGCTTAGGCTGCCAGGGCGTAGAAGTTGGTGGTTTGGAGATTTTTCCCTGCATCACAGTTAACAAACTGTCCACATGGCTTATTGTAAATACCATGCTCTAAGTTTGAAATTTTTCCGCCAATCAATAATTTTAGTTGCATTTAATTTCTAAACCCGTGTATGCACAGTTAAACTTATAAAGAGAAATAACGTAAATCGTTCTTGAACAAAGATAGTTTTAAAAATTGTTTAGGTTATCCTTATTTAAACTCATTAAGAGGAATCAATGAGTTGTTCAGATATGTAGAATATCGTGTGTCCATTTACATATCACAATAACTTGTACTTTCGTTTTATATTTAAAATCCTCTGCATATACATTAATTTAATCTATAATTATAATAATATTTATAAATTACAACAAAATATAAGTTGTGTGTTTTTTTTATAAAAATCTAGGTTATAAAGTATAAGGGTATAATTTAATTTTTTTTAAAAAAAAGAAAAAAAATAGTTATTAAAGGACCTTGAAAGTGATAAGTTTTAAATTATTTAAACATGTACCCCTCTCTTTTGCTTCTTCTAGTTTTTACTTTACAAAATTGACACTTATATTTTATACTTATTTTTCTATACACGATTTTAATAAATCGACCAAAGGAAGTTTAATTTTGACTTTCAATTGGTTAATATGATTGTTAAATGAAGCTCTCTCGTTGGTCAAGTAACAATTGATTCAACGTTTCTTTATCATCTTGTACAAATACCGTGCTAATACTTATTAACAACCATACTTATTAGACGGTATCAGTTAATATCACCACAAAAATATAAACAATTATGTGTCAACAAATAGGCACCACAGTTTCTTCAACTCACCATTTGTCTTTTCGTTATATCAAATAACGTTACTAACATCCTCTATTCATTACAAATGTAAGTTCAATTCCCAATACTACCTTTTTTCTACCTTAAAGTTATAATTATATTCTCCTTCAATTATTTACTTTAATTTTCTTATCTTGTGATGTTCACGAGTTAGTAATCTATACATTAGTGGGAATTTTTTTGAATTAAGTTAAGCTTTTTTGACCAATTTTATCAAGGCTCGTGTATGTTTACATAGTATTTTTTTTTTAATTTTGTTTTTAAGTTTACTGAATCAACATAGATGAAAATTTTGATTTTATTGAGTTTATAGATTGATCAATATATCATTCTTTGGTTTATATTAGGTTATCTAGCTTGTTGCCTTATGAATGGGTTACTTTAGTAGGGTGCATTGGATATAGCACCCTTCGTTATAGCTTTTTTGTTTCGTATAGTGGCGCCATGCAGTGGCGGAACTTGACAATTTATTTTGGGGGGGCCGAATTCATTTTGGGGGGGCCGAATCGGGGATTTGTTTGTAACCTCAAATAAATTACCCCTAAAACCCATAATATTTACACTAGGTGTCGAAAATTTTGGGGGGCCGGGACCCTCCCCTGCCCTCAAAGAGGTCCGCCATTGGCGCCATGTGCGTTTTACCGCCATCATTATGTGCAGAACGGATGTCATCGAGTTTTTTTTCTCTTCTTTTTTATTATAAAAGTGGAGTGAGTGAGGTTTATAGTTGTGTGTTATAGGAATGTTATTAGAGAGTGATTTTTTTGGTTACGTATTATAGGAATGTTATATGATAAAACCTCATGTTGCTAGGTGTATAAAAACACTTATAACATTGTATATATGGGACCTAGCTCTCTCATATTTATATTTAGGGGCATTTACATACATCCTCATATTTCAACCAATATTTACATATTTCCCCAAACCTTGCTTTAAGAGCATTGTACATCATGCATTAATAACGTATGTTTGGGGAAATATGTAAATATTGGTTGGGATATAAGGATGTATGTAAATCCCCCTTATATTTATATCACATAGCAATTGGAGGACCAAAAGATATCACATGTTTATCACATGTTTATGGACATCACACGTTTATCACAACAAATTGCAAAGACTTGACTTGAGAGTCTTTAGATGTCTTAGTTTGCACCACACAATTTTTTCTGAGAGAAAAATCTCATATATGAAACAGGGACTTAGTTTTATCCATGTCTTTTCTGCACCACACAATTATTCTTTTCCTAAGTCTATATAAAGCTGCATAGAGGCATATATGTGATACAAATTACATACAACATATAAACATTATGAGAGAAAATATTTGCTTTTACTTTATGCAAACTCATATTTTATTTATCTTTTCACTTGTTCTACTATGGTTTAATACAACGGCAGGCACTTCCCTTGGCCACAAACCGGTTGTAGCAGCAGGAGGGGCTACTAATACGTGCATCGATAATGAGAGAGAAGCTCTTATTGATTTCAAAGCTCGCC
This sequence comes from Chrysanthemum lavandulifolium, assembly GCA_022545495.1. NCBI lineage: Eukaryota > Viridiplantae > Streptophyta > Magnoliopsida > Asterales > Asteraceae > Chrysanthemum > Chrysanthemum lavandulifolium. Next base: position 24,614,562 of record CM040241.1, on the reverse strand, counting down.
TTCTAGACCCCGACAGCCTGCTCTCTACATGGAGACCCGAAGAAGAAGATGATTGTTGCAAATGGAGTGGAGTCATGTGCGACAACCAAACAGGTCATGTCACAATGCTTGACCTGATGTGCGACTATTATACAGGTCGTGTTGGAGGTGAGATTAGCATTTCGTTGCTTAACTTAACATACTTGAATCATCTAGATCTGTCCTCCTGTTCTTTTCATGGAACGATCCCTTCGTTTATTGGCTCCATGACTCATTTAACTTATCTTGACCTTACTGAAAATGAGTTTACTGGAACCATTCCCATGTCCATTGGTAACATGACCCAGTTAATTTCTCTTGACCTTTCTAATAATCAGTTTACTGGCACCTTTCCCAAGTCCATTGGTTCCTTGACCGCTTTAACTATTCTTGACCTTCACGGGAATCAGTTGGTTGGAACCATTCCTGCGTTCATTGGTAACATGACCCAGTTAATTTCTCTTAGCCTTTCTAATAATCAGTTTACTGGCACCTTTCCCAAGTCCATTGGTTCCTTGACCGCTTTAACTATTCTTGACCTTCACGGGAATCAGTTGGTTGGAACCATTCCCTTGTCCATTGGTTATTTGACAAATTTAACAGAGCTTTACCTTAGTTGGAATAACTTTAGTGGAACCATTCCCGAGTTCATTGGATCCTTGACCAATTTAACAACCATTGACCTTAGTGAAAATAATTTCAGTGGAATCATTCCAAGATCCATTGGTTCATTGACCAAATTAACAGAGCTTTCCCTTTCAAACAACTCTCTCCACGGAACCATTCCTCCAGAATTTGGAAACTTCACCAATTTGCAAGGTCTTTCACTAGGATACCTCGATAGTTGTACAATAGAAAACTTAGATTGGTTGTCTTCTCTATCTTCTTTAAGTTACCTTTTTATGGATGGAACTTCTCTGGCCAAAGCAAATAACTGGGTAAATGCAATTATAGGTCTCCAAAACCTATCTTATTTAAGATTAGTTGAATGTGACCTCTCAAAAGTCATGCATCCATATTCTTCAGTTGTCAATTCTTCTTCATCTATTGGTAAACTTTATCTCGATAACAACAATCTCAACTCATCAAGTTACCGCTGGTTGTGCCCATTAGTTGGCAATAGGCTTAAGGATTTTTCAGTTTATGGGAACTCGCTTGATGGGAAACTTTCAGATTTTCTGAACAACTTGTCTCAATGCACATCCTTAAATATGTTATATTATTTGGATGCTTCAAGTAACCTATTAACAGGGTCATTGTCTGATGATGTGTCAAACCTTTCTATGAGTGTAGAGTATATTGATTTAAGCTCTAACAAGCTAGGACCTCGTTTCCCCAAATTGATACAAAAAATGAAAAAACTTTTGCATCTTGATCTTTCTAACAATAACATTTCAGACACAATTCCGACAGAGTTCTGGAACCAATGGCGCCCTTCTCAATTAAGTTATTTGAATATGTCTTTAAACAACATAAGTGGGACATTATTACAAGAATCATTATCAAGTCCTGGCCTTGAAAAAGTAGATTTGAGTTCCAACAGCTTTTATGGTCCAATACCTACTTTTCCGGCACGTATAAATTTACTAGATCTGTCCAGAAACAAATTCCAAGGAGGGATCTCTTTCTTGTGCCATATCTATGAAAACTTTGAATTTCTTGATCTCTCACGTAACTCGTTGACCGGGCAACTACCGGACTGCTTGAAGAATTTGACACGTCTAAAAGTTCTTAACTTAGGCCACAACACTCTGTCAGGATATATTCCTCCCTTTGTAGGATGTTTGGGTCAACTCGAGATGTTATGTTTATACAACAACAGCTTCTCTGGAGAATTGCCATTGTCTTTGAAGAATTGCACCAAGTTAAGCCTTTTGGACTTGGGGGGCAACAAATTATATGGTAATATTCCTGTTTGGATAGGTAAAAGCTTGTCAAGTTTGTATGCTCTTAGCCTAAAATCAAACAACTTTTCCGGAACCATCCCTTTACAAATATGTCAATTAGTAAGTCTTCAAATCTTAGACTTGTCAGTTAACAATCTCCATGGAACAATCCCATCGTGTGTGCATAATCTTACTTCCATGGTTCAAAAAGGATTGTCTACGGAAGAGAATCTACATCCTTATTATCGTAATATTACTTTGGGAAATGTGTCTTTCTCATTTCGAAATAGCTATATTGACCATCTGTTGATTGAATGGCAAGGAAAGGTAAATGAGTTTAGTAGAAATCTGGGATTGGTGAAGACAATTGATTTATCAACCAACAATCTCACAGGACAAATCCCATACGAGATTACCAATCTGCTGGGATTAGTAGCACTAAACTTGTCACGCAACGCTCTACTTGGAGAGATTCCAAAAGACATTGGTCAAATGAAAGAACTTCAAACTTTGGATTTATCCAAAAACAGTTTCTCAGGAGGGTTGCCATCAAGCATGTCTCAGATGAATTTTTTAAATTATCTTGATGTGTCGCATAACAACTTGTTTGGGAGGATTCCATCTAGTACTCAACTCCAGTCCTTTGAACCATCAAGGTTCATTGGAAATGCTGGACTATGCGGACCTCCCCTGACCAAGTATTGTCCCGGAGAGATAATTTTAGTTGGTGAAAGTAAGAGTGATGGTGAAGCCATAGATGAACTTATGAGATGGTTTTATATTGGAGGGGCAGCTGGTTTTCCTACTGGATTTTGGATAGTAGTTGGCGCTTTACTTCTTAACCGCCGTGCGAGACATGCTTTCTTTCAGTGTCAAGATAGCTTGAAAGATTGGGTGTATGTTAAGGTGGCAGTGTTCATGGCAAAATGGCGAAGGGTTTCACGTGCATAGTTGTGTATGTTTTTAGTGTGCTTTTTTTTCCTGCTTAATATTGTAATTTCATGCTTTACTTGTATTTGGCAATGGTTTTTAGTCCCAATTAATAATAAAATTGCCACTAACACCATGGGTGGCCATTTCCGTGCGCTGTGTGATATACGACATCTTCATATATAAATTGTATAATAATATGATGCACGGAAGGTGTTTACTTAAATGCTTTACATAGAATTCCAACATACTTGATGATGTTATGCCGTTAAGGTATCATACTATCATGGCTAGCTAAAGTGAACAAACATGAACCTTTACGATAAGATATCATGCTTCAAAAGCAACTGCTGGGGTGTAATACAGGCCAATGTAGGCTATATATTACGTTTGAAATCTAAGAGTGGTGTGAAAACTGTAGCGTAATACAGGCCATTGGAAAATTTCTTATGTCAGCACACTGTGCTTTTGCAAGTGTTACTGGTTTCTCATGGTTTCGATCCTTATCGTGTAATATTTCTACTCCTTTCTCTGCTCAATTTAGTATTTATAAATGAAATCTTTATAATATGAGATTTATAAACTTTTTATGTGTTGTTTTGTTGTACTATTGTAATTGCAATAACCACCAAAACTTGAGCCTGATATCTCATTTAATTGTTTGATTATGGTTTTCAGCAACCACGATGAAAACAGAAAAACCCTAAACGTGTCACTATGAGCTAATGATTTTACTCATCAAGTTGTCATTACAGTTGTGCTGTGAAGAGGTTCTTTTGGAACTCTTTCATTTTGATCTTGGTGCGAAGAGTTAACTTGGTCATAATAAACCTTATACAGGTTGATATTGTTTATTTTGATAATAAGTAACTGAAGATCAAGAGCTGACCGGAGCCAAGATTCAATGTTAGAAGGTATTTTCTTGTAAATTAAAAGATTCGATGTTAGCGGTGCCAACAGCGAATACCAAGCATCCCCTATAGTCACCCTGCACAAGAAGTTGTTGGAATACATCAACTAAGAAATGATAAGCATTTGTTTTTACAAATATTTAGGAGACTTGACCATTTCATATGGTTAATCTACGTTATTCTTCTTATAACGTTTTGTAATATGCGACAGTAGTTTCAAGGCACTTCCTCTTATGCATTGCCGATTTGATTCGTTCATCTAAGGACTACCTTCTCTTTTAATATATGTGAATGAAACAAAAGCATAATCTAATATTAAGAGTTAAAACATTTTCTTCTTTAAACTCTGTCGCATCACACCGCTTCACAATAGATATGTGTTTATAACATAAATATGCAGTAGCAATATGCGAATTTACACTTTAATCAAGTGATTTCCAACTATTCTTGGACATTAATGAAGTGTTTCTTATTATAACTTACTAGTCGGTAACTATCACTCACATACGCACATAAAGGTGTGCAGAAATAAGCATAAATAAATAAATTGTTCGTTATCGCGCGTGACAATTGATTGCCTATTAACATAATCACGCAAAAAAAGCCTGATTTGTAGAAACGCAAAAATGACTACTAAGAATTCTCGTACATATTTAATGACCCGTAAGTTTTCGTCATGGAAAACATAAAGAACATCAAAGAATTTGAGCACATAACATAGTTACATACGATAGAGTAGTGCAAATAATATGTGACCTCAAATTGAAGTAGCTATAAATTAATTTGGTTTTTTTTTTTTTTTTTTTTTTTTCCGACATTTCATTTAACCAATTATTATCGAACTCAAATGAATTAGGTTTTTGTTTCTTTTCGACATCCCATCAAACAAATTCTTATCGATCTCGAAGAACCAATTTGTGCCATACGAATAAGATTTACGTGCTTTGGAAGATTTTGCAAATGTTGATAAACTTCTCGGCACTCTTGCATTGTAGACAAAACACTTCAACCGTTTGGTTTCATTTATGGTTTTATCACGGCAAAGGTTGTTTGGCCTGCCTTTCACAACCTTTGTTGAAAAATAGGACATCATCTGATATCTGATGATAACCTAAGGGACTAACTTGGTATATTTTGTATCTCAGGATTAGTCCTTTGGATGTTGGTTGATGATGGTTGATGAGCTGAAGATTTTAAGTGTACACAATTCGGATGCAAAGGATTTCATTCGGTACAAGATCGTATGCAAGTCATGGAATTCCTTAATCTCAAGTGGTTGTTTTATTAAGTCCCATCTTAACTACACTCTCAAAAAGCAAGCAGACAATAATGAAATTGGACATACAAGATTGTTTTGACTGGTCCAAGTAGAAGTGATTATAAGTGTGATACTGTTGGTTCTTCTAATGGTCTAGTATGCGACGTTTGATACTCAACTTTAGTTGTTAATCCCTCAACTCACCAGCTGATAAAACTAAAAGTCTCCCCAGATTCCTGACCTTATTAAAGAACATATTCCTAGCATGGGTTTTGGCTATGATTCATCCATAGACGATTACAAGGTTGTAATCGGGTTCAGAAACACATGTACTCATAAATATCGTTTTCTAGTCTTAACATTGAAATTAAATGTTTGGAGATCAGTCCTTGGAGAGTTTAACTATAGATTTTGGGCACGTATGGTATCTTATACAATGGGGCGATTCACTGGCATTATTATCGAAAATTCAAACTAGTAATTGCTTCTTTTGATTTATCCAAAGAGGTTTTTAAAGTATTCCCCAGCCCCGTACGGTTGAATAGTGTTGCTACACACAAACTGGGGACTACGAAAGACCGTTTATGCTTCTTTGTTGGTGGTACAAGGTATTATCATAAGTTATGGGTAAAAAAAAAACTACAATGTACAAGAGTCAGAGTCAATATGGGAACAAATGTTACTGCCGTCGCCTTATGATGATTGTCCACACCAAACCAATACGAATCACATTCCACGCAAGAGTTTCTCTGTATTTGTGCAAAGGGTTGAATCTCCCCATGGTAACGCTCATATCTGGTTATCCACAATTTACGAAAAATGTTGCAGCTCATGACTAAATAAAGCACAAACACGGTTTTAACCATTCAGACAGAAAAGAATCATATTATATAACGACACTTTTTTTAAATCCAGAGTGTTATGAACAATGATAAACCGGAAAGTGGTTTGCTGCAGAGGCGTTGTGTCTTGATCTTTATGGTATTATCATTTGTCCGTTAGAATTTTGTGAGAACGGTTTGTAGATATCACTATTGTATCAACATGCCAACAGCAATGTATACAACTGCTTAAATACTGTGGTTAATTAAGTGTGATGATGTTCCCATTTGTTGTTGGGGTCTTACTGTTCTGTTTTAGGCTGGGTAAACACTCAACTATGTGTCATCACTTGCTTGGTTGCCCATGAATCGATGATGTCTATAACGGTTCTGCCTGCTTTTATTGGTCTTGGGTTAGGTGAGTGTATTCTCGACAAACATTAGAAAAAGAAACATTGCCCAACAGCTATGCACGACCTACATAAATTAACAACATACGCACAGCTTAAACGTCCTGTTCATAAAAAGAGTAAATGAGCTTGTGATAGTAATTTAAGGGACAAGACAGTATATCAAGATAAGAAAAACTACACTAAGAAGGTTCAGATCATCTATCGAGCATATTATAAGAAGCAAAGCACAGATGCAGTACAGCACAACATCATAGTACTTGACAAGAACAATAACGACTCACCGCAAAATACATTACATAAAAACCAATCAAGATATCAAACGACTCATGCATTAACAGAAAGACGTAATAATATTTACATACCATTTGGTCAGGTTATTCGTCACATCAACGCCAATTACACACTACTAACGTTTCATCAGAGTTTTACCATAGACACTAGACATAATAAAACCAAGCTTCCAACACCACCTAATGTTTCATATCTCATAACTCACCTGATGAAGTTGTCTTACTACCTTCCACAAAACTCGCAAAATTAGCACAAATTTGCTTATCGAGATTCCCACTAGTTCCAAGAAAAAGGTCGTTCTTTTCTTCTACTCTATGCACATTTTCTTGATCTAAAGATAAATTAGGATTGAGGGTGCAATCAAAAGTGATTAACTCCTTCAAATCATCAACTATTTCATGGGTTTTGCTCATCTCGTGGTTACTTAAATCATCATAATCTAAAAAGACACAGGGTTCGTAGATGTAGTCTGTGGTAATACATCACAATCTAATAAAGACACGGGTTTTATAGGAGTGGGTCGAGGTCTAATAATGTTAAGGCCGAAAATTAGAGTGAGTTGGTTGAGAGATAATGTAAGAAACTTCTTGAAAAGATGGTAGAGATTATTATGGCTAGCAAGTGCGCTTTTAGTGACGCAGTAGAAGGTCACTAGTTTCACCAGATTCATTAGGTAATGCTTCCATGTCATGTTGAGTTGCTGATGGCCTGGGCGTCCTGTCTACAGAATTTGGTTAGATAAATATACAGGTCATACCTATAGCTACAAGTGGCAAAATGGCTATAAATTTCAAGAGTAATTAGTTTTTTTTTTTTTTTTTTTTTTTTTTTTTTAATTATTAAAATGATTTGGAAGGTTTTTGCATAAAAGAATCTGGGTGACTTTATACCCACATACCCTTTCCTGTTAGTTAAATCTTTTAGTTTCTTCACTCGACCCAGTAAAAATATATAACCTAACTAAACCCATTCGTAGATATATGGGTAGTAAGTAACTAGTAACTGTCACCTCTATTTTTATCACAGTTTTTAGCTATAAAGTGCATAAAGTTTGTAGAAAAATGTTTGTGGGTTGGCCAACATGACCTTGCCTGTTTTGACCCGTTACAACCCGCCACAACAGCCCATCTTGACACCTCTACTGAATAGTATAGCAAAGAACCATAGATTAATAAAACTTATTAGAGAAGCTTACATATGGGAGGACATAAGGACGAACAATGAAACCGACCATCAAGCCAAATAAACAAGCAACTCCCAGACCGATACCCCAAGCTGCGCTTGATCCGAGGACTGACAATGTAGATTACAGATGGGCGTATTATATTTTAAGTGAAGAATCTTAACAAGTTGTTATAAATACTTTACGAAGCTAATCAACAATCTTAAGGATATCCATAACACTTACCAGATCCAGAAGAACTGTCAGCACAATCCTCAGCCTTGAGATTAAGCTGACGGACCAGTCTATTTCCATGATCCGCAATCAATAACGCACATCTTTGGGGATCAAAAGAAAGCTCAAAATCATTAGAGAATGAAGCATTCTGTGCGGGTCCATCTGCTTTGCCCATCTTTGAACATTTCCACCAGCAATTGTGGTCACACCTATCATCCCATTAATCCAAGATAAACAAATAGTTACAATAAAGATAAAAAATTACCGCGACTAGAATCCTCAAACTTTAATCAAATTTGCAAATCACATGTCAGCAGATTCATCTACAAATAGATCGTATGCCCTTTTGAATATGGCAATTCACGAACCAGCACGAAAATAAATGGGTTAGGGTGTCTAAACTTTAAACTCTAAATGGTTCGGAATCGTAAACAGGTTGACCCACCTAACTTGTTTATAGTTGGTATTAAAAAATACAGAACTGGATATTATAAACTCACCCCGAATACAACCCGTTTACCTGAACAACCCACCTAGCCCGCCCACCATTTAAATAAATTTGGTTTCATGGGTTATGTGTCAACGTTAGGGTTGCCTTTTATGACATAATCAACGAAACTAAGCGTTATGGTAGAAATGAGATCCGATGATCTCGATGACATCTAACATGTAATCGACCTTTTAAATACAAACAAGAACACGAAATGTTCAAACGTTAAGCATAGGAACTTTTGAATTACTTTGCTCATGTTAAAATATCGATAAATACCTGATTTGCTTATTTTCCTTATGACGTGATTGCTTTTGTCAGCAATGTAAATGTTGTTCTTCCTATCAATAGCAAAACTTTTGGGCTTATTAAACTTGGCGGACCCCAAATCCCCGTCCTTGTACCCAGCTTCATCTTTCGCATTACCAGAGAGCTTCTTGATCTCGCTCACTGCATAAAACTAATCATATTACATGTCCAATATCTAATATTAAATTAAACATAAGTCAAAAACACAGTTCGAGTAGCAATGCATTTTCGTAATACAGTTCCTCCTGTTAAAATTTATGAGTCAAAAACACAATAAAAAACAGTTACTACTTTTCAATCCATGCTCATGTGAACTGTCAAAAAGTTTAGAAACTCATTCTTCTTATAGTTTCTGGGCAAACCATCTATGCAAAATTTCAAGGCCTCAACCACGCATTTGAAAGTTTACTATCTAAACCTTCAAAGCAAACAGCTTTTTAGATTGATAATTGACCAAATTGACATATATAAAGTTTGTTTAAGCTTATTTATGGGATTATGAGCTTATCTATTTTCGGCAGCCACATTTTTTAGCTTATTTGGGACTTATATAAGTTTGTTTGTCATAACAAACTTATATAAGCCCACAAGTTTCAAAATAAGCCGAAAAAATTGAGCTTATGAAATATAAGCCGAGATTAGATAAACTCATAAATAAGCTTGTAGCTTATTTATAGGCTCATTAGCTTATGTTTCATCAGCCCAATTTTCGGCTTATTTTGGGACTTATAGGCTTATATAAGTTTGTTATGACATACAAACTTACATAAGCCCACAAGTTTCAAAATACGCCAAAAAAGAAATTGAACATATAAGGCGAAAACATATAAGATCATAAATAAACCCATAAATAAACTACACTTACAAAACTCTTTTATAAAAACATTCAAAAATGATCTTTATGGTATTATACCTTCGCCGCCTTTAAACGACACCGTAAAAACACTACTCCTAACAGAATCCAAAACGATGACGTCATCATGTGAAGATGATCCAGTTAAGACGGAGTTAGGGTTAAGACTAAACTTATCACCGTCAATTAACGTCGTTACGCTATACCCCTCTTCTAGCAATAACTCACTGTTAATACCTGTAACAAAAAAATTAACTTGTTAGTAAAAAAAGAAAGGTGATAATGATTTAATGATTAGAGGTAATTAATTGGTTAAAAAAAAGTTACAGTGAGTTAGGGTTAGGAGGATTGGAAAGAAGGCGATGATGATGATGATCGGAAATGAAGCCATTATTTATTATTGGAATAATGTGTTTGAGAGTGAGAGAGTAAAGTGAGAGTGGAAGTTTGAGGGGTTTGTGTAGCTTTATTTGTATTTGTATAATACAAGGTTTTTAGCCCGCGCTTCGCAGCGGGGTGTTTGCATACATAAGTATTATTTAACGTTCGAGCTAAGTATGTTCCTATTAGATATGTTTAGTATTTTAAGCGTGAGCAATATAATTAAGCGGTTGCGAATTTACAAAAAAGTATGTTATCAAGCCTTGGTTGCGTTGCATTTTATAAAGCTTCTTAATTAAATATGATAGAATGGCGTTATTTAACAACCGTAGATACTGGCGATTAGCAGGAGCTATTTATTATGTAACGCGTTTAACATGAAGGACCAATTATGTAAAAAATTACATCTTTAGTCATTAGAGGACCTATTTTGCAACGGAAGTTAAACCTCGTGGACTGCCGCGCATTTTTGGTTTTATAAAAGTATTTAAAAAAAGTAACGGCGTTAGTAGATAACGGGCGTTAACTAACGACAGATTAGTCACTTTTAAGTTAGTCCTCAGAGGACCTATTTTGAAACATAACTTAAACCTCAAGGACTGTGACGCAATTTCATTTCTTAAAAAAAAAAAAAAAAAAAAAAGGTTTAACGACCGTTAGTAGATAACGCCGTTAACTAACGACCGTTAATTCTTGTGCGTTCTCACTGTCATCATCTTCTTATTGGGTGTGGCGGACATTTCAAGCCGCCCATAGCCACGTTCATAAATGTATGTTAGTAGAAATACTAAAAGCGTACATAGTGTACTAAAGCAAGCAAACAAAGCATTTAATGCAAAGTTTTCTAACTTGGCGGAAATAGTCTCGAGGTTTAAGTTGCTTGTTTGCAAAGTAAGTCCAAACATTAAATGCAAAGTTTTACAACTTGGCAAAACAACCCCTAAGGTTTAAAGGCGTTGCAAGGTAAGTCTGTGAATTAATTGCTAACTATAGCAACCGGCAAAATTAGTCCCTAAGGTTTAAGTGTCGCTACAAAGTAAGTCCTTTGAAGCCAATCCCATTGCATCGCGGGTTTCCACTCGTTTATACTAAGAAATATACCCATGAGTTTTTTAAAGAGGGGAAATGGAAAAGAATAGGAAGAGGAAAAGAAAAGGAAAAAGAAAGTAAGTATTAGTTGTTATGTTTTTGAGACAGTGGAAAGGAAAAAGAAAGTAATCATAATCATGTTTTTGAGTGAGAGGAAAAGGAAAATAACTTGGTCAAATTACATATATGCCCTTTAAATGTTAATGTCAAATGTTTTAAAAAGGGTATATTAGTCTTTATACAACATCTGATTCGGTTTCTTTCCTTTCTCCTCAAAGTGGGAGGAAGATTTACTTAACAAATCTCCTCTATTTCCTTTCCATTTCCTTTCCTCCTTTAAAGACTTAAGAACACAAAAACTTTCCATTTCCTTTACTTTCCTCTTCCATTTCAACTTGAGAACCGAGCGTAAATGATTATATTTTTTTCTTTATATAAAACTTCAATTCGGTTTCTAAGTGAGGATATTTTATTAATTGGAAAAAAATAAAAATTATGAAGTTATAAACGACAAGAGAGTTATTTTACATATCAAACTTTTCTTACATACCAAAGGACTCATCTCCACAATCTATCTAAAAAGAAATCAATGGTTGAGATTAAAAGCAATTTATTATTTCACCTATTTTTTATAATTTAAATATCTCTTAAACCGTTAATCGTTAAGTGAAAAGTTCTTTTTCACGTTTTTTATCTTTTTTTACGTTACTTGAAATTTGCATGAAAAAATCATATATGATTAAACACTAATTTGAATATCACATGTGATATTAATGTTAAATCATATATGATATGTGATATCACATGTGATATGATATGTATATGATATGTGATATTACACTAATATCACATGTGATACTACATATCATATATGATATTACACTATGTGATATTCAAATTAGTGTTTTATCATATATGATTTTTCAATGCAAAATTCAACAACGTAAAAAAACGAAAAAACTTTAAAAAAAACGTGAAAAATACGAAAATAAAAATTTTGTCGAAAGTATATCAAAGTGCCTATCTATAGAAAGATAATTAAATGCTCGTCGCAATGATATATTTTTTTCCCTTAACGATTAACGGTTTGAAAGATATTAATATTTGAAAAAAAATGATGAAAGTGGGTTTTTAAATTGTTGGGATTAATCTCATCCATTAGATCAAATAAAAATGGAGGGTGGAGATTGATCCCTTGATATGTAAATAATCTTCTGTCCTCAAATGATCTTAAATCATATATATATAGAGTTAGGATCAAATAGGAAGAATAATTAAAATGAGCGGATAAAAAGCAACTATAACACATTTTAGATGCACCTCACAAAGTGGATGCATCTTTCTTCAAATTTTCCTCCTAATTTGAATTGTGTGGTTAGAATTACTTACCATTCTTATTTTAATTATTCTTCTTATATATATATATATATATATATATATATATATATATATATATATATATATATATATATATATATATATATATATATATATATATATATATATATATATATATATATATATAGTGGTAACCAGCCCAATGGGCGGGCATGTCTTATAATTATCGTTGACACAATTTGCTATAGCGAAAGAAGGAGGGTAATCAGTAAAGAAGTTTTCCATAAAATTATATAAGATGTCTAAAAAGTAAAATGTAAAATACTGAATTATACTTATTGTTGGAGTATTTTACTATAGCGAAAGAAGGTGGTAAAAAATGATAGGAAAGTGTACATGTTGAAAGAAAGGGTCATACATACGAATAGCAAGATAAAGAACGAAAATAAATATACTTTTATCAAATATGAGAGAAAATATAAAGCTTGACAACCTTTGTGTTTACAAACTTATTTACATGAATGTTGCATTTGCTAAATCATAGATGGGCCAAGATGTATGATTGACACCTTCATTCCAAACCTTGTCAACCGGCACATTTTATTGAAGCGCTTGACTTTGACCCGTTACTACAACATTTATAACTTCAGTTAGACAACATAATAGCATATATATTAAAAGTTAGACACCATGGACTCATTAATAACATACATTAAGACTCTAAATGAGTTAGTTAGCTTGCATCAGTCAATTTCGGCATCAATTTTTAATTGTGCAGTTTCTTTGCTAGTTTCTAGTAATAAAAAGGTGTTAGAAATATTCATATGTTGTTTCTAGTGTTAATTTGGTTGGTTAATTTCATATTTCAGCAACAGTTGTACATTTTAAAAATCATTTGTTATCTCAAAAATTGCTTTGAAAAGCCTTCTGAGGTCTGCAACTTGTCCTGCAACAGCCCTTTATATGGTTTTTATCAGATTTCATTCGCATTTTTAAAGCATTTCTAGTTATTAGAAAAATTATTAAAAATAAAATCACAATTTCAATAGCTAGTCTAGTTTCTCCCAAAAGAAAAAAAAATCAAAAAATCAATAGCTTAGGCTGCCAGGCGTAGAAGTTGGTGGTTTGGAGATTTTTCCCCTGCATCACAGTTAACAAACTGTCCACATGGCTTATTTATAAGCTGTTTATCTGCTTATTCTGTTGGTGTTATTTCTTACTTTTTGTTTCTAGTTTTAGCCCCCTATTATAGAGTTCATCTACCTTTGCTTATTTTAGGTTCTAGAGCTTATTAAGTAGCTTATTTTTAGCCCATTTCCTGCCCCTGTAGGCTGCTGTTACAGCAGATCCATCATAGGTTTCATCCACAAATAAAGAAAAAGAAACAATGGAAGTAAATTGTAAAAACAAATAGCTATTGGTATTGGATCAGAGGTAGATGATTAAGGTGGCAGGATGATTTATAACATCCTATTAACTTGTATCTTATGTACTCAAGTTACATATTACTTTGTGCTAGTCGATCTTGACCGCGTCTTGACCTATCCATTATGTTTGAGAAACCATTGTCTTGGGGTTCACTAACCACCCCTTTATTGTATGACTATACCGCGTCTCGATCTATCCACTATGTTCATGAAACCACTGTCTTGTGGTTCATTAACCACCCCTTTATCAAAACATACCTGTAACACATCCCTAATAGAATGATACTCATGCATGCTATAACTTGACATACCTCGGGAAAATCAGTTCTCTATGTCACAGTTTTTCCTTCTTCCTTCCCATATATCCGTTTCAGTTCACGAGTAGCAGCTAGGAATGAATCTAAAGAAATGAGAAAGAGGTATGATAATGAGGATGAATCAATTTTTAATACCACAAGAACATATAACAAAACGATATAGGATTTCCAAAACATATTGCATCGCAAATAGTTAAACAATGTACCTTTCCAGTCTGAAACATTTTTGGTTGATTGGTGATCCAGTAATTATCTGATCTCAATCACCTCAAACAACACATTCTAGGGAGTATTTCTCAGCTTTTAAACAACCCTGGCTGGTATAGCACCGCCCATCAGTGTACATTCCAAAAGTCAGCTTACCTTTGAGTTTGGTTTGTTCACTTTATCAGATTACTCTATATCCATATGGATGCTTTCATTTATAACAGGTTTAGATGGACCTACTTTCTAGCAACAAAACAATGATTTATAAACAACCTGTTACAAAAGAATTAAAACACATGAAGAAGCAGTTCCTCAAAATATCCATTTTTACCATATCCAAAACCAATCATGGTTACACATCTTTGCTCCTAAAATTTTCGTTCCACAGGATCGTATTTTCTGGAAAGTATATAAGTTGTATAAGAATACGAAATTTAAAAGATTAGGAAAGTACCACCAAAGGATGGATGTCATCGCCATCTTTAAACGCGCACCTATGATCAAGTATCTCCTCACACCACGAGAAGACTGGTATATAGTAGTGATAGATTCTAGATTTTTGGGGTGTCGTCAGGAATAGATCATTGAGATTAAACAATTTGCACATGTGCGATCCGTTCTCTAACCACTTGTCAATAAACTTAACTATAGTCTCTGAGGTGAACCCAAGTTTTTGTGTAAGGGGACCCGAGCAAATAAATCTGAAGAGATCCTTTACAAAGGAAACTTTTACAGATGTAACGATCCAGTATTATTTTCCCTAACATAAACTCAATTGTGTTCATGGAAGCCTCAACGGCCTCCATGTTAAAACCTTCATTCGCCAAATTTTCAAGTGTGCTCATAATTAAAGCTTCAACTTTTGGAATGTTTTCTTCTAAAACACCCTTCAGTCCAATACTAAATTGAGGCTGAAGAAGCTCATCTTCTATTCCACCACCAACAATGGCATCACCCAAACCACTTTCAAGCAAAATTTTCCTCAAAGGTGAAGCAGGAGTTCCAAACAGCAAATGATCAAGAAACCCGAGTGCAAGCTCAGTTTCTAAGTCTAGAGGCTTATCCGAGAGTAACAAATTGGCGCATACCATGTGGTTTTCTTTGAATCACACCCTCATGGTATTTTCAACAGTCAAGTCACCTTAAGAGCTGATGTAGATAAGCTATCCAAAAAAACAGTTTAAATGGCTGCTTAATGATACGTGGGATCAAACTGAATAACAGATATTGATAATTCATTTTAGCATAAGTTACAAAAAAACATCAACCATCAAACATCACGTTGTTATTTGAATAAGAGATAAAAATAACAACTATTATCAATCTCAATAATACCATGTTTATTATTATATTTAGGTAGCATTACTAATAGATGCTTCAAAAAAGTTCAGATTATCTTGAAGTTAGATAATAACAAAAGTAGCGGAATGTAAACCTGCAGAAGTATATCACTGATGAGACACAATCCAAAACTACAAAGCAAAAATAAGTAAGCCTCAGCACGTACCATATAAGATTTAAGTGGTTTTGGGTAATTCATCAACGCTTGTGAGACATAATAAGAATCAGTCATGTTGGATATTGCCTTACTTACTGATACTCCAAGTTCCAATACCTCCTTTTTCAGTGCCCTCGGTTCAAGGTATTAAGAATCAGATAACTCATAGTAGAATGTAGCATGTGGTGTGGAAAATCTTTGGGCTATGCCAATAGCTTCATCCATATCTCCTCCATTGTCGACTGCTAGACTAAATGCAGCAATCACTAAAGGGTCCCTTGGTCTATCTAGAAGCGCCATATGCAGTGCTAAAATTGCCACCTTGGAGACATGTATGCATATGTGTATCATTGTAACTAAACACTGGTAAGCATAATACTCAAATGTAAAAAATGAGCTGAAACATAAGTACACATAAAACCATACCTTTTTGCATCCTGAAAAAAAGAGGATTCTCCTTTGAAAGAATAGTGTCTGGTCTCTTGCAGCCATTGAACATGACATACCAATCTTTGTTATCCATCAAGTGACCCACTTGAACCAAATCCTGCCAACTGAAAGTACTGAAATTTTACAAACTGAATTGTAATGGTTGAATATTAAATCCATGAGCATTACTTTATTAAATAACAATTTAGCCAAACGAGAAGTGATTATATCATATTAATTACAATTTAATATTGTGAAGCTCCACACGAAAAGAAATATGCATGATAACTACCTAAATCAAAACTAAAAGCAAATAAAAACAGTAGTAAATTCAAAAACGCATAGTCTATGAATATTATTTCCAGCCGATGTAGGTCATTTGCAGAATTTCTGCCCAAAATTATTTACCCCCATAACCCACCCCTCTGAACCAAACCCCTCAAACAACCCCCATAATCGACCCACTAAACCAATCTTTTTATATATGCTAAAGTTATCAGAAAATTAGTGTTTGAGATTTAAAACCGGAAACGAACAGTAGATAGATCAGAGATGATGTGAGGAAATATCAGTACCCGCCATCATTCCATGTACATATTTCAAGCTCTGACTATGATTAATTTGTAATCAGGACGATTGGCTGCAAAACTATACTGCTAATTTGAAGGAGCTAAACACACAAGCTTGAGGGAACAGTATCTCACCTACAATCGTTCCGTAGTATAATGAAAATCCAAATGGAAAAAATATATTCTGAGTTACAGCAATAGTTGTCTCCAGGTTAAGAACACAATGCCACCATCCAGTTGGAACGTAGAGTCTCGCCAGGTAGCTGCATTCACACTATTGGCTTATACTCATTAGCAAGAAGTGGGTAAATAATCCAACCACCACTCAAAATAAAGTACCAATAAAGATTATAAAAACATCACTAAAGCTTGAACTGAATTGCTATTTACATCTCTACAGAATGTTACCTGCAATGATGATGGAGTCTCAATGTCAACATCACTATATTTATCATTTACATGAACTGTCACCCCTAAAGGTACTCTTCCAGGAGGATACAATAGAGAGGCGTTCATTTATCATAACATTTACTAACAACTAATGAACTTTAAATAACTTAAATATTCTATCAACCACTAATTAGCATATAAGATTAACTTTAAAAGTTTAAACTACTGACCTGATAACATCTGAACTAAATACAACACACTCAAAGACCTCGAGTGATAGGAATACGTGGTGATATCCAAAAGCCTGAGTTATATTGCTAAAATAAAAGGATCGCCATGACCTGTGTTCACGAGGCAAATGTGTATATAATTTGATGAGGCGAGATGTATTATCTCATAGTAATATTGACGGGATGGGTCTGTAATATAAACTGTATTCCAAAGATCTGCTCCATTCCATTAGTATGCGCGATTAAAACGAATCTGCAAATAAGTTTGGAATAACAAATAAATTTGGGCTAATAGCAATTGATATGGAACAAACATGAATAAAAAAAAATGATATGCAACAAACAAATAAGTTTGTATGAACACAACAATAGAAGTAGTTTACTATGATTTGTATAACAAACTACATGGTAACATAAAAACCTGATGAAGTTGATTTTGAGAAAAATATCATGCCAGGTATGAATCATTGATACATGATGAATTTTTTTATGTTGATCATGTTTTATGGATTAGAGGAAAACATATATTAGGGTTTTAAGAAAAAAATATTATGAACGTGAGAATTTTTATACGTAAAAGCATAATATGTTTTGGATTATTATTGGATTTTTGTGCTTCTAATTAATGGTTTATCAATTTTTAATTGGAAACTGAATAACAAAAGTTGGATTGCTTTAGTGGTTGAGATGTTTGCTTATGGTTGGTGACCATCCAGTGTTCGAATCCTGCTAGCTCCCTTTTTAAAATTAGTATAGGATTCTAATATAATTATAAGGGTGACATTAATGTTAATTTTAAAAAATCTTTAAAAAAATTCCGAAAATTACAAAAAAATAATAAAATTACGAAAATTAATTAAAAAAAAATCCGAAAATTAAATAATAGCTAATTAAATTAATGCTTAGGTTGACAACTTATGATTACGTGGCATTAAATTGAATTACATTCTAATATAATTATAGGGGTGACATTAATGTTAATTTTAAAAAATATTTAAAAAAATTCCGAAAATTACAAAAAAAATAATAAAATTCCGAAAATTAATTAAAAAAAAATCCGAAAATTAAATAATAGCTAATTAAATTAATGCTTAGGTGGACAACTTATGATTACGTGGCATTAAATTGAATTACTGGGCAATGAGGTGGCGTTCGTAGCATTATCTACGTGTAGCGCCTCATTATATATATATATATATATATATATATATATATATATATATATATATATATATATATATATATATATATATATATATATATATATATATATATATATATATATATATATATATATATATATATATATATATATATATATATATATATATATATATGGTAACTTACCAATGGAGCATTAGTCAATGGTTGGAGCACTTGTGCTTGAGTCAATTGACCCAGTTCAGTCTTATCCTTGGCATTTGCTTCATATAGGTACCCTTCTCACAAAACACAGTGGGCTGGCTGGAGAGACTTTGTGGAATAAGAGCTTAGGGTCCTAGTCTTGGCTCGTGCTCACTCCGGTTGGTGCCCACTAGGCCGGAGAGTTTAGGAGCTATTCCTTGTGGGTGGACAATGGTTTGGTGCCGAGAAGGCACCCGGGGTCGAGGTGTTCCGCCAATCTACACCTTTTGTAGAATGATCACGAGAACTTATAATAAAGATGCACCAAAACTTATTAGTGCATTAAGGTTATAAGTTCTGACATCACTGATTATAAATTCTTGCATCATAATCATGATTTTAGTGCATTAAGGTTATAAATTCTTGCATCACAATTATGATTGTGATGCGATATTCTTGTGATGCGATAGTAAATATTAGCGGAATTTTTTTTGCCCAAAAATAAATTTTTGCCCAAAAAAATTTTTTGGGAAATTTTTGCGGGGGTGACACATGGCATGGTGATGTGGCAAAGGTGACATGTCACCTCCACATGCCTTCTCATTCTTTTCATTATAAGAAACTTTTCATTTTAACCCTATATATATATATATATATATATATATATATATATATATATATATATATATATATATATATATATATATATATATATATATATATATATATATATATATATATAGGGTGTTTCTTGAGAAGTCTAATTTTTTGTGAGAACGAGAAGAGATCCTAGCCTCCATCTAATCCCTCCTTTTTTTACATTTAATGGCTGAGATCAAACAAAAATTTACACTAATCAAAAATATTTTCTTAATATCCTATTATTACCTACTATAAAAAAAACACACAAAACACCAAATTGAAGGTGAAAAAAATACACAGATCCCTTCCCCACAATTTTTCAACAAACACAACTACCGATCTTCAACCACCGCAATCACCGATCTAAATCGCCGATCAACCACCGCCGTTCCCTCTCCGTTCAAATATCGCCGTTCACTCTCCGTTCAACTACCGCCGTTCACTCTCCGTTCAACCCCCATCGTTCACTCGTCGTTCATCCGCCATTAAAACACCGTTCAATCGCATTATGCCACCGTCGTTAAACCGCCGTATGTCACCGTCATTCAACCACAACAATCACCGGAATATTAATGAAGAAATTGTGAATCTAGATGAAACTAAACCAGATGAAACTGAAATCACTGAAGAAGATTCCTTGTTCAAATCAGATTACACAGAGATATCAAGTAATTATTATATTTTATTATTATTGAATTAATTTTTATAAATAATTGTTTTGAATTGTGAAAATTATTAGCGGATTTTACTTTAATTATAGTATCTTCACATGTGAACCGGTTTAATTTTATTATTGTATTAGTATATTTAATTTTAGTTATAGTATCTTCATATGTGAAGATTATCAGTTAGAAATGAAGTTTTGATGCAATTAGTCGATTCAAGTTTGGATTAAATTATCTTCGCGTGTGAAAAATATTAGTAAGTAATGGATTTTTGAAAATATTTTACTTATAGTATCTTCGCATGTGAAGATTATCAGTTATAAGTGCATATAAGTTTAGTTATAGTATCTTCGCATGTGAAGATTATCAGTTATAATTGCATATAAGTTTAGTTATAGTATCTTCACATGTGAAGATTATCAGTTAGGAATGAAGTTTTGACATTAATAGCATATTTAAGTTTGAATTATATCATATTCGTATGTGAAAAATATCAATAAGTAATGGAGTTTTGAGGTTATTAGTGTATTTAAGTTTAGTTATAGTATCTTCACATGTGAAGATTATCATTTAGGAATGAAGTTTTGACATTAATAGCAAATTTAAGTTTGGATTATATCATATTCGTATGTGAAAAATATCAATAAGTAATGGAGTTTTGATGCTATACTTGATGTTAAGTTTAGTTATAGTATATTCGCATTCAATTAATACAAATATCGTCATTAAACGTTATTTATATTTTTGATCTTTACCTAAGTTTTGTTAATGACAAAAGTAAATTTAATTTTATAAAGCTTAAAGCTTGTCAAGTTTAATAGATATTAAAACAAGCTTTTCAAACAATATCTTCATCATTTAAGCATTTACATTGTGACAAATCATATCTTAATATGAGTCTAAGCATAATGTATGATAGTAGTTTTAGAATGTTTTAGTTTCTTAAAAACTAAACATTACTTATGTATTTGCATATTTCTAAAAATAGAAAAACAACACATGACATCATGTGATGCATCATGGAAATCATTGGAAGATTTTATTATATATTTTGTGTAGATTTGTACTATTCATATCTTACACAATCTTACATAGATATGGTTGACTTTGGCAAGATCTTGATATCTTGCTGTCAGACCTAGCGGCACCAAAATATATAACGGACGGAACCCTTTCAAGGGGTCCGCCGTCCGTGGTGCTAGCGATGGTTTTGGCTATAAATGGCAAAGCCAAACCAAGTAGTTTTCATCCCTTTCTATCATACTCTCTTACATATCTTCTCTAACCTTTCTAACTCGGTTTCATATCATATTAGTGATCTCTTTTGTAGCAAAGAAGATCAAGTCATATTCAAGCTTCAAATGAGAAGTTGGAAGTCTTGTTTATTTAGTGTTGTATGATCTTGTGTTGATTCATACTTCATTGTTGTATTAAACCATCATAATCTTGTGAGTGTGAGTGGTTAGTATTTTAGTCCTCAAAATACATTGTGTGTGGGAGTGGTTGTACCCTTGGAAAGAACTCGACATCTAGCTTAGTGTCGGAAATAGTGTAAGCGAAGTGTAAAGGTTTCTCCGCCGGTGAAAGGAGCTTGTTGACTAGTGAAGTTAAACTCTCGAGTGTGAGACTCGGGGGGTGGACTAGGGCAAGGAAAAAGAGTCCTTGTAGACCGAACCACTATAAACAAGTTGTTGTGGTTTGATCATTTCTTTCCTTATTTACTCTTTACATATTGCTTGCATATTTCATTAACATATCTAAAGATCAATATCAATTGATCTTTCAATAAGTTTCAAAACAAAGTTTTTAATTGCTAAACTAGTCAACCCCCTTCTAGTTTTCTACAATTGGTACCAGAGCCTCGTTGCTCAAGAATTTCTAAAATAATTTGTATTTTATAAACTTGAAACGATCCATGGATTCTGAAAACTTTAAAGAAGGGCAATCTATGCAAAGACCACCACTTTTTGAAACCAATGGATTTATCTATTGGAAAAACCGTTTTGAAACATATGTAAAATCAAAAGATATAGATCTTTGGTTTATTATTGTTAAAGGGGATTTTAGTTCTACAACAAAGGATATTTCTGTTGATGAACAAAAGAAAGTTGCTAAAAATAATGAAGCTAAAATGATGTTTTATAATGCTTTACCTAGAAAAGAATATGAAAGAATTTTTATGTGTAAAACCGCCAAAAGATATTTGGGAATCTTTGATTGTTACACATCAAGGTAATTCACAAGTCAAGGATAACAAAATTGATCTTCTTGTTCAACAATATGAACAATTTGTTATCCCTGAAGATGAAACCATAGATTGTGGCTTTGCTCGCTTTAATACTATTAGTACATCACTTAAAGCACTTGATGAATCTTTTCGTAGTAAGAATTTTGTCAGAAAATTTCTTAGAGCACTCCATCCCAAATGGAGAGCTAAAGTGACCGCTATTGAAGAATCAAAAGATCTCTCAATAATGTCACTAGACGAGCTAATCGGTAACCTCAAAGTACACGAAATGGTGATGGAGAGATATTCGGAGATCATCAAAGGAAGAAGGAAGAAGATCAAATCCGTTGCTCTAAAAGCAAAGGCCGAATCAAGTGATGATGACGAATCTTGCTTCGGTAGTGAAGATGAGGAGTATGCCATGGTTGTTAGAGACTTTAAGAAGTTTTTTAGAAGAAGAGGAAAGTTTGTAAGACAACCTCGAGAAGAAAAGAAGCCATTCCGAAAAGATCGGGATGACAAAAAGGGTAAAGGTGAAAGAAAGTGTTTTAGATGTGATGATGCAAGTCATCTCATAGGATAATGTCCCAAGCCACCTAAAAGCAAAACTCAATGAGCTTTTGTAAGTGGTGCTTGGAGTGATAGTGAAGATGATGAAGAATCAAGCAAGGAAGAGATCGCTCTAATGGCACATGAGTTAAACGAGGTACTTTCAGACTCTTCTTATTCTTATATTGATGATGACACTTTGCAAAAACAATATAATCAATTGTGTGAGCTAAGTCTAAAAATCATAACTAAAAATAAATTTTTAAAAACCAAAAAGGAATTTTTGGAAAATGAAGTTTATGAGTTAAAAGAAAAAGCAAAACGACTTGAAAAGGGAAAAGCAAATGACGATGGTTGTAAATCATGTCAAGAGCTTAATCTTGAAATAGAAAAACTAAAGCTCACACAAGATGTTCTAATCGAACATAATTCTAAATTTAAAAGGTTTAACAAAAATATCGCACTTGCCGATGAAATAGTTAAAATACATAAAACACCAGGAGATATGAATGGGCTAGGATTTAATGAGGTATCAATTCCAAAGAGTCAAAACAAAACGGCTGAAAAGGATGAACAAACTGTCAAAAGCTGCTGATAAACACGGACCGACGGACCCAAAATAAGGGTTCCGTCCGTTGAACCAAATGGTGCCGTGGGTACCTCAAAGAGACGAAATGTTTGTGATACGGACCGTAATGAATTTGTTAAAGTAACAAAGAAAACCAAGGATAGTGTTGAACTAAAACCACCGTTACATCGAGAGTAGGACTTGCTAAAATGAATTTAGATCAAAACTACTCAACAACGACATAAAACACCTTTTGCCAAACGCCCCTTTCCTAAGAGCAACCACAACGTACAACCCAACTACCAACACAACGGTTGGAATCAAAACTTTCCTAGACATATCAAACTCCAGATTACATGTCATGGAACTCTTACCCATCGTTTCCATACATGAATCAAATAAATGGTATGTTTAACCCAAATGGACCCATGAGATATTGGGACCAAATGCTTGAGTTATTTGCTTCTTAGGTATGCTTGAAAGTTGTATTGGAACCTGATGAATGGATAAAAGATAGTGGATGCTCACGACACATGATGGGCAACAAAAGTCTCTTCTCATCATACCAAGAGCATGACGGAGGTAATGTCACTTTTGGTAGCAATCTCAAAAGCAAAATCATTGGCAAATGTACGACCACTCATAACTCCCTAACTATTGAAAATGTTGCTCATGTAGATAGGTTAGGATTTAATCTACTTAGTATTAGCCAATTATGTGATAAAAAGTATAAAGTACTATTTGATGAAAATGGTAGTAAAATACTAAAGATGGTATCACCATAGCTAAAGGAGTTAGGAAAAATAACATATCGTCATGAAAATAGATAAAACATCTAATGACAAACTTTGCCTAACAACGTTAGATGATAGCTCATCTCTTTGGCATAGGCGCTTAGGTCACGCTAATATGAGACTTATACAAAACCTATCTTCGAAAGAGCTAGTTAGGAATTTACCAAAACTAAAATATGACCAACACTTTTGCGACGCTTGCAAAATTGGTAAACAAACCCATAGTAGTCATAAATCTAAAAATATGGTGTCCACATCTAAGTGTCTAGAATTATTGCATATGGACTTGTTTGGTCCATCCGCTATAAACTACGGAGGCAACTTATACACTTTGGTCATAGTAGATGATTACTCAAGATTTACTTGGACGTTGTTTTTGAAAACTAAAAATGAAGCTTTTGATAAATTTGAAATTCTTAGCAAGAAAATTCAAAATAAACTAGGTGTTAAAATTGTGTCGATCCGAACGGATCATGGTTGTGAATTTGACAACGAAACTCAATTTGGAAACTTTTGTGATACAAATGGTATAACACATAACTTTTCGGCTCCACGAACACCTCAATCAAATGGAGTGGTAGAACGTAAAAATAGAACAATTCAAGAAATGAGTAGAACAATGCTTAATGAACAAAACATTCCTCAAAAGTTTTGGTGTAACGCGTTGACACTTCTACATATATTTTAAATAGAGTCTTAATTAGTCCTTTCCTAAACAAAACACCATATGAGCTTTATAAAGGTAAAAGCCAACTTTAGGATATTTTAGAGTCTTTGGTTGTAAATGCTTTATTCTTAATACTAAAGATTATCTCACCAAGTTTGACCCAAAGTCTTATGAAG
Source organism: Chrysanthemum lavandulifolium (assembly GCA_022545495.1). Taxonomy (NCBI): domain Eukaryota; kingdom Viridiplantae; phylum Streptophyta; class Magnoliopsida; order Asterales; family Asteraceae; genus Chrysanthemum; species Chrysanthemum lavandulifolium. The sequence continues at coordinate 24,589,476 of CM040241.1, read as the reverse complement.
GTGTATTTCTTGGTTATTCTCAAACTAGTAAAGCTTACATTGTCCTAAACATAGAAACAATGATAGTCGAGGGATCGTTGAACATAACATTCGACGAAAGTCCACCTCCCTCTAAGACATCACCTTTGGTAGATGATGACTTAGTTGAAAGTCAAATGATAGAAAGTCAAGAAATAATTAATAATAACAATGAAGATGAACCATTAAATAAAGAAATTGTAAACATCAAAGACTCTAAAAGTCATCCTTTAGACAAGGTCATAGGACAACTTAATCAAAGAACCTTAAGGTCACAAGCCCAAAATCAAAGTAATTATTTTTGTTTTGTATCCACCATTGAACCGAAAAACATAAATGAAGCAATAAAAGATGAATCATGGGTAATTGCCATGCAAGAAGAGTTAAGCCAATTCGTTAGAAATGATGTTTGGAAATTAGTTCCAAAACCTAAAGATCAAACTATAAATGGAACGAAATGGGTTTTTCGAAATAAAATGGATGAAAATGGTGTAGTATCTAGAAACAAAGCTAGGCTTGTTGCACAAGGTTATAATCAACAAGAGGGGATTGACTATGATGAAACTTATGCACTGGTAGCTAGACTTGAATCTATTAGAATATTACTTGCTTATGCATGTGCTTATGACTTTAAATTATTTCAAATGGATGTCAAAAGTGCTTTTCTTAATGGGTTTATTAACGAAGAAGTGTATGTTGCTCAACCTCCCTGTTTTACCGACTTTGAGAAACCAAATCATGTGTTCAAACTCAAGAAAGCATTATACGGTCTTAAGCAAGCACCAAAAGCTTGGTACGACCGACTTAAGACTTTTCTTAGTGATAAAAAATACATTATGGGATTAGTAGATAATACTCTTTTTACTAAGAAAAAGGAATCACATATTATCATTATTCAAATATACGTTGATGACATCATATTCGGATCAACTTGTCAAGAGCTATGTGATGATTTCTCTAAAATCATGCACGACGAGTTTGAAATGAGTATGATGGGTGAATTAAATTTCTTTCTAGGACTTCAAATTAAACAACTAGAAGATGGCATATTTTTTAACCAATCTAAATATATAAAAGACATGCTTAAGAAATTTGGTCTTGAAGATTCCAAACCAACTAAAACACCCATGTCCTCGGACACTAAACTCACCAAGGACGAAGAAGGTGAATCCGTAGATAACACTAAATATAGAGGAATGATTGGTAGCCTACTCTATCTTACGGTTAGTAGACCCGACATTATGTTTAGTGTTTGTCTATGTGCTCGCTTTCAAGAAAACCCAAAGGCATCACACTTAGAAGCCTTAAAAGGATTTTAGATACATTAAGGGAACAACGTGTTTAGGATTATGGTATCCCAAAGGAACGGGTGTAGAAACCATAGTGTATGCCGACTCGAATCATGCCGGTGATTATGTCGATAGAAAAAGTACAAGTGGTATTTGCACTTTTGTTGGACATTGTCTCACCTCATGGTTTGCAAAGAAGCAAACGGCTTTAGCCATCTCAACTATTGATGCCGAGTACGTCTCAGCCGGAAAAGCATGTCAACAAGCTCTTTGGATGAAGCAAGCTCTCGTAGATTATGGAATTCATCTCAACGACATTGTAATACTTTGCGACAACAAAGGAGCCATCGATCTCAGCAAGAATCCCGTTCAACATGCTCGTACAAAGCATATTGAAATCCGTCATCACTTTCTTCACGACAATGTTCAAAAAGGGAACATCTCAATCTAGAAAGTATCCTCCGAAGACAACATTGCCGATATCTTAACTAAGCCTCTTAAACGAGAACTTTTTAATCTTCTTAGACTTTGTTTAGGGTTAATGGAACCAAACATGTAGGATAAACATAGCCCAAAACATTAGAATAGTCAAAACAAAACAATTTTGTTTTGTGTTTGCTCTTGTATAACGGCACCAAACGACAACACGACGAAACCAAAGATTTGGTACCGTCTGTCCGTGGTGTCTCTGAAACAAAAGCTGCTACCTACAAAACATCTTCTTCTTCAAAACCCACTTTACCAAAACGTGTAAACATTAAACCAAGCTCATTATTGACACCTTCCCACTCACTAATCACTGAAGATAACATCATTGAATAACCATGGTAGCCGCAAGATTCTATGATCACAAGGACACCCTTGGCTATATTTCCAAACATCACAAAACCAAAGGACTTTCCAAGGAACAAGTAGAAATATTTAAGAGTCTAGAATCAAGGTATTTCCATGAGGGTAGAACCATTCACCCATCTTTCATTGAAAATACCAATCTCCGTGAAGAACTAGCCGCCATTCAATTCGATTGTCTTCTTGACATCGATGAACCAATTTGTCCTAGGTTTGTGTTAGAGTTCTATGCTAGTGTGACCGGCTTTAGTGATGAAGATGATGATGAGTTTTGTCTTAGGTTTAAAATCATTCAAAACGACTACACCATCACCTTAGCCAACTTTGCTCAATTGCTAGGAATTCCCAACCGAGGGACTTGTGTCTACTCGGATAAGTGGTCACTCACCATTCTTGATGCTATCAATGATCGCACTTCTCCCTACCAAACGCCTCTAGCAAATAAGGATGTCATCCGTGAGCACCTATTTATCCCAAGGGGAGATACAACCCGAGTCACCCGAAAAGGAAAAGAAGTGAACCGAGACCCATATGGAATGGAGCTAAATGAACTTAAGCCCGAATTTAGGAAATGGGAAGAACTACTTAGAGCCAACGTCATTAGCACCATAGGAAATAGGGATCACATCAGTGCTTGTCTTTGCCATATGCTCTACAACTTGTCCACCCGTCAACCATTCAATTTAGCCTACTACATTGCTAGGAGAATGATTGATATTCCAGCACAAGGATCGGTTGCTCTCCCATACGGGATGCTTCTCATCCGTCTCTATAGATCCTTTGCACCAATTCCACCAAACCCAAAAGGGATGCACCTTCACTATGAGCTCATCCCTCACATCTTTGTACCTTTGAGTAATGCACGAGTTGCTAAGACAAAAGGCAAGAGAGAAAAACCTCCAACTCCATCATCATCATCATCAAATAGCTTCGATGATGGTCTTCCAAACTCTCGCCTTCCACCTCATGAGTATTATGCATCTCTTCCGAGATTGAGAATGAATCGGTGAGTTCAAGCAAACCAAGGGAATGTTCAAGTGCCTTGGTAGAATGATGACCAAGATCTACAAGAAGTTGGATAAGTGAGAATTGTTTTAAGGAGCGTTTGGAACAATACATTATCTCTAATGTTTGATACTATTTGGTTGTTTTTATCTTGTAGGATGATAATATAACTTGAAACAATGATGTATGCTAACAATCTTATGCAGGGAGATAGCACAAGTATGCTATCAAATTTTACCCATTTTCACTATAATGTGAAAATCACTTGGCCTTGCTCAAAATCTATGCTCCATTATGTTTGTACATGTGTTATTTACTTTTCCTAACTAGAAATGTTTAGTTTCACATGTTTTGAGAAAAATTTCAGGTTTCGGAAATGTCCCCGACACCTTAAAATGCACTCTGTGAAGTTTTCTGCACTGCACGGATCAGACGGCACCAACGTTTTGGTTCCATCTGTTATAAGAAATGGTACCGCCATGCATGCGACAAGGACCGACGACACCCTTTTAGGGGTCCGTCCGTGTAAACTTTTGGTGTCGTGGATCCTCCAGGTAACTTTTTGAATTTCGATTCTTTCGTCATTCCAAATTACCATCCATTGCTTGTAGGTCAATCTTAACTAGTTTATACCCTTATTAGAACTAGTATAATTCACTTAGTCATATAAGAAATCCATTTCCCACCAAAATTCAAAAATTTGAAAAATTCACCCAAGGAGCCCTTTGGCATAAAGGAAGGAACCAAATTTTTGGTACCTTGAAATCCGTGGGTAATCTGATTGTTAGGAAATTCCACTCATTAGAACAAATTTATTGCAAATCTTTGCTTCTTCACTCCATCTCTCTTGTATGGCTTGACTTGGGTGATATGACTAGCATTTAACCCACTTCCAAATCATTAGAAACCTTATCTCTTCAATGGTTTAACATCAAATCAAACACATTTCTCCATAATTTTTCACTTCTATAAATTGAGAGGTTTTACCATGATCATCCTCACACCTTCTTCATTCTTACCATTATCTAGCAAAGAAAAACACAAGTCAAAATGACAAAATCCTCTCCTAAACCTTGCAAGAAAACCGCTAGAATTAGCGTGAGGCCTTGTTGCTTCGTAAACTTGAGCTCCTCATCCAAGTCTTCTCAACTCACAATCTCATCCCCCATCCGAGATGATACAAGCCTAACTTTGGCTACTCCTACTCAATCACCAATTGTGATCACCACTCCACCACCTACAAAAACACCAACTTCACCTCCACCGACACCCATCCAAACATCCAAAACACCCTCACCACCAAAGTCTCCAACTCTCATTCCTTTGGAGTTATTTTCCACACCACCCACTTCTCCAAATCCTTTCTTGGAGGACTTGGATGACTTGCCTCCTAGGCCAAATCATCCACCACCATTGCCATCCTTTGGAACAATTGAGCGGATTGCTCATGAGTCACCTAGGCCATCTTTTGACCCAAACGCCCATTAGGGCCAAAACCTCGTCTCTTGCACCCCATTCACAAAGACATCCATGGTCCTTTGTATGGGGACCAACCACTCCCACATCAATGTCCCTCACATAGAGGACATTGAGGAGTGCATATGGGATGCTAATCCCACAGAGAGGAGATTCAAGCGAACTCCAACACCTCCACCAATTCAAAGGCATGGTGGATTCTCACCTAAGTGAGACTATGCAAATGCAAAATGCTTTGCTAGCCTCCATCATGACCACCCCAAACATCCCCACCAACACCAACACATCTACCATTCCACCACCACAACCTCACCAAACATACTACCCTCCTAGGCATGGTTGCTCAACTTGTGAGCAAACCGCCCAAACCGTTGAACGGACCCGGGTTATGGTCCATGACTTCCAAGAGGAAATGAGGTTCATCCTCAATCACATCCTTGAGCGCCTCAACGCTCTTTCTCATCCACCATCTCATTAGAATGGTTATAGATTAGCATTTCTAAGTCTTTCTTTCTTAGGATTGTTTTTTTCTTGTACTAAAACACATCATTGTGTTCACTTTTCATGATTTTTATTCATGAAAAAATTTAGCTAATGAATGGTGTTTTCTATATTGTTGGTGCCTTTACACAGTGTTTGGTAATGCTTGTGAATAATCATTATTATTATTATTTTTTTTTTTTTTTTTTCACAATCCATGTATCTTCCCATTAAGCACCCAATTTGGGGAGCTTTGATCAAGGGAGATAATGGCTCGAGCTCATTACATTCGCATCGCCTCTTCTTTTGTTGAGACAAAAGGGAGAAAATATAGAACTTGTTTATATTTGACTTTTCGAAAAATCAAGCTGCATACATTGACTTTCCGAAAAGTCAAACATGATACTTCATTGATAATACTTGACTTTTCCGAAAAGTTAATCGCATACTTTGACTTTACGAAAAGTCAACATCATGCATCAACTAGTAAATACTTTGACTTTCGAAAAGTCAAACATCATACACTTACATTATCATTTCCTTTTCAAGTTCTAAAACTAATATTTTATAACTCTTGCACAAACTTTGTATCTTTTATAAAAATAAATTTTATATTTTGTCCTCAACAAAAGGAGGAGATTGTTAATACAAATATCGTCATTAAGCGTTATTTATATTTTGATCTTTACCTAAGTTTTGTTAACGACAAAAGTAAATTTAATTTGTATAAAGCTTAAAGCTTGTCAAGATTAATAGATATTAAAACAAGCTTTTTCAAAGAATATCTTCATCATTTAAGCATTTACATTGTGACTAATCATATCTTAATATGAGTCTAAGCATAATGTAAGATAGTAGTTTTTAGAATGTTTTAGTTTCTTAAAAATTAAACATTACTTAGGTATTTGCATATTTCTAAAAATAGAAAAACAACACATGACATCATGTGATGCATCATGGATATCATTGGAAGATTTCATTATATATTTTGTGTAGATTTGTACTCTTCATATCTTACACAATCTTACATAGATATGGTTGACTTTGGCAAGATCTTGATATCTTGCTGTCAAACCTGGCGGCACCAAAATATGTAACGGATTGAACCCTTTCAAGGGGTCCGCGGTCCGTGGTGCTCTTGATGGTTTTGGCTATAAATAGCAAAGCCAAACCAATTAGTTTTCATCCCTTTCTATCATACTCTCTTACATATCTTCTCTAACCTTTCTAACTCAGTTTCATATCATATTAGTGATCTCTTTTGTAGCAAAGAAGATCAAGTCACATTCTAGCTTCAAATGAGAAGTTGGAAGTCTTGTTTGTTTAGTTTTGTATGATCTTGTGCTGATTCATACTTCATTGTTGTATTAAACCATCATAATCTTGTGAGTATGAGTGGTTAGTATTTTAGTCCTCAAAATACTATGTGTGTGGGAGTGGTTGTACCCTTGGAAAGAACTCGACATCTAGCTTAGTGTCGAAATAGTGTAAGCGAAGTGTAAAGGTTTCTCCGCGGTGAAAGGAGCTTGTTGACTAGTGAAGTTAAACTCTCGAGTGTGAGACTCGGGAGTGGAGTAGGTGATGAAATGTAAAGCAAAATTGGAAAAAGAGTCCTTGTATTTACGTCAAAATGTCATCCTACAATGGTTTCGTAATGATTTATAGTGAAATTATCACTTTTAAGTAAGTAAAATAATGTCGTCGGAAAATTCATGAGAGTGACAAAATGGCTTTGAAAGACTAGTCATAAAATGGTGTACGTCGATCGTTAGGAAGCGAACTCGACGGTTTTGGAAAGTTTGTATCAAAATCTAAAAGTTTCAGTTCATGAGTTTTCATCATAGAGGTCTCGATCATAAAGATAATAAGGGTTAAAGATGGTGATTTTGTCTAATTGTTGTGTAAAAAGTGAGTTTCGGCAAAGTTTGAGCAACCGTAATTAATTTATTAAAACTCCGCTATACAAACGGTTGGTCGTTTTGAAAAATATACTTGATGATCTTAATTTTATTAGAAAACATCTAGTTACAAAAGTTCCACATCATAGCTAAAAACGACCTCCAACATGGTCGTTTTAGTTACCGTAACACTTATCTCGTAAAAATAATATAGTTTTCTAAAAATAATAGTTACGGAAATTTTATGAAAGCGTGTATATCTTTGTCGTTTCAAATCCGTTTTCTCGTATTATATGTCCTTAGCTTGTATCAAAGTATACTAATATATTTTTGATAAGTCGAAATAATTTGTAAAGCTTAAGGCTCATTTTGACTCGTACAAGATAAAAATAGTATCTTGAAATTTCGAAAAATATATATATCGTCAAAAACTTTAAAAATTCATAACTTCTTCGTTATAACTCTGTTTTATTCCGTTCAAGCGGCCACGGATTCGTTTTAAAGTATATTTTCTAAATATCAAGGCCAAAATTTCGTGCCTCTTGTCGGATTTTCGAAAAAATAAAACAAGGACAGAACACTTTTATAACTTATCGAAAATAGTTTTTCTCGTACTAAACCTATTCTAATCCCTTCAAATCAACTCCAAAGCTATACTAATCCTACCATACACCTTCTTAGGGTGTCATGGGTTCCTAAACATCATCAAGACCAACATATACCAAGGGGATAATTATAGGATGACCTTATATATATAACACTAAAATCAATGGAAAATGGTATAAACAACACAAGTCTTGCATGCTTGCTATGAAAATGAAGAGATACTTATGAAATGAAAAGGAAAGATGAAAAAAAAATATAAATGATATGCTTACAAGTTAATATGATGAGGTGCAAAGAACAAGGTTAGCCTAAACACCCTAGGTTTTTATTTCAAAACCTTATAAAGAGTGTAATCTAGATTGTATTTAACTTGAGCTTGAGAAAAATTGATGATCCCTTCTTGACACTCTTATATGGCCGGTTTTGGGAGAGACAAGAGAGAAAACCACTTTACTAACACTTGAAATAAATGAAAGTGAATGAATGAGATATGAAGTGAAGTTTGGAGTGTAAGTCTTTACTATCAAAGAAAAAGTTCACCAACCATTAATTGTTACCCCCCCCCCTTGGTCGGCCAAGGGGGGAAGAATTTGTCAAAATATCTTTTTTTTCTTTCTTTAATAATGTGTAAGATTTGTTAAAAGAATGTAAGTAAAGTGTAAATAATAATAACTTGTAAGGTTTTGTATACATTTGTGTATTTAAGGAAATTTTAGGTAAAAGTAACTTTTAATGGATCAAAGTAGAGTATAATGATATCATAAAAATTGTAAAAATACATTCCTTGTAAAATTTGAGTGCTATAATAATTATCGTGTAATTTTTAAGAAAAACGTCGTAATAATATAATTTTAACGATTTATATACAAAATAAATTTAAAACACTAGGTAAACTCAAAATATAGTTTTTATAACTAAATGTAAGTATAAAAATATATCGGGATCATTTTTAGAAGTAACGGGTTAAATTTTCAAAATAATAACTCACGCGATGACGTTTATTTAATATAAAATTTACGCGTTTTAGGTGAAATGCAAAGATCATGAATGAACCGTTATGAAATGATGAATATGGAGTATGAGAAATGACCGGAAATTGAGAATTGTGACATTATTCCCTGATAGAAGAATCGCGTCCTCATGATTCAATCGATGATACTTAAAGTTCTACCCTTGGGTTTCGTGAAATCAAGTGTATGGTCAAAGTGTTTATGTCAAAACTTACGCGTCTAGGTTTCTTATCTAATGAGACTCACTGAATCGAATAATACGGTGGATCACTCAATGGTCTAGGAAAAGCGTGCGATTCACGCATTGCGGGCTTCCTCGGTCCCTATATAGAATGCTCGACCTCGGGGTGGGTGATATTGAGTCGGGGTTTGGGTTATTTCCTTGATTGCCACAGCTAGAGGAGTTTGCATTGGTGGCTTATTCAATCGAGGACAATTATTCGGAAGTGATTGGTGTTACATTCAAAGCAAGTCTTTTGATTATCCTCATGTTGCCAATCATGTTTTACACTTTAAAATGGCCGTATCGATTGCAATTTGTACACAAGGCGGGGCTTGGTCTTCGGTGATGATAAGCACATTTAGCACATTTGGGATGTGTACCGATACTCTCTTTGTTCGATACCGGTTGCCACAAAACTCTCGCCCTTTTGTTGTTTGCTACCACGTCTATCCGCTTATTCGACCCACTTGCTTCCTTCCTCTTATTCGCTCTTCAACGTACCATTTCTAACCATCTCGTCCGTCGGGGTTCACGCCTCGATGATCGCACTTTGTATTGTAGGCAGCTCGATTGTTTTCACAGTTCCACGTTTCGGGGACAAGACCATATATGTACCTCGAGATTCTCTTGGACTCGGGGTAACTAGATGAGGAACTAGTCGGCTAACTCATGAAATCGGTCGGTGTAGGTGCGTGACCACCCCTATCATAGAGTGGTGATAAAATTCATCTTCCATTTCGCATTTCATTCTCCGGCGGTACTCTTCTTTCAATAACGCCTTAAATTAGTCCCATGTCATACCTATAGCCTCTCTGCCTCTCAGCTTTGTAGGCATGTGTTCCACCATGTCAATGCCTTTCACGATAACAAGCAAGCGACATACTTCACCCTCGATGTGTGGCATAATTGCGATGTCGATTCGCCTCATCTTCTCTACCCATCGAGTATCGCCAAAGCACCTCCTATACCATCAAACTCCACGGGTTTGCATGCGAAAATTCCTTATATGTGCATCAAATTACATTGTTGTTGTTGTTGGTGTTGTTGTTGTTATTCTTGCCGACTACATTGTTGGTGTCGCCATGATGCAGTTCCGTTCCGTGGTTTCCGAGTTATTCATATGATTTCCAACTTGTGTGACAATAGTGGGAAGCAAGATTTGAAGTTGTTGAGCGATGATGGCGGCAAAATCGGGGTTTCCTTGACGTTGTTGTCATTGTTACCCATGTCGCTACCGCCTTCTCTACCTCCACGTCCACCGTCATTCCACCCTGGTACCGCACCACCTCGGCCGATCTTGCGTGTTACTCTCTTTGGTGCCATTATCTCGCAAGGAAAGAACCGTTGAATTCCCAATGTCTACTTAACGTCCTCAATCATAATATCACGCCACAAATTGGTTCCTAAGGTGTCCACACCGATCTACGTATCGTGGTCGCATATGTCCACGTGAGTTGTGACGCATTTATAATTATGTTGGCCACCATAATTATAATTGCTTCATTTCACACGTGTACATACCACCAAACACACATGTCTCGTGATTGTTGTCACTTAAATAGGTAGCCAATCTATCATCCGATTCTAAATGGTTGAGGAGGAATTTAGGGTAGGTATCTAGGAAGAGTCGCGCGGTGTGTAGGAAATTCCGTTAGGTGCTAAAGTCACGATGAGGTTTAGTCGCCGTGCGGTTCCCAAAGTATCCTCGAGAGAACTCCCATCCTCGGCAAAATCATCAAATCTATCCGACTTTATAGTAACACTTATTTAGCTCGATCTCGCATCTCATCAAACAAGAGCATCACGAGATCAAGTTAGATAAGTGCTCATTCTGAGCTCCATATCTTTGATGACCCAACTAGATTTTGGGACTCCCCATTGGTACAAGGAAACTACGTTATCTAATGAGGTGGTTCTAGAAGAAATGCTTAAGAAAACATATGCGCACGAAAAGTGAGTAAGGCAATAGGAAGCGAAAGGATCGGCGTGAGGCGGTTATAGTCTAGGAACTAAAATGCTACCTAGTTCTCTATAACCAAGGCTCGATACCAATCTGTCACCCCCAAAATATCGCGGTGAACGGCGGTGTCATTGGGGTATAACGTCATAGCACAAAGTATGGATCTGACGACTTCTATAATGAGACGTTTTGAAAAGTTTACCATTCGATAAATAAGTTAATGTTTACACCACAAGAAATCACAAGGTTTGATAATACATAAAAGTTTACAAAACATGTCGAATGGTAATTGTTAAAAGCACAAGACTCCAATGTATGCCATGCGACCCAAAAGCTCCATGAAGTGCTATCACCTTAAGACACGAGATAAACATGCTAAAAGTGTCAACACAATGGTTCGTGAGTTCATAAGTTTGTGATGAAATGTAAAGCCTTTCAAAATTGTTTATCAGACAAAGGCATTGTAAATCCACTCGGTTCAAGTTCCGCCCATACAAAACTTGCAACTGTGTGTTTACAACCCATTGCCAAAATATAGAATTGTCAATCTTGTTTGTAAGTAGGACATAGGTGCATACGATATATACATGTACTTAATGCAAAGAATCACGATAGCCGAACCTCTTGACAAGTCTTAATTGTTTGTTATGTTTCATTGAATAACAGTTATATTCACCCAGTCACGTCATCAAGGACCCAAGTGGGGGCGTCGACCGATAGTACTATCAATACCTCTCCGCCGCTCCCGAGTTAACCATTGCTAAAGTTTGTATGTTGATGCATAATTGAAAACTAGTTTAGCACATTAAGGCACATATCGCAATAAACCACACATAATGTCCAAAGTGTATAAGAAGTATATTGTAACACAATTGTATAAATGGTTTGAGTATTCGCAAGAGTGAAACAAGTATTTAAGCATGTATCTCCCCCAAATAGTTTGTAAGAATTTAAACGAGTAAAAGTGGGGTATGATGGATATGCTAACAAAATGAAGTGCACGAAAGTGAGACTCGGAAACTATCCGCGACCTAGAATGAATGTTATGATATGTAATGAGTTATGATGTAATGTTAGGCATGCATTTCGTATGTTACTTATACCATTTGTGAGTTTTGAAAATAATGCTTATCGTCGAAAAATACTCTTTTGACGTCTTGACCAATCTTAAATTACTTTACAAGTATTTACGTCAAAATGTCATCCTACAATGGTTTCGTAATGATTTATAGTGAAATTATCACTTTTCGTCGTAAAATAATGTCGTCGGAAAATTCATGAGAGTGACAAAAATGGCTTTGAAAGACTAGTCATAAAATGGTGTACGTCGATCGTTAGGAAACGAACTCGACGGTTTTGGAAAGTTTGTATCAAAATCTAAAAGTTTCAGTTCATGAGTTTTCGTCATAGAGGTCTCGATCATAAAGATAATAAGGGTTAAAGATGGTGATTTTGTCTAATTGTTGTGTAAAAAGTGAGTTTCGGCAAAGTTTGAGCAACCGTAATTAATTTATTAAAACTCCGCTATACAAACGGTTGGTCGTTTTGAAAAATATACTTGATGATCTTAATTTTATTAGAAAACATCTCGTTACAAAAAGTTCCACATCATAGCTAAAAACAGCCTCCAACATGGTCGTTTTAGTTACCGTAACACTTATCTCGTAAAAATAATATAGTTTTTCTAAAAATAATAGTTACGGAAATTTTATGAAAACGTGTATATCTTTGTCGTTTCAAATCCGTTTTCTCGTATTATATGTCCTTAGCCGTATCAAAGTATACTAATATATTTTGATAAGTCGAAATAATTTGTAAAGCTTAAGGCTCATTTTTGACTCGTACAAGATAAAAATAGTATCTGAAATTTACGAAAATATATATATCGTCGTCAAACTTTAAAATTCATAACTTCTTCGTTATAACTCCGTTTTATTCCGTTCAAGCGACCGCGGATTCGTTTTAAAGTATATTTTCTAAATATCAAGGCCAAAATTTCGTGCCTACTGTCGGATTTTCAGAAAAAATAAAACAAGGACAGAACACTTTTATAACTTATCGAAAATAGTTTTTCTCGTACTAAACCTATTCTAATCCCTTCAAATCAACTCCAAAGCTATACTAATCCTACCATACACCTTCTTAGGGTGTCATGGGTTCCTAAACATCATCAAGACCAACATATACCAAGGGGATAATTATAGGATGACCTTATATATATATAACACTAAAAATCAATGGAAAATGGTATAAACAACACAAGTCTTGCATGCTTGCTATGAAAATGAAGAGATACTTATGAAATGAAAAGGAAAGATGAAAAAAAAATATAAATGATATGCTTACAAGTTAATATGATGAGGTGCAAAGAACAAGGTTAGCCTAAACACCCTAGGTTTTTATTTCAAAACCTTATAAAGAGTGTAATCTAGATTGTATTTAACTTGAGCTTGAGAAAAATTGATGATCCCTTCTTGACACTCTTATATGGCCGGTTTTGGGAGAGACAAAGCAAGAGAGAAAACCACTTTACTAACACTTGAAATAAATGAAAGTGAATGAATGAGATATGAAGTGAAGTTTGGAGTGTAAGTCTTTACTATCAAAGAAAAAGTTCACCAACCATTAATTGTTACCCCCCCCCCCCCTTGGTCGGCCAAGGGGGGAAGAATTTGTCAAAATATCTTTTTTTTTTCTTTAATAATGTGTAAGATTTGTTAAAAGAATGTAAGTAAAGTGTAAATAATAATAACTTGTAAGGTTTTGTATACATTTGTGTATTTAAGGAAATTTTAGGTAAAAGTAACTTTTAATGGATCAAAGTAGAGTATAATGATATCATAAAAATTGTAAAAATACATTCCTTGTAAAATTTGAGTGCTATAATAATTATCGTGTAATTTTTAAGAAAAACGTCGTAATAATATAATTTTAACGATTTATATACAAAATAAATTTAAAACACTAGGTAAACTCAAAATATAGTTTTTATAACTAAATGTAAGTATAAAAATATATCGGGATCATTTTTAGAAGTAACGGGTTAAATTTTCAAAATAATAACTCACGCGATAACGTTTATTTAATATAAAATTTACGCGTTTTAGGTGAAATGCAAAGATCATGAATGAACCGTTATGAAATGATGAATATGGAGTATGAGAAATGACCGGAAATTGAGAATTGTGACACGAACCACTATAAACAACTTGTTGTGGTTTGATCATTTCTTTCCTTATTTACTCTTTACATATTGCTTGCATATTTCATTAACATATCTAAGATCAATATCAATTGATCTTTCAATAAGTTTCAAAACAAAGTTTTTAATTGGTAAACTATTCAACCCCCCTTCTAGTTTTCTACAGGTATCAAATAAAACTTAAGTTCGACATGTGATTTGCAATAAAAACTTAGTATAAGATAACTCGTTTTGGTTTTGGTGCAGGTTCAGGTCGATCACATTTCTTGCGTACATGAGTTGGTTCTTTATCCTATTGCTTCTTATATCAGCTATTTGAGGTATTAACTCACCTTAAGTTATCATGAGTATGTATATTATTGTCATTATTCAATAAACACCACAATCGGTAATGGTGTGCGAGATTCATTGATGTAGGACCTGTAATAACTAGTTTTCCACCATCTTTGAGTTAATCTGACAATGTGAATCCACCGTCTTTGAGTTAATCTGACAATGTGATTAACAGGACCATGAAATAAAAATCATTATGAATATATAGGTTTGCTTGTGACATCATTTAGACAATCTACCATGTGATTTTGGACACTCATATATATATTAAATTATTACTGTTAATGCTCTTTCTTAGGATTCTAAATTGAAAATCATGTGTTGCTAGTCACAATCCTTCTCATGTATTCGTGAATCAATGTTAAAATGTTTAGGGAACTCAACCATTTACACTTGGATTCTGAGTCCTGGTTGGTGGGAAGGTCTTGCTCCTGTCAATCCATATGTTCTTGTTGTAATTGGGTTATTACGTACACACTTGATCATGGATACATTTGGATCAAGAGGTGGCTAATTTAGTTTCATGTAAATGAATTATATATTCTCCTTATATACATTAAAACCCTTCTTTCTATGCATAATTTTCACCCTTAGGTTTAGAGTCTGCGATACTAGCATTGAACGCAGTGGGAAAATTAGTTTATATGATTTCATCAAAATTGTTGAGTTGAGGAAAGATAAGAAATATAGCTAAGGAGCTGCAAGGGACTTTTTAAGGAGATATTGGGGAGTTGTGTCAGTGTCGACTATATTCTTGATGGGAAGGAACCTAAGGTTTTGCAACATGATACTGTAAGTGGTGATGTCAAGATCCCTCAAGATAGATTCAGAGGATGTTGGATTTAAGTGAGGACTTATGGTTTTAATTACTTTTGAATGAAATTTGAAATTTGAGATGTTTGGATACATTACTAGTCATTTTCTACTTTATTTGCGTGCTTTTGATCAACAATCTTATTGTAAGATATAGGATTTCACAAACACACTAAACCATAATCAAAGTGGGGCGTTCAAGTAGTTTAGAGAGAAAGTTCTAGAGAGAAGGGAAGAGAGTTGGGAACTATGTGAAACAAAGAAAAATGGTATTGAGCTCCAACCCTCTACCTTGGGAGGTAGAGGGTATTTATAGTTTCTTACAAACAAACGCCACCTACGGGTGTGGATCGGGCATACGGTGGGTAAAGACCGTCCGTCCTCCACGGTGTTACAAGACAAATAACTTAATAATATAACTAGACTACGACTACGAGCTTTCTAACGAATACATATACTTGAGGTGACCGAGAGGTCACCTCAATTTACAATGAATACGAACAGATATTACATTAGATTGCTCGAGGATTCTTGATTAAGTCCTTTGCTCAGTAGCTCATAGTCTTTGATTCTTCATGTTTTGCATGTTTGGATAATTCAAGTGGAGGTCTTTAACTGATCCACGTGATGATGAGTTTTGAGCCAGCGTTGAGATCATCAGCTAACATAAATCTTTGACTCTTTCATTGTGGTGTTGTGACTTTTGGACCGGCATGCTCACATTCTGGATCATGATGTATTCTCATCAGAGTAGCGGAAGCATTTATTGATTCATGATATTGGCGGCGTAGCGAAGCATGGAGTGAAAATATCGAGTCATTGATGCACTAATCATGATTTCTTCGAGATGAATGTGTTGAGTGAGCATGCGGCTTATGGATTGACCGCTTCATTACGATCATTGCAAGCGTCGGGCGTACACACATACAACGATTAGCAATAAAGTGCGAAAGTGTCTTTGATCACTTCGTTGAATTGAGTACACGGCCCACGGTTCCCGTTGATCGATACATGTCTTGCTGTGATCGGTATAATTCGAAGAATTTCCTTGACGGGGTTTCGCGGTTGCTCTATTTGTTCTCAAACCGGAGCGTCTCAAAGAAGACAACACGGAGTGAGTGAACCGGCGAACTATGATTCATCGATTGATGAAAAGAGTTTTGAAAAACAATCGTGTCTTGCTCAATAGAAATTGTTTTGCAATACCACGAAGGTTTTAATGAAGATCAATTATCAATCATAAACACCTTTTGATTTGAAATATTCAGTACACGGTCGATGTGCTAATAAAAGGGTTTTTAAGCACGGTGACGGTTTTTCAAAGGTATCCGTCAATCCATAACTGAACCGGGATTGATTCAAAGATTGAATCGCCCCATTGTTTCATTCGGTTGTCACATGATTGATCTATTGAATAGATCTCACATGCCACCTACCGGGAGCTTGTTTGATCTTTGGCTCGAAGGCTTTCCATCTTCATTGTGAATATGTTTACATATCACTCGGATGTTCAGGCAATACCACAAGGATAATCGTGGGACTCGGGATATAATCTCTCTTTCCACATTGTGTGAAGCAGAGAGTCTTCATTGAAAGTGTCCTAATGAGATTTATTGATGATCTCGTGGCTCTAGACTCAATTTGTGCATATTTGGTTCCTATTTCGGAGACTAGGGAGAGGTCTCCTTCTTCAATATCAACAATCTCTAAGAGAGTCGATAGATAATGTCGGTTCCCGTGAGAATGAAACAAGTCCTTTTAAGAGGAACTTGAGTGGTTTGGGAAGTTGTAGTGCGGTCGTCCTTTGGGTCCATGACGACTTGTCTTCAATACCGATGTTACCATCGGTAGCATATGAATTGAACCGGTTTACGCCCTATGGTTGAATAAATGGAGGCTATTTTTTTCACCCTTTTCTCATTCAATTCTTTTCATTCTTCAACCCCTTGATTGCTTACGAGACTTCATAACTAGAACCTTGTTGGGTTTATTCGATTACTAGCTCGGTCTCGATCCGCACTCTTCCCATATCTCATTTTCTCCTTTTATCATCATACCTAAGGACTTCTACACTAACTAGTGGATTGTCCTGGGTAGATCCCTCCGGTTCTGGCGGATCATAGGACCTCAACCTAACCTTATCATCCTTTTATCACCATGCATAAAGTAAAGTTGGTCGGTCTTTTGATACCGTTCTTCCGCCTTGAAACCAATTGAAAACCATTTGAAAAATCAATCAAGATACTTGTGATATAAAATCAAAGCATTTTGTATCTCAATTGTTTTGATATTTTAGAAATGCTCCCCCTCAACATATGCATATAATTCAGAAATTGTTTAGCACATGGAGGCAAGAGATCTTGGAATTTGTTAGATTAAGAATGAAAGGTCCAATCTTTTGATTAACATTTTCTAAAATAATCATCATCACTTCCCAATCAATTTGAGTAGATAACATTTTGAGGAAGGATGAGGTTTTCAAGGTTTGCTCCCCTCAATATGTGCCTCGAAGTTTGAAAGGGTTTTGCACATATTAGAAGGAACACACACATAGAGACAATTCAATCACGTTTCAATAATTTAAGGTTTAAAGTAGATGCTCCCCCTCAACATGTGCATGGAAAATTTGAAATCGTTTGTCACATGCGGGGAGGAGAACTTGTACATCCTTATAAAACCATTTATCGAATTATCAGTTTAAATCCAATTTAAATCACAAATTCTCCCCCGATCACAATTATCAAATCATTTGAGAATTGTGATCTCTGTAGATTTAAATTGATTTTGAAAGCTTTTAAGGAGAATAGTGACATGATTATGAAAGACGTTTTCACTGATAAGGATCGAATTTTGAGACTTTAGACTCCAAGGATTAAACATGCTTGAATATCTTTTGAAAACTTAATAATAACCACGATGCGGTACCATTGTTTGAAAAATACACTTTTAATTTAATTGAAAATCATTCTCCCCTCAATCAATGACATAAGTTGTTGATTGAGAGATAGATATTTTGACAAACGTTAAGTCTTGATGATTTTCAAAATAGATTCCGAGTAATTTTCAAAGCAATTAGTTTTCATTAGATAGTAAGAAATTGTTTTATAGAATCGAGCATGAGATTTGAAAAACAAGATATAGCATGGCTCTGTTCTTTCTTTGAAAGCGGGTTCTTGCTGAAATGACAATAAACCACCATTTTCTCCGCCTTTTTTTTTTTTTTTTTTTTTTTTATGAACAAAAACTATGTGCATTCGAAGATCATCTAAAAACCCGTGACATTCTTTGAATGTCAACACAAAGTTCGTAGATGATATCGAATAAGGTAAAACATGACAAAATAACAATAATTTTGGAATTTTCAAGATTTTCTCATTTTATGGATTTTGGGAATTTTATATTTTATATTTTCTTTTGTGGGTTTTCAAATTTTGTATTTTGCTTTTTGAATAAATATATACAAGGAGATAGATGAAGAAAGACCTTTACTCCTCGTCTTCCTCTTGAAGGCGCTTGAGTGTTCGGTTGTAAACTCTTTAGACCAAGGCGTGGAAGGATAAACTCAAAACGTTCTCGAGGAAGAGCTTTGGTGAAGATGTACGCTGGTGGTATTCGGTTCTCACAAAGTAGAGTTCCACCACACCTTTTTCCACTTGTTCCCGATGAAATGATGTCGAATGTCGATATGCTTAGCTCTTGAGTCTTGAACATTGTTGCATGAGAGAGCAATAGCACTTTATTATCACGATCTGAGAGGATTTTGTTGAATTCAAAGCCATAGTCGATTAATTGAGATCTCATCCAAAGTTTGAGCACAACATGATGACATGGCTATGTATTCACCTCTGTAGAGGAAATAAAGTACTCATTTGCTTCTTTGACGACCGACTCACAAGCTTATCACCCAAAACTGAGCACCTCGGATGTACTTGACGAGTATCTTGACACCACGCATGATCGCATCTGCATATCTTTGTTAGTGACATACCGGTGTCCTTGGTACCAAAGTCCCATGTTGATGGTTCCTTGGAGGTACCGAAAGACCCGTTTAACCGCTTCAAGGTGCTTTTGGTAGGCTTAGCACGGTATCTAGCACACATGCATACATGACGAACAAATATCGGTCTCTTGGTGTGAGGTACATCGAGGATCCGATCATGCTACGATATTTCGTTTGGTCTACCATGATCCACGAGTGGTCCTCATCCGTTTAGTACGCTCAATCATGGGAGTGTCAGCGAGGTCACTAGAATCAAATCCAAATTTCTTTAAAATCTCATTTGCATATTTAGATTGATTTATAAAAATGCCTCCGGGACTTTGTGAAATTTGTAATCCCAAGAAAAATGACATTTGTCCCATCATTGACATTTGAAATTTAGAACCCATTTCATTTGAAAATCGGTCACACTCATTGGGGTCAGTCGAGGCAAAGATGATATCATCAACATAAATTTGAGCGTGAATTAAATGTTTGCGACTTCACGGTGAACAATGTTGGATCAACTGCTCCTTTCTTTGAATCCGGTAGATAGAAGAAACTTTGATAGCGTATCATACCATGCCCTTGGAGCTTGCTTTAAACCGTAAAGAGCCTTCTTTAAGCGATAAGCGTGAGTAGGATGCTCGGATTCACAAAGCCTTGGGTTGGTGGCGTGAGCGACTTCTTTAAGATCTCCGTTCGAAATGCCGTCTTTACATCCATCGATAGACTACCATGTTCTTACTTGAAGCATTAGCCAAGAAGATTACGATTGCCTCGATGCGAGCAACAAGAGCAAATGATTCTTCAAAGTCAATACCCTCCTCCTGACGGTATCCTTTTGCAACCAATCTAGCCTTATTCTTTAATACATCGCCATGCTCATCAAGCTTCACTTTGAAGATCCACTTTAGAGCAATGATCATAGCACAATCTGGGCGGTACTAATTCCCATACATCAAGTCGATCAAACTCATGAATTTCTTCTTGCATGGCATTGAACCATTGTCTTCATTCATAGCAGTTTAACATCTTTTGGTTCGACCTTAGAGTACGGAGTTGAAGAAGCACCATAAGGCATCGGTTGCAAGTTGTTTTCGTGTTGATCTTGGACGAGAGGGTTTCCAATGATGTTGTCCAATGGATGATCATGAGTCCATTTCCTAAGGTGTTCATGTGGTTGTTGTTGAGGCCGAAGTAGGCGAGTCGATTTCTCGATGTAGATGGTTACGATGATGATTCGGGAGCAAATATATTTTCAAGCGGAGCATCTTGAGGTAGCAAAGGATTAACTTCATCATTGATACGAAACATTTCCATGATGTACACTCGATGATTGATGATTTGTTGATGAGACAGTGATCGGCGGTGACTTCTTGACTTAATGATATTGAGGCGAAGGATTGACTTCATTTACAAGAATAGGAGCGACCTCTGTTGATGGATTTGACATTTCATCGACATTTGGTTCATAGTGTTCATCGAACATTGGATCAAACAATTTCCTTAAATCATCTTGATGGAGGTACATATGGAGTCTTTGGAGAGGATTTGGTACAAGGATGAACCAATGGGATTGTTTTGTAGTGCGGGTCGAGCAGGATTGTCCGAGGAGCCATTTGACCGGTCGACTCATCAAGCGTAACGTGAATTGTTTCCATGATATTTCGGGTTCTTTTGTTGTAGATTCGGTATCCCTTTTGTTTGGTGCATACCTACAAATACTCAATGTCCGCTTTAGCTTTAAGTTTGCCTAAGTCTTGGCCCTCATTAGTTGGATAACACAATGCACCAAACACACGAAGGAATGAGAGATTAGGTTTTCTGTTGTGGACAAGTTCATATGGAGTTTTCCATGAGCAGTGTGAATCGAGGATCGATTTTGTGTGTAGCATGCGGTGGCAATGGCTTGACCCGGAGAAACATTGGAACCTTTGAGTAAATCGGCATTGTTCTTGCGGCTTCCACAAGAGTTCGATTTAGTCTTTCAACTACACCGTTACATTGAGGAGTTCGTGGAACACTTCTTTGATGGTGATTCCAATACTTTCATAAAACTCACTAAGTTGTGCATTAACAAACTCGGTTCCATTGTGCATTCGGATAATTACATTGTTTTGTTAAGTCGAACTGCATTTGTTTGATGAGTTTGATGATGATATCTGAGTTTCATCCTTTGTCCTTAAGAACTTGACCCGGTGAATCTAGGTAATCATCAACCACAACTAGCACATATTTCTTCCCAAAGATATTACGCACTCTCATTGGTCCACATAAATCCATGTGAATTGTATGAAGAACTTACGTAATTGAGTTTGTAGGTTTGGGTTTATGGGCATACTTCTTGCTTTTTCCCAATTGGCATCTTGAACAAAGATGATCCTTTTCATACTTGGTCTAGGTAAACCTACCACTAAGTCCTTTACGGAGAGATCATTGATGGTGCCAAGTTCAAGTGATTGAGGCGACGATGCCATAACCATGACTTTGTTTTGAAGCCTTTGACAACAAGCAAATTGGAGAAGACTTCATCATATCTTCGATAGAGATGGTGTATAGATTTGAACCACGTGTTCCTCTTAAAGTTCCTTACCATCAAGTTCTCTAACGAAACAAGTATGTTTTCGAAGGCTACTTCTAGATCGAGTCACGAAATTGACCAACGAGAGAGCGAGGTTATGACCAAGACCTTCCACATAATATACCACGGAGATAACACTATTACCAACAACATAATCTCCATAACCCATAATTGCACGAAATGATCGTTCCGAATCTAAGCATCGATGAATTTGCTCACGAAGTTCATGAGCATGACCGGTCTCGGTCATATGCTTGGAACGACTGAGTCCGGTACCACGAGCGATTTGAGCGATCTGCGGTTGAACACAGAGACAAGAATGGATAAGCGGATAATTGGGATCCCCATGCAAGAATGGGTTCCATTTGGTTAATAACGATGATTGGAACACCCACATCGAAATAGAAACATTCATATCGAGTAGAAGCAATGGAATCATTAGGAATAGATGCGATGCTAGTGTCCGTATTGACCTATTCAAAGTATGTTCACTTCTTAAAGGAATAGTTCTACCGTGAGGCATCCATTTTCTAGTGGGCATTGTCCTAGCAGTTGAGGACAGGCGATTAGCCTTATGACCAACGGTATCCATTGATAACCTATCTTACTAAATGTTCTTCTGTGGGTTTCCTTTGTTTTCTAACTTTGTTTCGCTTTTGCCTTTTAGCCTTCTTAGCTTGATTCTTAATATTAATAGTTTTAAGCGGGCATTCGATAGCATTAGACAAATCATTCATACCACACTCGGGATTAGTAACGAAACTACACAATCATCATTACAAGTTTTTCCAAAAGTAGCGGTGAATTGAATTAATTACGATGCGCTTATAGCTAATACTAGAATCAACACGATTCGTTTTATTTAACTCAAACTTAGTGTTCCTAGGGTGATCTTCTACTCTCTTCCAATGCACATTTTTAGCTTGCGAGGTCCTATCATTCCTTGTATTGTCTTGAGACTTTGACACCTTGCTTTAATGTCATGATTACTCTGTAGAGGAATGGGAACATTAGTTGGTTTTGCTACTTTATGCATTTCTGTTTAGATGTCTTTGGGATCTGAAGCTGTTTGAAGGCACATTAAAGTTCACTTTCTTAATACTAGAAGTCTTTGGTTTTGAACTCCTAGAGGGCACACTCGAGTTCGCATTCTTAGCACTAACGGATCTGAGTCTGAACTACTTGAAGGCACACTAAGGTTCACATTCATAATATTGGGTATTGAATGACTTGCATGCTTGGCACTAGGCATAGAACAAGGTATCAAGGATTGACTTGCTCACCTAAGGTTTTAGGGCATATTGTAATTAAGCATTCTAGAAGTTCTTGAGATCGTTTGGCATATAAGCATGCATGGCCAATTGCATTATCATCTGGTTTCTCTAACTTATCCTCTTCTACAATCTCACGGAGACATTCTAGGTTGTCCTTAAGGTATGAGAAATATGTTTGAATCGCAAGTTTGTTATTCCTAAGATGAGGAGGAACATATTTCACAGACAAAGCATATTTATTACAGACATGCACCTTTGAAGCACCATTCTCCCCATTGGTCATTGGCATTTTCCCTTTTACCTGACTCTTAAGATTCTCAATTTCCTTTTACAACGAGGTTATTTTTCGTTATTTTTATTACGAGTGACTTTAATTGACTCAAATAACTCATTGAAATGACGTTTAACCTTTTCATTTTCTTCTAGAAAACTCTCATTTTCCTTTTGTAAGGCATTAACCAAGTTTTGAAGATGAAAATTTTGAGAATTCGAGAATCTAAAGGAGGAGGCATTTGGGAGCCATCATATTGTTCTTTTCACCCTTTAATTGAGAGATTTGGGCTTTCAACTTTACGATCGTGTTACGGTGAGCTTGAATATTTCGTCACGTTTGTTTAGTTCAAAGCGCATCAAACTCGGAACATCCGAGGATATCTTGATGTTTGAGGTTTTAACATTTTCTTTAAGATGTTGATATTTTAGTTGCAAATCAAAATGTTCAACTTCTAGCTTAGAAAAATGTTTTACCAAATTATCGTGATCATCTGTTCAATTTTATCACTTAGTTTAGAGTTTTTGATTTCAAGCTCAATGACACGATCATGGGAGACTTTCAGCATAATGGATAATTCATGAAATTGAGAAGCGATAATAGAGCAATTAGTAGCGATATAAAACACATCTTGAGAGATACATTCGAAATCGATTCTCATTTAAGGTATGCAAGTTCTTCCTCTCAATTTCATTATATTTTAATGCCCGCTCATAGTCACTAACTTCAATTATCATTGCATCAAATTCTTTTCCATCCCTTTAATATCTGTATCCATCCCTTTTTAAGACTCTCAAATTGATCTTTTAATTGTTTAAAGAAAGGCATGACTTGATTAAATAACATTCTTTTGTTTGTTCAAAGCCCTTTCCCTTGATTATCCCGATGGGTGTGATCCTTTTCTTACAAGTTTTCTCAAAATCGACAAATAGTTGAAAAATCACATATTGGTGATTAAGGTCTTGCTCTTAGTGGCAATAGTTCTAGGAACTAAATGCATTGGTGTATTGGGAGGATACACGATCATTGCGAGCATTCTCTAAGGGAGGTTTGTTTCAACAATATTTTCGACTTTTGCTTATCTAAGTCCTTTTCCAAAACACTTGTTCGGTGTTAACAAAGTTTGAGGCTTAAACTTGTTTAAGGAAATCCAATTTTCCTTTTGTAATCATGGGGTTTAACTATTATGTTTTGCTTTTTGCTCTCGGGATCGTTAAGCTTCTTATCCATTTTCTCCTAGATGCATCATCTAATTTTCTATCTTCCTCGGTGCACACAATGCAACTAGGTGTTTGTCTAGGTTTAAGAATCTCATTGCCATCATATATTACATTTTGAGCAGACCTTTGCAATCTTACCGTACTCGGGGTTGGGTTTATTAATAATGGGAACACTATGCTTATCGCTTAAAACTCTATGCTTAGTGATCAAGTGAGCGATCGAATGGTATTTCCTTATACGTACAACTTGTTTTCAAGTTTGTTTTCAAAGTTTTAGATTAGAAAACTCATTCAAAGTTTTGATTCCTTAGCATGAAATTCTGTTTAAGCACTTTAACATTATCTTGAAGTTCTTTCTTTTGCTTGATTTTAGAGAGCTTTTCTTGTAAGGAGTTTAACTCTTGTTTTAATACTTCTTCTCTAAAGTTACTTTTTCTAATAATTATGCGCATTTGGACATCCATTTCACCTCACGTGTGGTCAACTCAAATTTAGCGTTGTTCATAAATAGCAACACGTTCTTTATAGGCATTAAGTTCGAGAGACAACGAGAATCATCGAGGGCACATGCGGTATGTTCATTAAAAACATAGTCATCATTGATGCGGAAAATGCATTACTTGGTACAACCTCACTTTCATTTTGCTTCACATATTGATCATATGGGACAATATTGCTATTACCCTCATAATCAATATCGATTCATAAGTCTCGAGTTTGTACTTCATTATGCATCTTTCGCTCATCAACATCATCATATAGTTTTAATACCTCGAAATGATTGATTCTTTGGATGGACTAGCTTCTTTGTGGTGAGGGACCTTAGGAGAGACCATTGGAGAGATGCTAGCCATGAAAATTGTTTGTGCGATGGGTTCATCATCGGCGTCAGTCGTATGCATCACGATCGGCGACTTGGAAGGCATTCGATGATTATGACCCATCTCACGAATTGGTTGTTCATCAACATCGGCATCATAAGTCTTGGCATTCCCTTGACAGAAACAATAACTCCTCTTCATCCAGCGGCTCCATTATCACGAGCTTGAACAAGCAACATCTTATCCACAAGTACTCGGCATTACGAGGGCGTTTTGGAGATGTCGAGTTCCTTGCAATGTGTCCTCACCGCCACGGTTGTAGCATTTGATCGGCTTTGCTTGTCCTTGATTTCCATTCCTTCCCTATTACGATTTGCCACATATCCTCTACCACTCCACCTCTCCCTTGTTCATCGCCTTTCTTGAACTGGTTGTACCATAACCTTCCCATCTCGGCGGTGGCTTGATTGTGTGGATTGGATGTTGTTACGAGGTTGTTGTTGGTGTGTGGGAGAGAGTTCATGTTTTGACTAATCATGAGAGCCGTTGATTAATGAAGTTTCCACGTGTGCATCGACATCGACTTGTTTGAACATTGGATCGGGAATGAGTTTGTGATTACCATTACCCATGGGTATAACTTGAGATGCTTTGGTGGTAATTCCAATGTTTGAGTAGAAAGCGGTTGAATCATTTGATGAGCTTATCTCTCCACGGTTGGTTTTGAGCGATCAAGAATCCTTTTTCAAACATAGCATGTCTCTCATTACGAAGAAGGAAAGCATAGAGTTGCTCATAGTTTGTATTCTTCAATCCTTTGGTTAGTTTCACGAGGTGACAAACTTGTGCCATTCGGGATTCATGTTGTTCACAAACTTTGAGTTCGGTGAATGTTTGGCATAGTCATTCGATGTTCCTCATGTCATTAACAAGCTTGTGGAATCTCACGTAATACTCATAGACACTCTCTTACGGTTTCATCTTGAAGTGCTCAAATTCATCATAGAGTTGTGATTCTCTGTCTTCCATAGTTAATTGAGAACCGAGAAAAAGCATCTTGACATTATCCCATCTGACCTTTGCTTGATGTTGTGATTGATAAGCTTGTAGATGTCTTTTGGAAGACCTTGAAGTATAATGTTAGAAGCCACGATATCGCATCGAATCTCTTTTCTCCTTATCGGTGAGCTCATCATACGTCTTTGGTGCATCTATTCCATAGATCATTGTTCCATCTGCAATTGTATCAATCAAGTCTCTAGTAGTCTCAATCGATAAGGTCCTTCATCGATTGACTTGAGAATGTTGACTCCGTTTTCTTTTCCCAAACAGTACAATCGGATTCGTTGTGCCCAAGAATCATAATCGATTACATCAAGCATAGGTGGGCGAGTATCGACCTGCTTGAGCGTCCTCGACTCGGAAGAAACAATAGTAGGAGCGATGTTTGCCATGATAACAAGTTCTCTGGGTTTTACTATTCTTTGATTAAGCCGGAAATTGATTCTTTCACGGGTTTTACTAAACCAAAGAACAACCGTAAGAATGTATCACGAAGAAGTAACAAGTCTAGATAGACAAGTAGCAAAACACTCAACTCGCAGTAATCAACTCGCTAAACAACCAACTCGCTCAAAGGAACAAGTCGCAAGGAATCAACTCGCTAAATAGCCAAGTCGCATTAGTATCAACTCATGATCACAATCAACTCGCTTAATGAAACAAGTCGCTAAATAGCCAACTCGCTTTAGTATCAACTCGCAACACAATCAACTCGCTTAAAGAAGCAAGTCGCTTTAGGAATCAACTCAGCAATAGCAAGTCGCAAGCAGACACAACTCGCAACCACCAAGTCGCTTAAAAGCAACTCGCTAAGTAGCCAAGTCGCATACAACAACTCGCATCCGGTAACAAAGCAACTCGCTTGAAGAAATGTGTATCCGAGACTCAACTCGCTTTGTACAAAGTTCAAATATAACCACTTTATCAATCAAAACAACCAAACCACAATGATTTAAGCCTTCCAATTCAAAACATAAACACATATGATGATCCTAAACACAAAAGTACAAGCAAAATTCAAACTTTAACACTAGAACTTGTTCAAATGAATCAAACTCTTCTAAACACTTAATACCCCAAAAACCTTATGAAATCCACCAAAACAAAGAGCATGAAAGATGAGTGATCAAACCATGGCTCTTGATACCAATTGTAAGATATAGGATTTCACAAACACACTAAACCATAATCAAAGTGGGGCGTTCAAGTAGTTTAGAGAGAGAAAGTTCTAGAGAGAGAAAGGGAAGAGAGTTGGGAACTATGTGAAACAAAGAAAAATGGTATTGAAGCTCCAACCCTCTACCTTGGGAGGTAGAGGGTATTTATAGTTTCTTACAAACAAACGCCACCTACGGGCATGGATCGGGCATACGATGGGTAAAGACCCGTCCGTCCTCCACGGTGTTACAAGACAAATAACTTAATAATATAACTAGACTACGACTACGAGCTTTCTAACGAATACATATACTTGAGGTGACCGACTCTTTAACTAAGGTGTTGAATTTTCTAATTCCTAACAAGGTCAAAATAGCGAAATGGTTAATCGGATTGAAAATCACTCGAATATATCATTCTAATATCTTTTTCAAGTATTTGAAGGTCAACAAAACCTGACCTATCTCATTTAAATCAGAAGCTTGTTTTGATCCGTTATTAGACCCGTTCATCTAGCCACTTCTTGATATGTATAGTTCTTTTTTCATATAAGTAACTATGGATCCTATATACCCAGGCTCATACTTCAATCATTACTTCTTTCAAATGCTTGCAAATATTGGAAAATGATACTATGATTTTTCATTCGATGTAGATCAGTTCATAGACTACGCAATCCCAAACACTCTACATATGCAGGATTGTTGTGGTTGATCTCGTTGATATAATCTTGTAATTTCCCCTTTTCAGATATATGCAAGGAGGGAGATTGATTTAATCATAGCACACGCTGGGTTAGACAAAAATAAAAACTAGAGGATAAAGTCCACTCCACTTGTTTCATCTTATAATGATTTGTTCACTTTATTTGTACGTATACATCCGTTGCTGATTTGAGTTGTTTGATGTGGTTATTATTTTAGGTTGCAAAAATGATCTTACAGAAAGGGTTCCTTCTGAATATACTCGCATGATGCTAAGATGCAAGGAGAGACTTCAGGTTTGATTTCTCTTAAATCGAGTCCAAGTTAATTTGGTGTTATCCTGGTAACGTAGAATGCAGTTTTTGTTTTGATTGCTACTATCAACTGATACTTTGTTTGCTTTTTGTATGTTGCTATGATTAGTAAACACGCATACAAGATTAAAACATATTTCATTTTATGCATAAAGTGAGTCTGAAAAAATAGACATGGGTACACTAAAACCAGGCTATTATGTTGCGTACTTTTGAATAAAACGTTGTGTTGATTGGTACAAATACTTTGAGCATCTTCTTTGCCAACTCTTTGGTTTGAGTTTCTAGCACCTCTCTTACACTGTCCTTGAGATCCAATTTCAACTGAATATTTTCTACCTGCAATAAGAAAAATAAACCCATAAACCACCACAGAATGCATATCTTGACATACTTAAATAAATACTAGAAAATTATTGAACACAAACCTGCTTCTCCATTTCCTAGGCTCGTGTATGGGCCTTTTGGACCTACTCCTTAGCATGGCAGGACCCTTTAACCTATCAATCACACAAAGACAAATTTATCGCACTATCTGAGCTTTCACGAAAACAATCAATTAAAGTTTAATATACCGCATATGCTAGTCTTACCTCAAGAGAATCTACTTCACTTTGCAACGAAGCAACGCTATCTGACTTTGCTTTAATCACTCTCTTTTTCAACAATTGCATTCTCTTTTCCAGCAATGATCTCATTTTTTGTTCTTAATTCTTTGCTCTTCTTATGAAAAAGTGATTTTTCAAACTCAACAATAAAAATTTGATTTAAATAAAACACTTTAAACCATTACTCTACTGCTAATACTAGTTACCAAACAAAAGACTCTACCTACTAATGCAACGACAATAAGAACTAAACTAACTTCATCAACAATTGATTCTTTCGAAATAATCATTATACTACGAAGCTAATTTGGTGTCACTTGAACTGCTTTTTTTTAAGAGTAGACATTTCTTGAGGATGGTTTATTTGAAAGGGCAGATGGTGGTCACAGTTGTCTATAATACTTTTGATATGGTTTGTTGTTCGTACTTTTAGTTGAGTAATGTTATGGTCTTAAGTTCTTTGAGTTGGAACTTTTGATTATATGATCTGTTTATTAGTTTATTTTTTAAATTTCCAAGTATATCTAAACTCGCTTCTACAGGGCCCGAGAACTTTCCTACTGCTGAGACTGATAATCTGATGACTATCGTGGCTAATCCACGCCAATTCAAAATCTCGGACTGGTTTTTAAAAAGAAAGAAAGACTACAAGAACGACAAGTACTCCCAGGTTACATCAAATGCTCATGACATAAAGTTAAGAGATGATCTTGAGCATTTGAAGAAGATCAGGTTGGTCTTATTTCCATCATTTTTCAGAAAATTATTTCTTTTATAATTTTCTTGTATGTGTCAAAGTTGACTGGTTGGTATGGTGGTAAATGGGTCTAAGTGGCTTGATTAGAAATACTCTATGCCCAATTATTTTTATTAATTGGGTGGTGTGCTAAATCTGTATACGCAAACTAGTACAAGACTAAATTATAATTCTGGTTTTGTGTGATAGCATTATACATTCTTATATATTTCTATTGTAAATTCTTATGATTGTAGGATTTTCGTGGAACAGTAGGTGCATTTCCAGTGAAAGCAGTTGACACAACAGGTGCAGGGGATTCTTTTGTTGTTTCCCTCCTAACTAAGACCGTCGACGACCAATCAGTGCTACAGGTAACCACATTTTCACGTTTGAGTCAACTCACTTTTACATATATATGTTGCCAATTCTAACCTATTAATTATAAATGGGTCAGTTTGGATTATGTTTCCTACTGATGAACAAGCTTTAAAAAAACACGGGTCAGTAGTTGCTTAATGCATAAATCATAATGAATCTTTTAAAACTAATAATCTGTAAAACAAAAAATATCATTTGAATAAAAAGTTTTTTGAATCAACTTGTTCCCAAATAACCTGTATGGCTACCTTTAGACTAAATTTCATGCTTTTTTGGGTAAAGCGTTTCCCCGGTATTTATAACTAAATCTCATGCTGATAAATAATTACGCTGAAATGCAGGATGAAGCAAAGTTGATGGGAATACTAAGATACTCATGTGTTTGTGGAGCCACCACCACCAAAACGTCATGTGTTGTGTTCTTTATACAGTCATGTGTTGAACTAAGTTGTGTTATCTTTGGTACGTAAGACTGCAGTAGAAAGACAAGGGAAGAAGATACAGAGTCAAAGAAAGAATGACAAAAGGTCACTATAATTTTCTTCACATGTGCAATTTTTTTTATGAATTTAGGTGTTTGATGAAATGTGTAAGTTTTCTTCACATGTGCAATTTTTTTTTAATGAAATTAGTTGTTTGATGGAATGTGTAAGTTTTTTTTGCATATGTGCATTTTTATTTTTTTATTTTATAAAATTAGGTGTTTGATGAAATGTGTAAGTTTTCTTCACATGTGCAATTTTTTTTATATAAAATTAGGTGTTTGATGAAATGTGTAATTTTCTTCACATGTGCAATTTTTTTTATGAAATTAGGTGTTTGATGAAATGTGCAAGTTTTCTTCATATATGCAATTTGTTTTTATATAAAATTAGGTGTTTGATGAAATGTGTTAGAGTTTGCAATCATCTTGACAAATTTGTTTTTATATAAAATTAGGTGTTTGATGAAATGTGTTTGATGGAATGTGCAAGTTTTCTTCACATTGGCGTTCTCACCAAAATACCATTAAGTATTATAGTTGTAAGATATTAGTTTTCACATACACATCAAACCATTAACATAAGTAGGCGTATAAGTGGAATTACGGAGAGAGAAAGTTAGAGGTTTAGGGAACTTAGTAAGAGAAAGTGAAAGATATTATTATGAGCTCCAACTCTACCTTGGGAGGTAGAGTATTTATAGTCTTACATAAAGCGCCACACATCGGGTCTGGATCGGGCATACGATGGGTAAAGACCCGTCCGTCCTCCACGGTATTACTTAACATAAAGAACTACCACTACGAGCTTTCTAACGATTACATATACTTGAGGTGACCGACTCTTTAATACCGGAATTTCTAATTCCTAACAATCTCCCCAGGAGGTCACCTCAATCATGTACCAAACATACATTGAATACAAATAGATATTACACTAACAATTGATCTTACATTCTTGATGTAGTCCTTTTCTCCTAAGCTCGTAGTCATTGATTCATCATATTGCATGTTTGGTTACTTCAAGTGGAGGTCTTTCTTGATCCACGTGATAATAATTTTGAGCCATCTTTTGAGATCATCGACTATCAATAATCTCGACACATCCTTTGTGGTGTTGGCATTATGTGATGTTGTGACTTTAGGACCGACATGCTCACATTTTGGATCATGATATCTTCTCATCGAGTAGCGGAAGCTTTTGTTGAATCATGATATTGGCGGCCAGTAGCGTAAGCTTGGAGTGAAAATATCGAGTCATTGATGCACTAATCATGATTTCTTCGATATGAATGTGTTAAGTGAGCATGCGGCTATGGATTGACCGCTTCATTACGATCGGTACGCAAACGTCGGGTGTACCGCATACAACGATTAGCAATAAATCGCACGAAAGTGTCTTTGATCACTTCGTTGAATTGAGGTACACGGCCCACGGTTCCCGTTGATCAATACATGTCTTGCTGTGATCGGTATAATTCAAGAATTTCCTTGACGTGGTTTCGCAGTTGCTCTAGTTTGTTCTCAAACCGAACATCTCAAAGAAGACAACACGGAGTGAGTGAACCAAATAATTTTAAGTCCACCGATTGATGAAAAGAGATTTGAAAAACAATCGTGTATTGCTCAATAGAAATTGTTTTGCAATACAACGAGGGTTTTATTGAAAATCAATTATCAATCATTAAAACACCTTTTGGTTTGAAAAATGAGTACACGTCGATGTGCTAAAGAAAAGAGTTTTTAAGCACAACGACCGGTTTTCAAAGGTATCCGTCAATCCATAACTTTGAACCGAGATTGATTCAAGAGATTGAATCGCCCCATTGTTTCATTCGGTTGTCACATGGTTGATCTATATAATAGATCTCACATGCCACCTACCGAGAGCTTGTTTGATGTTGGCTCGAGGCTTTCCATCTTCATTGTGAATATGTAAACACATCACTCGGATGTTACGGCAATACCACAAGGATAATCGTGGGACTCAAGATATAATCTCTCTTTCCACATTGTGTGAAACAGAGTCTTCATTGAAAGTGTCCTAATGAGATTTATTGATGATCTCGTGGCTCTAGACTCAATTTTGTGCATATTTGGATCCCGTGCGGGAGACTAGGGAGAGGTCTCCTTCTTCAATATCAACAATCTCTAAGAGAAAGTCGATAGATAATGTCGGTTCCCGTGAGAATGAAACAAGTCCTTTAAGAGGAACTTGAGTGGTTTGGAAAGTTGAAGTGCGGTGCATCACTTGGGTCCATGACGTCTTGTTTTCAATACCGATGTTACCATCGGTAGCATATGAAGTGAACCCGTTTACGCCTAAGGTTGAATAAATGGAGGGCTATTTGTTTTCACCCTTTTCTCATTCAATTCTTTTAATTCTTCAACCCTTCAATGCTTACCGAGACTTCATAGCAAGAACCTTGTTGGGTTTGTTCGATGCTTGCTCTATCTCAGTCCGCACTCTTCCCATATCTCACTTTTCTCCTTTTATTATCATACCTAAGGACTTCTACACTAACTAGTGGATTGTCCTGGTAGATCCCTCCGGATTACAGCGGATCATGGGAACACATACCTAACCTTATCATCCTTATATCACCGTACATAAAGTAAAGTTGGTGGGTCAATTTGGTATTGTTCATCCGCCATTGGAACCAAATGAAAACCATTTGAAAATCAATCCAAATACTTGTGATATATTATCAAAACATTTTGTGTCTCGAATTGTTTTTGATAGTTTTAGAACAGTGCTCCCCTCAACATGTGCATCAAATATTTGAAATCGTTTTGCACACGGAGGCAAGAGGAAGAATTAACTTCTTTGATTACCATTTTCTAAAGATATCAACATCACTTCCCACATCAAATCAAGTAGATAGAGCATTTCGGGAAGGATGAGGTTTTCATAAGTTTGATCCCCTCAATGCGTGCCTCGAGATTAGAAAAGAGTTTTGCACATACTAGAGGAACACGCACATTGGGATAAATGATCACGTTTCAAATCATAGGTTTAAGATAGATGCTCCCCTCAACATGTGCATTGAAAAATTGAAATCGTTTGTCACATGTGGGAAGGACAACATGTACATCCTTATAAAACCATTTAGGATTATCGGTTTAAATCCAATTTAAATCACACATTCTCCCCGATCACAATTATCAAATCATTTGAGATTTGTGATCTCTTATAGATTTAAATTGATTTTGAAAGCTTTTAAGGAGAATTGTGACTTGATTATGAAAGCGTTTTAAGCGATAAGGATCGGATTTTAAGACTTTAAACTCCATTGATAAAACATGCATGTACATCTTTTGAAAACAATTTAATGCCAAATAACTTTTTAATTTAATTGAAATCATTCTCCCCTCAATCAATGACATAGGTTGTTGATTGAGAGATAGAGATTTTGACAAATAAGTCGATGATTATCAAAAATAGAGACCGAGTTATTTTTCAAAGCATTTAGTTTTCAATGGATAAATGTTTAGAGAATCGAGCATGGTATTTGAAAACATGGCTCATTCTTTCTTTAAAACCGGGTTATTGCACGAAAATGACAATAAACCATTATTTCTCTTTCTCTCAATTTTTTTTTTTTTTTTTTTTTTTTTTTTTTTTTTTGAACAACATCTAAAGTCCCATGTCATTCTTTGAATGACATCACAAAACCGTGGATATTATCGAACCGAGAAGAACATGACAAATAGACAATATTTTTGAAGATTTTTCAATTTTTCGATTTTTATGGATTTTGAAAGTTTTATATTTTTTCTATTTGATTTTGAAGGTTTTATAATTTTGTATTTTGTTTTTCCAATAGATATATACAAGAGATAGATGAAGATAGACCTTTACTCCTCGTCTTCCTCCGAAGACGTTTGAGTGTTTCTGGTTGAAGGCTTTTCAAGCCAAGGCGTGGAAGAATAAACTCAAACGTTCTCTTGGAAGAGCTTTGGTGAAGATGTACGCTAACGATATTCGGACCTCACAAAATAGAGTTCCACCACACCTTTTTCCACTTGTTCCCGATGAAATGATGTCGAATGTCGATGTGCTTTGCTCTTGAGTGTTGAACGTTGTTGCATGAGAGAGCAATAGCACTTTTATTATCACGAGACAGAGGATTTTGTTGAATTCAAAGCCATAGTCGATAATTGAGATCTCATCCATAAGATTTGAGCACAACGAGGATGACATGGCTATGTATTCCGCCTCTGTAGAGGAAATAGCGATACTCATTTGCTTCTTTGAAGACCACTCACAAGCTTATCACCCAAAACCGAGCACCTCCGACGTGCTTGACGTGTATCTTGACAACTGCATGATCGGCATCTCCATAGGCCGTTAGTGACATACCGGTGTCCTTGGTACCAAAGACCCATATTGATGGTTCCTTGGAGATACCGAAGACCCGTTTAAGCGCTTCAAGGTGCTTTTTAGTAGGCTTAGCACGGTATCTAGCACACATGCAAGCAAATGAACAAGATGTCCGTCTACTAGCGATGAGATACATCGGGGATCCAATCATACTCGATATTTCGTTTGGTCAATCATGATCCCTGAGTGGTCCTCATCTAGTTTGGTTCGGTCAATCATGGGGGTGTCTGAGGTTACTTGAATCAAATCCAAATTTCTTTAAGATCTCTGTTGCATATTTAGATTGATTTATGAAAATGCCTCCGGGACTTTGTGAAATTTGTAATCCCAATAAAATGACATTTGTCCCATCCTTGACATTTGAAATTTTGAACTCACTTCATTCAAAACGATCACATTCCATTGGGTGCATCGAGGCAAAAATAATATCATCAACATAAATTTGAACATGAGTTAAATGTTTGCACGACTTCGGTGAACAATGTAGGATCAATCGCTCCTTTCTTTGAATCCGGTTGATAGAAGAAACTTTGACGATGTATCATACATGCCCTTGGAGCTTGCTTTAAACCGTAAAGAGCCTTCTTCAAACGATAAACGTGAGTAGGATGCTCTTGATTCACAAATCCTTCGGGTTGGTGGACGTGAGCGACTTCTTTAAGATCTCCGTTCGAAATGCCGTCTTCACATCCATCGATAGACTACCATGTTCTTACTAGCGCATTAGCTAGAAAGATTACGATTGCCTCGTTTGAGCAACTAGAGCAAAAGATTCTTCAAAGTCAATACCCTCCTCTTGACGGTATCCTTTAGCAACTAATCGAGCCTTGTTCTTCAACACATCACCATGCTCATCAAGTTTCACTTTGAAGATCCATTTAAGAGCTATAATCATAGCACGATCTGAGGCGAGCACTAACTCCCATACATCAAGTCGATCAAACTCATGAATTTCATCTTGCATGGCATTGAACCGACTATCTTCATTCATGGCGGTTTTAACATCTTTTGGTTCGATCTTAGATAGTACGGAGTTGAAGAAGCACCATAAGGCATCGGTTGCATGTTGTTTCCGTGTTGATACAGACGAGAGGATTTCAATGATGTTGTCAAGTGGGTGATCGTGAGTCCATTTTCTAAGGTGTTCATGTGGCGGTTGTTGAGCGACGAGGTAGCGAGTCGATGTCTCTTGAAGAAGATGGTTCGATGATGATTCAAGGGCAAATATGTTTTCAAATGGAGCATCTTGAGGGTAGCAAAGGGATTAACTTCATCATTGATGCGAAACATTTCCATGATGTACATTTGAAGAATGATGATTTGTTGATGAGATCAAGGATCGTGACGGTGCTTCTTGACTTAGGGATATTGAGGCCGAGGATTGACTTCATTTACGAATATGAGCATCCTCTGTTGTAGGATCAACACCTCATTAGTAATTGAATCATACAGTTCATCAAACATAGGATCAAACAATTTCTTTAAATCATCTTGGATGGAGGTACATATGGAGTTTCTTGAGAAGAGTTAGGAACAAGGATGACCCAATGGGACTTGTTTTGAAGTGCGGGTCTGAATGGAATGTCCAGGAGCCATTTGACCGGTCGACTCATCAAACGTAACGTGAATTGTTTCCATGATATTTCGGGTTCTTTTGTTGTAGATTCGGTATCCCTTTTTGTTTGGTGCATATCCTACAAATACTCCAATGTCGACTTTAGCCCTAAGTTTGCCTAAGTCTTGACCCTCATTAGTTGGATAACACAATGCACCAAACACACGAAGGAAAGAGATTAGGTTTTCATTGTGGACAAGTTCATATGGAGTTTTCCATGAACAAGTGTGAATCGAGGAACGATTTTGTGTGTAGCATGCGGTGGCAATTGCTTCACCAGAGAAACATTGGAACCTTTGAGTAAATCGGCATTGTTCTAGCGGCTTCAACAAGAGTTCGATTTAGTCTTTCAACTACACCGTTACATTGAGGGGTTCGTGGAACACTTCTTTGATGGTGATTCCAACGCTTTCATAGAATTCACTCGGTTGTTTGTTGACAAACTCGGTTCCATTGTCTGCTACGATAATTCGGCGGTTTTGTTAAGTCGAACTGCAATTGTTTGATGAGTTTGATGATGATATCGAGTTTCATCCTTTGTCCTTAAGAACTTGACCTGTGAATCTAGAGTAATCATTAACCACAACTAACACATATTTCTTCCCAAAGATATTCTGCACCCTCAATGGTCCACATAAATCCATATGAATCATATGAAGAACTTCGTGACGAGTTAGTAGGTTTGGGTTTATGGGCATACTTCTTGCTTTTTCCCAATTGACATCTTGAACAAAGATGATCCTTTTCGTACTTGAGTCTAGGTAGACCTACAACTAAGTCCTTTACGGTGAGATCATTGATGGTGCCAAAGTTCGGTGATTGAGACGACGATGCCATAACCATGACTTTGTTTTAGAAGCCTTTGATAACAAGAAGATTGGAGATGACCTCATCATGTCATCGATGGAGATGGTGTAAAGATTTGAGCCACGAGTTCCTTTTAACAGTTCCTTACCATTAAGATCTCTAACAAAGCGGTATGTTTTCCAAGGCTACTTCTAGATCAAAATCACGAAATTGACCAACAGAGAAGATTATGACCCAAACCTTCCACATAGTAAACTCTAGAGATGACACTATAACAACAACGTAATCTCCATAACCCATAATAGCACCGAAATGATCATTACCGAATCTAACGGTCCGATGAATTTGCTCACGAAGTTCATGAGCCGAGACCGGTCTCCGAGTCATATGCTTGGAACGACTGAGTCCGTACCACGAATGATTTGAGCGATCTGCGGTTGAACACGACAAGAATGGATAAGCGGATAATTGGGATCCCCATGCAAGAATGGGTTCCATTTGGTTAGTAACAGCAGTTGGAACACCCACATCGAAATAGAAGCATTCATATCGGAAAGTGAGGCAATGGAATCATTGTGAATAGATGCGATACTAGTGTCTCAGATTAGCCCTATTCACAGTGTGATCACTTCTTAAGGAATAGTTCTACCAAGAGGCATCCATTTTCTAGTGGGCATTATCGATTAGTCTTATGACCAATGGTATCCAATAAAAGCCTATTTTCTTGAATGTTCTTCCTATGGGTTTCCTTTGTTTTCTAACATTCTTCGTTTTGCCTTTTAGCCTTCTTAGCATGAATTTTAGCATTAACAATATTAATCGGACAATTAACATCATTAGGCGAATATTAACACCACATTCATGATTAGAAACGAATTCAAGCGGACATCGGTACAAGGTTTGCAAATAGTATCGAATTGAATTAATTACAAGACGCCTATGGCTAATACTAGAATCAACACGATTCGTTTTATTCAATTCAAGCTTAAAGTTCCTAGATTGTTCTTCTCTCTTCTAGTGCACATTCTTAGCTTGAGAGGTCCTATCATTCCTTGTATTGTCTTGAGACTTTGACCGCTCCGTTTAATGTCACCGATTACTCCCTGAGAGGAATAGGAACATTAGTTGGTTTAACTACTCTTTGCATCACTGTTTAGATGTCTTTGGGATCCGAACTACATGCAGTGCACTAAGGTTCACTTTCTTAAAGCTAGAGGTCTTGATTTGTACTCTAGAAGGCACACTTGAGTCCTCTTTCATAGCATTGATGATCTGGAATCTGAACTACTTAAAGGCACACTACGGTTCACATTCGAACATTGGGAATCGAATGCAAATCATACTTGGCATTAGGCATCGAGCATGGAATCAAAGGATTAACTCTCTCACCTAATGACTTTGGGCATATTGTGATCAAGCATTCTAAGATTTCTTGAGATCGTTTGGCATATAGGCATGCATGTCCAATTGCATTATCATGAGGTTCTCTAGCTTATCCTCTTCAACAATCTCACGAGACATTCTAAGCAATCCTTAAGAGATGAGAAGTATGTTTGAATAGCAAGTTTGTTGTTCCTTAGATGAGGAGGACATATGTCACGGATAAAGCATATTTATTACAAAAGTGAACCTTTGATACATCATTCTCCCCATTGGTCATTGGCATTTTCCTTTTACGACTCTTGATTCTCAATTTCCTTTTGCAATGAAGCTATTTGTTCGTTATTTTTGTTACGAGTGACCTTAATTGATTCAAATAACTCATTGAAATGACGTTTAACCTTTTCATTTTCTTCTAGAAAACTTTCGTTTTCCTTTTGTAAAGCATTTACTAGGTTTTGAAGATGAAACGTTTGAGAATTCGAGAATCTAAAGGAGGAGGCATTTGGGAGCTTGTCATATTGTTCGTTTGACCCTTTAATTGAGAGATTTGGGCTTTC
Organism: Chrysanthemum lavandulifolium; assembly: GCA_022545495.1. NCBI lineage: Eukaryota > Viridiplantae > Streptophyta > Magnoliopsida > Asterales > Asteraceae > Chrysanthemum > Chrysanthemum lavandulifolium. The sequence continues at coordinate 24,549,975 of CM040241.1, read as the reverse complement.
AACTTTACGATCGTGTTGCAATCGAGCTTGAATATGTTCATCACGTTTGTTAATTTGAAAATCGCATCAAACTACGGAGCATCGATGATGTCTTGATATTTGAAGTTTTGACATTTTCTTTAAGATGTTGATATTTTAGTTGTAAATTAAAATGCTCAACTTCTAGTTTAGAAAATGTTTAACCAAATTGTCGTGATCATCCGGTTCAATTTTCCCGTTTAGTATGTAATTAGTTTTTCAAGCTCAATGACACGATCATGGGAGACTTTCGTGGCAACCGATAATTCATGAAATTTGGAAGCATTAATGGAGCAGTTTGTAGCGATGAAAACACATCTTGAGCAATACATTCGTAAATCGGGTTCTCATTTAATGTAAGAAAGTTCTTCCTCTCAATCTCATTATATTTTAGTGCTCGCTCATAGTCACTAACTTCAACTATCATTGCATCAAATTCCTTTTCCATTCCCTTAATATCGGTTTCATCCCTTTTAAGACTCTCAAAGTGATCTTTTAGAAGTTTAAAGAAAGGCATGACCTCGGTTAAATAACATTCTTTCATTTGTTCAAAACCCTTTCTCCTTCGATTATACCGGTGGGTGTGATCCTTTTCTTGCAAGTTTTCTCAAAATCAACAAATAGTTGAAATATAACGTATTGGCTAATTAAGGTCTTGCTTTTAGTGGCAATTTTTCTAGGAACAAGATGCATTGGCGTATTAGGAGGATATACAGTCGCTCTAGGCATTTTCCAAAGGGGAGGGTTTGTTTCTACAATGTTTTCAGGTTTCTGCTTATCTAAACTTGTTCAAGGAAATCCAGTTTTCCTTCTTGTAGTCATGAGGAGTGATAATTACTTTTTTCTCTTTGCATTTAGGATCATTTAGTTTCTTATTCATCCTTTCCCTAGTGATTTCATCTAGTTTCTTATCATCCTCTGTGCACTCAACGCAACTAGGTTTTTGTCTAGGTTTAAGAATCTCATTGCCATCATAGATCACACTTTGAGTCGCTTTTGCTATCTTTCCGTACTCGGGGTTGGGTTTATCTATAATGGGAACACTATGCTTATCGCTTAGAACTCTATGTTTAGTGACCATGTGAGCGATCGAATGGTGTTTCCTTGTATGTACAACTTGTTTTCAAGTTTGTTTTTCAAAGTTTTCGATTAGAAAAGTCTCTCAAGAGTTTTGATTCCTTTGCATTAAATTCTTGCTTAAGCATTTTCACATTATCTTGAAGTTCTTGTTTTGCTTAATTTGTTTTAGAAAGTTTTTCTTGCAAGGAATTTAATTCTTGTTTCAATACTTCTTCTAAAATTACTTTTTCTAATGACTGCACGCACTTGGTCATCCATTTCCGCTCACGGTGGTCAACTCAAATTTTGCACGTTGTTCATAAATAGCAACACGTTCTTTATAGGCATTTAGTTCGAAATTACGAATCATCGGGGCACTTGCGGTGTATTCATCAAAACATAGTCATTGTTGATCGCAGAAGATGCATCACTTGGTACAACTTCACTTTCTCTTTGTTTCACATATTGATCATATGGGATAATATCGATATTACCCATATTTTCAATATTTGATTCTATAGTTTCGATTGATTGTACTTTGTCATGCATCATTGCATATCGACATTATCGTATAGTTTTAATACCTACGAGATGAGTTTGTCCTTGGATGGGCCTGTGGTGAAGAAGAGACCTTGGGAGAAACCATTGGAGAAATGCTAGCCATAAAATTGTGTGTGCAGAGGTCCATCATCCACATCAGTCGTATGCATCACAATCGGTGACTTGAAAGGCATTCGATGATTGTGACCTATCTCCTGAATAAGTTGCTCATCCACATCTGCATCATAGGTCTTGGCATTGCCTTGACAAGAAGAAAAGAATTCCTCTTCATCCAAAGCAAAGACCATTGTCCCGAGCTTGTACAAGCAACATCTTATCTCTCAAGTAATCGGCATTCTATGGACGCTTTGGAGATGTGCGGTTTCTTGCAATGTGTCCTCACCACCACGCTTATAACATTTGATCGGCTTAGCTTGACCTTGGTTACCATTCCTTCCTCGATTCGGGTTACCAACATAACCTCTACCACCCACCTCTTCCCCGATCATCTTGTCTTTCTGAACTGGTTGCACTACGATCCTTCCATCTTTAACGGTAGCTTGATTGTGTAGGTTAGAAGTCGTTCGAGGTTGTTGTTGGTTTGTGGGAGAATTCATGTTTTGACTAATCGGAAGAGCTAGTTGAATAATGAAGTTTCCACGTGTGCATCAAGATCGCTTGTTTGAACATAGGATCGGGAATGAGTTTGTGATTACCATTACCCAAGGGTATGACTTGTGAAGCTTTGGTTGTGATTCCGATGTTTGAGTAGAAGGCGGTTGAGTCATTGGACGAGCTTGTCTCTCCACAGTTGGTTTTGAACAGATTGAGAACCAATTTTTCAAACATAGCATGTCTCTCATTCGAAGGAGGAAGGCATAGAGTTGCTCATAGTTTGTATTCTTCAATCCTTTAGTGAGCTTCACGGAGGTGACAAACTTGTGCCATTCGAGATTCATATTGTTCACAAATTTTGAGTTCAAATTGAATGTTAGGCATAGTCATTCTCGATGTTCTCGTGTCATTCACCAACTTATGAAATCTCACATAGTACTCATAGACACTCTCATCCGGTTTCATCTTGAAGTGTTCAAATTAGTCATAGAGTTGTGATTCTCATCTTCCATAGTTAATTCGAACCCGAGAGAAGCATCTTGACATTATCCCATACCGCCTTTGCATCGGTGTTGTGATTGATCGACTTGTAGATGTCTTTAGGAAGACCTTGAAGAACAATGTTAAGCCCCGATATCGCATCGAATCTCTTTTTCTCCTTATCATCAAGCTCATCATACATTTTAGGTCCGTCCATTCCGTAAATAGGAGTTCCATCTTCATTAGTGTCAAGTATATCTCTGGTCGTCTCAACTCGATACGGTCCTTCATCAATGGATTTGAGAATGTTGACACCATTTTCCTTTCTAAGGCGATACAATCGATTCGTTGAGCCCAAGAATCGTAGTCGGCTTATGTCTAGCATGGGTGGATGCAGTATCCGAGCCACCGCTTGAACATCCTCGAACGGTGGAGATGATAGTAGGAACGTTGGTAGACATGTTAACAGATTATACGGGATTTTATAACTCTATGATTAAACCGGAAATATATTCTTTCACGGATTTTACTAAATCAAGAGAAAACCGTAAACAATCACCCAAGTCGCTAGAAGATAATGCACCAAGTCGCTAACACCTAATTACTACACCACTAAGTCGCTAGAGTCCCAAGTCGCTAGACAAATACAAGTCGCTAAGTAGTAACTCGCTAAGCCTCAAGTCGCTAGCAAAATTTTGGCGACAATTAAGCTACTCAAGTCACTAAAGATACAAGTCGCTAAAGAGCAACTCGCATGCACCAAGTCGCTACCACTGTCATTGCCGTAGTGGAGACTCCACTACTTGTCTTGTTAATCGCTAGATCTAAGTCGCTAGCTCCAAAGCGTAACTCGCCACGAAATTGCAAAGCAAGTCGCTACGAAGAATGAATTCAATGTCAAGTCGCTAGCAAGAAAACCACAAAAACATCACTTTTCAATCCAAAACTACCCAACCACGATGATTCAAGCTTACCAAATCAAAACCTAAACACTTGTGATGATTCTAAACATAAAAGTACTATCAAAATCCAAACTTTAACACTAGAAATCACCCAAATGATGCAAAACCACTAAACTTTTTCAAACTCAAAACCACCTAAAACCACTAGAAATCCAAAGATGTGCAAGATATGATCTAACCATGGCTCTTAATACCAATTGTAAGATATTAGTTTTCACATACACATCAAACCATTAACATAAGTAGGCGTATAAGTGGAATTCTAGAGAGAGAAAGTTAGAGGTTTAGGGAACTTAGTGAGAGAAAGTGAAAGATATTATTATGAGCTCCAACTCTCTACCTTGGGAGGTAGAGAGTATTTATAGTCTTACATAAATCGCCACACAACGGGCTGTGGATCAGGCATACAGTGGGTAAAGACCCGTCCGTCCTCCACGGTATTACTTAACTAAATACTACTTAACATAAAAGAACTACGACTACGAGCTTTCTAACGATTACATATACTTGAGGTGACCGACTCTTTAATACCTGTAATTTCTAATTCCTAACAATAGTTATTCGGTTGGGAAAAATTCACGTGTGAAAATATAATCCGGCAATAAAATTTTGATGTTATTAGTGGATCTTTTTTATCATTTAAATGTAGTACGACTATCTTCACGTGTGAAAATATAATCAAGGTATGAAATTTTGATGTTATTAGTGGGTTTTTTTATGATTTAAGTATAGTACGACTATCTTCACATGTGAAAATATAATCCGGGAATGAAATTTTGATGTTATTAGTTGATTTTTTTTATCATTAAAGTATAGTACGACTATCTTCGCGTGTGAACTATAATCCAGGAACGAAATTTTGATGTTATTAGTGGACTTCTTTTTATTATCAAAGTATAGTACTACTATCTTCGCGTGTGAAATATAATCCAGGAATCAATTTTGGATGTTATTAGTGGATTTTGTTATCATTAAAGTATAGTACAACTATCTTCACGTGTGAAAATATAATCCAGGAATGGAATTGTGATGTTATTAGTGAATTTTTTTATCTTTTAAGTATAGTACGAGTATCTTCGCGTATGAAAATATAATCAAGGTATGAAATTTTGATGTTATTAGTGATTTTTTTTTATCATTTAAGTATAGTGCGACTCTCTTCACGTGTGAAAATATAATCCAGTAATGAAATTTTGATGTTATTAGTGAATTTTTTTATCATTTAAGTATAATACGACTATCTTCACGTGTGAAAATATAATCCAGGAATGAAATTTTGATGTTATTAGTGATTTTTTTTTATAATTTAAGTATAGTACGACTATCTTCACGTGTGAAAATATAATCCAAGAATGAAATTTTGATGTTATCAGTGGATCTTTTTTATCATTAAAGTATAGTACGACTATCTTCGCTTGTGAAATATAATCCAGGAATGAAATTTGGATGTTATTAGTGGATTTTTTTTATCATTTAAGTATAGTAATCTATATTAGCGATTTTTTGGTTATTTAAGTGTGTTAAAGTATCTTCGTGAGTGAAGAATCTCAGTAAGTAATGGATATTTTTTATCATTTAAGTATAGTAATCTATGTTAACGATTAAAGTTTAGTTAGAGTGTATTCGTGGATATATTGCAAATTTTGATGAGTTTGTGAAAGGATAGGTTTCGAAATAGGTATTTGTTGTTCATGGATGATTTTGATTGCATAAAATCATAGATTATTTAATATTAAGAATTTGGTCGCATGTAAAGAATATCGATATTAGTGATTTTTGATTATTTTTGAAGACTATCGATATTATACTCATTGATCGTGATATTCAAACTTTTTAATTCTAATAAAAATTGATATTAGTGATGTAGGATCGATATATTTATTGTGTTGATGATTCGGTGGTCTTGGATGATCAAAATACATGTTTGCCATTTTAGAGAGAGAAAGTAGAGAGAGGTGTTCTTGCTAGAGACTTGGTTCACAAATGTAAAAGGTTAGATTAAATGAAGCACCACCCTTCCATGGATGGAAGGGTATTTATAGTTACAACATACACGACCTCCTATCGGCCGTGGATCGTGTATACAGCTGGGTAAAGACCCGTCCTTCCTCCACGGTGTTACACTACGCTAAACTATGCTACTAACTAACTAATAAACTACTAAACAACGTAAATAACTACAAGTCTACGAGCTAACATATGCTAGACTATAATTGGGGTGACCGACACTTTAACATGGAATTTCCAATTCCTAACAATCTCCCTAAGGAGGTCACCCCATGAAATACATTTTGCATCCTAGCATTCTATCTTTGTCTTTAGTTCTCGAGCTCAGACTTCAATTCTTCAATTCCGCAATCTTTGTGCATTAGTAGCGATTCTTCAAAGTCCGCATTGATTTGTACTTTAAGTGGAGGCCTTTAATCGATCCACATCTTTGATGATCTTCGAGCTTTCTTTGAGATCATCACCACAAGAAATCTCTCGATCATCCATAGTTGTGTTGCCTTCATGTGATGTTGTGACTTTTGGACCGACATGCTCACACTTTTGAATCATGACATCTTTCCATCGAGTAGCGAAAGCTTTATCGGTTCATGATATTTGCAAAGAAGTAGCGTAGAAGCATAGTATAAAATATCGAGCCGTGTTATGTAGATATGCACCACCATGATTTCTTCAAATTAAGTGTGGATGTTGTGAGCATGCGGCTTTGATTGACTCCTCAATTCGATCACCGCAACCGTCCAAATGTACCGCAAACAACAGTTAGCAATAAAACACACGAAAGTGTCTTTGATCACTTTCGTTGAATTGAGGTACACGCCCACGGTTCCTCGCTGATCAAGACAAGTACGCCGTGATCGTAGGATTCCTAAGAATCTCCTTGACAGGTTTCGCAATGTTCTAGCCGTTCTCAAACCGAACGCCTCAAAGAAGACAACACGGAGTGAGTGAACCAATGAATTGAGATTCACCGATTGATGAAAATGATTTGAAAACAATCGCGTATTGCTTAGAAGAAAGAGTTTTGCAATACGATGAAGGTTTTATGAGAAAGATCAATTTTCAATCAAAAATACTTTTGTATTTGAAAAGAGTACACATTCGATGTGCTAGATAAAAGAAGAGATTCGCACATCGAACGGTTTTTCCAAAAGTATTTTTTCAATCAGAGATACTTTTTGTGTTTGAAAACATGAATACACATTCGATGTGCTAGAGAAAAGAAGATTTGCACATCGAACGGTTTTTCCAAAAGTATTCGCCAATTCCATTCTCGGACCAAGGTTGATTCAAGATTGAATCGCCCATCGTTTCTATCCAGCTTGTCACAAGCTTGATCTTTTGAGAAGATCTCACATGTCACCCACCAAGAGCTTGTTTGATGTTGGCTCTAGAAGGATTTCCATCTTCATCGTGAATATTTTTACATATCACTCGGATGTTCCGCAATACCACAAGGATAATGCGAGGACTCTTAATATATTCTTACTTTCCACATTGTGTGAAACAACAAGTCTTCATTAATTTAGTGTCCTAATGAGATATTGTGGATGATCTCTTGGCTCTAGACTCAATAGTGCACATTTGGTTCCTATGCCGAGACTAGGAGAGGGTCTCCTTCTTCAATATCAACAATCTCTAAGAGAAAGTCGATAGATAATGTCGGTTCCCGTGAGAATGAAACAAGCCCTTTTAAGAGGAACTTGAGTAGCTTGGGAAGTTTAGTGCAAGGCATCATCGGGTCCATGACGCCTTGTCTTCAATACCGTTGTTACCTTAGTAACCACCAAGAGTATATGTATTGAACCCGTTTCGCCCTAAGGTTGAATTATTGGAGGGCTATTTCTTTTCACCCTTTTCACATTCATTTCTTTTTCATTCTTCAACCCTTCAAGCTTACCGAGACTTCATAACTAGAACCTTGTTGGGTTTATTCCAAGACTAGCTCTGCCTCACCGCACTCTTCCCATATTCTCATTTTTCTCCTTTTTTCATATACCTAAGGACTCTACACTATCTAGTGGATTGTCCTCGGTAGATCCCTCCGGCTCGGCGGATCGTGGGAACTAATACCTAACCTCACCATCCTTATAACTCCATACATAAAGTAAAATGGTCGGTCTTTTGGTACAGTTCATTCTTCCTTGAAACCAATTGAAAATCATTTGAAAAACAATCAAGGTACTTGTGATACGAGATCAAAGCATTTTGTACCTTAATAGTTTTGATCATTTAGAAAACCTCCCTCAACATGTGCATATGATTTAGAAATTGTTTAGCACATGGAGGCAAGAGGACTTTGAAATATTTTCTTTGATCACAATTTTCATAGAAAAGCCATTTGATTTTCTTGGTAAATTCTCCCTCAATATGTGCATAGGATATTTGAAATCATTTTATCACATAGAGGCAAGAGTTCTTTGAAGCACATCCACGAACACAAAAGCCATTTAAGAAACCATTCGCCCCCTCAATATGTGCATCGATATTCGAAAGAGTTTAGCACATATTAGAGAGCAACTTGCACATTTGAATCAAATCGATCATCTTTTATCAAATTTCATTATTAAATCACAAATTCTCCCCGAATCAAAAATATCAAACCCTTTGAGATTTTGGATCCCAAGTGATTTAATAAGGTTTAGAAAACATGGGAGAAAATGTGCCGATTTAAAAACTCATCTTGTTTTTGGATAAATCCTCCTCCTCAACATGTGCATTGTATATTTGAAGTCATTTGGCACATGGAGGCAGGAGTGCCTTTAAAGGACTAAAACCAATTCCATTTAAACAGATTTGAGATTTAAATCACGATCTCTCCCCCGATCAAAAATATCAAACCATTTGAGATTTGTGATCCCATCTGATTTAAATCATTTAGAAAAGTTTGGGGAAAGACGTGGCAAGATTTAATTTTGAAAATGATGATAGGAACAGATTTAAGACATTAAAGATTGTTAGTGTCGTATGATTGTTTTAAGAGATCTTTAAGTAAAATAAAACAATTTCACAATCAAACAAGAATAGAAAAATTTCATTTTGAAAGATCTTTGAGTTTTAAAGAAAATCATACCATGACATAACATTAAATCTTTAGATCACCACTTATTTTGTACAAACGGACTTTTATGAAGAAATATCGTTTGAAAATATTTTATTTTAAATCACTCTCCCTCAATCGATGACCGTAGTCGTTGATTGAGTGACTTAGGTTTTGATAAAATGAAGTCCGTGATTTTCAAAATTAAGTCCAATTTATTTTCAAAACAATATTTTCCATTTTCAAAACAATTTATTCAAAAATTTTTTAAAATTGTTTAAAAATGGTATCCCGCACAAAGATACGTTAGGTGGTTGAGAAGCTTTTGTTGTTGTTGCCGAGGGGCTTGAAGAAAACCGTCTGCAGATGCAATGAGACTTCTTACGTTGCATTTTAATGCCAACGAGGTCAAATTAAGCTCCGCTTTCTTCAATCACTTAGAAGAAAACCATCTCACGATGCAATGAGACCTCTTACGTTGCATTTATGCCAACTCTCCATAGAAGTCCAATTAAGCTCCGCTTTCTTCATTTGTCAACCCAAGATATAGTTACCCTTTCCTTTCGGCATCCAATCATCTTCAATTGTGGGATCCGGATCGGGAACATTCTTATATACCAATATACCGCATACGTTAGTGAACACACATACAATATATGGTGGTCGACATCACCCAAACAACAATCGACTAATAAAAGTCAATTCAACATATCAATCGATCATATAAGGTATGGGAATAATGTGTTTATCAAACTCTAATCATCTAATCCTAACAATCATATCCTAGAAACCTAGTCCTTCAACATAGGCAATTATATTTTTCGATTAAGCACGTAGGATGATTAAGAAAGTCCGTTAGATGATATAAATTTGAAAACATTCTCCCCTCAATCAATGACTCATTTTCGAAAAAGTTTAAAAGCTACTGAAGTCATTGATTGAGTTTTCAATTTTACTAAAACTCGAATCGATTGATTTTAAAGCAACTCATTTACCACCATTTTGAAAACAACAAATATTTTTCTCAAGAATTTTAGACGGAAAACATTTGTGTAGGAACAAAGATCCTTCGACATACTTTCCTCAAATTGTTTTAGGATAAGTGCACGAAATATTTGAAAATTGGTTTAGCGCAACACTTTCCTTTCTTGAAAAACGGGTTGCTATCTCAAATAATAGCAAGCCATAGTTTAAGCACGGTTACAAGTAATCAAGTAAGCAGCAAGCCATAATTTATGAGACATGTTTTGAAAAGAATATTTACACCTCCTCGCTCGAACTTCATCTATGGTCCCGTGCCATTATTGAATGACATTTCTAAGACCGCAGATGTTATCGATACCGTAAGACATGTCTTGAGAAAACAATATTTTGGTATTTTTCAAATTTTCTCGATTTTTATGGGTTTTGAAGGTTTTATATTTTTCTATTTTCTTTTGTTTGGTTTTATATTTTTGTATTTTGTTTTTAATAAATATATACAAAGATAGAGTAGATGATATAGTTTAAGAAGATGATGATACGAGTACCGAGATAAGGATATCGAGCAAAGACGTCGTAGAAGATAGAAGTCATCATCTCTTAAACATTCACCACCAAAGCTTCCGAGGCTCTTGAATAGAAGAAAGAAATTGAACCATCCGAAAGTGAGACTTTGGCGCTTCCCCAAACCGAAAATCCTTTAGATGAGCAGATTCAAAGCTCTATTTCAAGCTTCCTTTAGCCAGTGCACAAAGAAGCACACCATTATCATCGATCTTGTCGCTCCTTTTAAGAATAATCACCGTGATTCTTCGCTCGAGGTTATATCATCCAATAGAAGAACAAGAACGTATCATCCCACACATAAATAATCTTCTCAAATTTCATTCCATCAAGTCCGACGCAATCCATTCCAAAAGGTGTCAAGAGACCACTTCCCCAGTAGTTGAATTGATGCGCCAATCTCTTAGACTAGAGCTCACGAACCCGAATACACATACCAAGACAAAGAAACTTATACCATCAAGTAGCAGATTAAGTCCAATAGCCAAAGAATAACCCCGATGTATACTTTTCTCTCCTCAAGAAAGTGTATGAAGCTCAAGAACCCGGTACCGAATGCCCAAAGAGAGAATAACCGATAACATTGAAGAAGCAGTCGAATCATCGATTATCTCTCGATGACAATCTCTGGGATGTCAACACCGAATAAGTGATTATATCTCGAATCACCGATTAAGCCCTCAAGTAAAACAATTGAGCATCCCCAATGTACACAATCTCTCTCCCCGATGATTGCGATAACATCAAAATCATCACACACTTGTGTACCTCTTTTATCTTCGTAAACTTTCTTACATCACTTCCCCACATAGTTGGAATAATAACACTAAAAGCCTTGATGAGTAAAACCTTGAGTTTCTCTCGGTCATGACATTTGTTTTCCGGGATATCTTCAATCACTTAGAAGTATTAAGTTCATCAAGTTTACTCGCCATGAGTCAAACCTTGAGTTTCTCTCGGTAATAACATTTGTCTTCCCGGATATCTTCAATCACTTAGAAGAATTAAGTTCATCAAGTTTACTCGCTTTGTGTTTAGATGTGTGTCTCCTTCCCCTTGCCGGTTTTGACACTTCGTAATCAAGAACTCATTGTAAGCCCGTATACTAGAAATTTGTTGAGAAGAACACTTGAACTCTTGTGAGAATCAACTTGTCAAGAATATGAGCAAGTCTAATTGGGGATTAAATTCGACATTTCACTCTCCCCAATTAGTGCTCTCCCTAAACCGACAACTGCTTGATAAATGCTCGATTAAGAAGAAGTCTTTAGATAATTAAATGCAACTCGCCTTTAGTCTTCTAACATGTAGCGTAAAATGTAGAACCGATCAGACTCGACCTTCTTCAAGATTGTCCATTGGGGAATAGATAGTTAACATCTTCAACTCACCAAAAACAAGAACATCACCAAAAGCATCCCAATTAACTTACATCTTGCAAATCCCTTAACTAAAATCCTCCCAATCAAACAAGAACAGAAAGATGTTCATCAAGGAAATCAACAATCGTGCCGCAATGAACACACAAGATGGTAACACCAAACTACCAATCACATCAAACAAGAACAGAGAGATTGTTCGAATCATCATGTTGATGTATACGTGAAGCATTAACCGAAGCACTTTGTCGATAAACTCATCAATCCGAGTGAAGATGTCAACCAACGGCTCTTAGAAGAAAACTCCATGTAAAGATGACCCGATAAGAAGAAGCTCGGTTCTTACATGAGTTTGGAGCCGTTTGACCATTTATTCTCATATATCAATCAACCATGCAAGAATTCACACTTTTTCTCCCCTCAAGAATTGCATACGGAGTTGCCATTCTTGATTAAATAAGTGAATATCATCCAAATGTAGTCTATTCACACTTCTCCCCAAAAATTAGCACATGATGTCGCCATCGTCATTATAGTTGAGCAAGTGGAATAAGAAAACAATCAATGGTAGCCCGGTTCACTTGATAATTGAAAGCGCATGGAAAAGCATGAAGCATGTTGATGAGAATGGTCATAAATGAGAAGATTTCTTCTTCGTAAGATAAAGCGCATCAAGCGCACACTTTTCTTTTCTTTAGAGAACGAGGCTTGAATCTGTTGTGTTCAAACGTCATAAGAAGATTTCTTCTTTAAAGATAAAGCGCATCAAACGCATACTTTTCTTTTCTTTAGATGAGGCATGAACTGTTGTGTTCATACGTCATCTCTCTCTTTTCATCATCTCTTTGGCAAAACATGTAATCAACCCCATTATCATTCAAGAGGCTCTTTGTAGTGACAAATGATGGAGAAAACCCAATATGATGAATTTGACCTCAAGTAAACTAACCCGAACTCGTGACTTAAACTTGCACATATGTAACAAAGAGCGGTGCCGATTTCCATTAGCATCTCTAAGTACTCTATGTACTCTATACTCTTCAACCAACCAACCATCAAGTATAAGACGACATTACCTCTTGAAAATCCACAATTGAATGTGACATCGAGCACTACAACGTAACTCCTTAAAGTGATAGTTATTTTGTGGTGGTAAGAGCCCAATTCCCCAAGTGGTAAAAGAAAAGGTAAAAGACACCCAACAATAACTAGATTTCCAAGTATTCGTTTTTGATAATAAGCTCGAACAAGGATCATGAAGAATCTTCATCCAACCATCCCCGATACCTTCAGATACTAAGTACACTCGCCCGTGATATTTCACTTCAACCTCAAATAAATAATACTGAATTAACGCCGTTGTCACATCTTCTTGTTAAAAGCTCAAATCTAGCCTTCTTTGACATTTAAACGAACTTTGATAATGGTTTCATCCCGACCATGGTTAAAAGCACATAACCCCGTAAAACCATGTAATAACCAAACTGCCATGACGAAAATCCAAACACACATCCAATTCATGAAGTACACCCTTTATCCCTTCTTCAAAGCGTAAACCGTAGCACCAAAGATCAAAAAGATCCCGAAATACACTTTCCTTTCTCCAAGATGGTTCCATCAATACGGATTTTACAACTCTATGGTTTAAACCGAGAAATAGTTTCTTTCATGGATTTTACAAAACCAAGAATAAACCGTAAGATAGATCCGAAATGCACTTTACTATTACCAGATGTTTCCATTGTCACGGATTTTACAAGTCTATGATTTAAACCGAGAAATAGGTTCTTTCACGGATTTTACAAAATCAAGACAAAACCGTAAACAATGTCGCCTTGAATGTGTTATGACAACTTTGGTTTCGTGAATATCTGCTTTAGGGAACATGCAATGTTCATCAACGGTTCATTATCCAACATCAACAACATCATCAACCATCCAATCAACACTTTGGTAAACACATCATTCACGCATTCGCTTGGCTATTGTAGTGACCACATGGAGAAGTAAACCCGATATACCAAACTTGATCATGAAGTAGAATTCCCCATTTGTTACTTAAACTTGTACTAATCCTCGTGAAAAAGAAACGTGTACCCAATGTACAAAACCTCTTGACATTCTCAATCGAGTGAGACATCAAGTGATAGCTACGCTGTGGGTTAAGCGAGAAAGAATCACAACCGTAACTAAATAGCCAAGTCTTTATCACCCTCTATAAATGCCCAAACAAGTCATCTTCATGGAAGGGTAGAAAGAAAGAAGACGAAATAAGTAAACGCGCCGAAAAACCTCACTTCAAATCCAAATAAGAAATACCGTCCAAACAACCCCGTAGTCAACTTTTTTCAATATCAATTCAAGCCGTGACATAATATTCTTCGTGAAAATGTATAAACCAAAGTATCAAACCTCATAACATAACGAATCTCATCATCATATATACTTTACCAAGCCCACACCTATATTAAAATCGGGCCCAGTTGAAAAGATAGCTTCCGATCCAAGACATGTAACCCTACTTAATCTTGGTATATAAAACGCACCTTAATACTTCCAATCCCAAAAAATACTCATATAGCCAAACCCTAATCTTCACAAAAACAAACGCCTCCCACCTATCACATACACAGATAATCAAAACCCTAATATCTCACACACCATTCCTCCGCCCCCTTTCTGCTTCTCGCTTCAGTCATCACGCCACAGGGATGGCTTAGATGATGTTTTGATTTGCCACAGGGATGGTATTGAATCATAAGGACGCGGCTTCAAAAAATCAGACCAAGGTAGGTTTCATTTTGACAATCTTGTTGTTGTTTTAAACATATTCGCTTTGGAAACCCTCTTTTCTCCACTGAAATCGAAAACAAGAAAAGGAAAAGCATATTTGCTTAATTCTTTTCTTTCAAGTTTTCGTAAATAACAAATGGGGATCAAAGATGGAATAGGTTTAATAACATATGGATCTTGTGATGAGACATGAACCTTTTATGAGATCTCATGCTTTAACTTTTAATATTTGTATGATGTACTTATAACGAATCATAGATATGAATTAACAATATTGTTAGAATCATCTCTTTATTTTCGAAAAATATCAAAGTCATTAGATCAATGATGGTTGAATCGTGTTTGAGATATGATCTTATAATCTCATAGTGTAGTTCTACCACACGATAAGGTAAACTGAGATCTGAATGATGTTGGGTTAAAGGTGTTGGAACAGTTATTGGTTTTCATATTCATCTCGTTAAGCACTTTTGTTAATCAAGGACAGATGATGGAAACTGAGGTCATGTTGAATGGTTTGGTGTCGTGTCTTTGGTATTAGTTGGTCTTAGAGTGAGTGGTAGAGGTCTTTGTTCAGTCAAACCTTATACAACTTAACTGTCAAGTCGCTACTTTTTGAAAAACTCAAATCGCTACAATTTTCTTTCACAAATGACAAGTCGCTACGTCTTTTGAGTTATAAGTCGCTAACCTTCATATCGTACAAGTCGCTATTGACTCAACTCAATAGTCAAGTCGCGATAACAGCATCATGACAAGTTGCTACATAACAAATCGCTAACTTGTTAAATAACAAGTCGCTACATGAGATTCATTGCATCAGGACTATTTTGTGACAAGTTGCTAGCTTGAAATATGACTTTTCCGATGAGTTTTTCCGACTACGTTTCCGGCCAGCTTCAAATAAACCCAGAAAATATAGAAAACTGCATAAAAACTGCATATTTTTGACTGTTTGACCATGTAATTTACCAGTTTGACCACGTGAAAGACCAGATTAAAACGGAGTAAGCAATTGGACAAACCTTACACAAATAGATACTATACATACATGGACAAAAATACAGATTTGGACACAAGTTGAAACCAGTTAAGACCAAAGACTACAAGTTGAAACCAGTTAAGACCAAAGATCACAAGTTGAAACCAGTTAAGACCAAAGACCAACAGAAGAATACCAAAACAAGTTAAAAAACTGTTTACCCAAAGAACTTATTCCGACCCCAAAAACTTATCAAAACCAGTTTCAAATAAATATCATAACCACAAGAAATCATCAAAACACAACAACCTTGGCTCTGGTACCATTTGTAGGATCGATATATTTATTATTGTGTTGATGATTCGGGTGGTCTTGGATGATCAAAATACATGTTTGCCATTTTAGAGAAAGAACGTAGAGAGAGGGAGTTTCTTGGTAGAGACTTGCTTCACAAATTGAATGTTAGATTAAAGAAAAGCTCCACCCCTTCCATGGATGGAAGGGGTATTTATACTTACAGACTACACGACCTCCTATCGGCCTGTGGATCAGGTATACAGTGGGTAAAGACCCGTCCTTCCTCCATGATGTGACACTACGCTAAACTATGCTACTAACTAACAAATAAACTACTAAACAACGTAAATAACTACAAGTCTACGAGCTAACATATGCTAGACTATAACTGGGGTGGCTGACACTTTAACATGGAATTTCCAATTCCTAACATTCATGTTTAGGAATCATGTAAAAGGAAGCCAAATCCTTCAAATCTTACAGGTACAACATTTCAAAACTTAGACACACTTTGTATAATGACATGGACTGAGATACTTAGATTAAACATTGGGTTCAGGTATTCATGGTGGACGTTAGGGTAGCTGATATGTTTACATTAATAGGGCTACTAGAGTTTTTTTATGAAGAGAGATCACCAGGAATGAAGTCACTCGGGGCAGTTATCTCATGGTGTTCAATGGCATTTGGATACTATGCAGCTCTATAGTGGTGGATGTAGTGAACAAAGTCGGTGATGGTAATTTTATATTCTTGAAGGATGTAGATTACCTAATGAAAGGTAAACACCAATTTCTATCATTCTGTTTGTTTATGTCAAATTGTCAATAATTGAAAAGGTTAACACAATTATGTCCAAAATAGGTCCACTTAAAATTAATAAAATTGATGTCAGTTACAGTATATGATGGGCAACTTTACATATAAGTGATTAAGTGAATCCACTTCACTAATGTCCTTTTATATATTGAACTTTATAGTATTATAGAAGCATACATCATATTTTGTTTGCCCTAGACTCATAAATTAGTTTGTTGTATTTGATCTTAAATTTATAAGTTGATCATTAAGGGTGTTTGGAATTGCTAATAAAAAGTTTATATTGGGTTTGATACAGTGTCTAATCAAGAAAGCAAATAATATGCCCGTCTTAGGAGTTGCATAAACGCTTTGTTAATCCATGTTGTAACTTTTAGGCTCAAGTTAAGCCGTTGAAAATTTTGGTATTAAAATGATTCTTATTTTATTAGTTGTGTCCTGATCTGTATATGGTTGTTTCAAGCCTTGATTATGTTAAATTTGATGATGTATAAGATGTTGATCTTTGAAAGTACAAGTAGAAAATAGAAACTCATTATTGGAGTATGATAAAGTTTTGACGTTTTGATATTAGTTTACGTAAATCAAATATTATGAGGAATTCTAGGTGCGATTGAAGTTGTATTGATAAGATTATAGACTAGTATTGAATTAGAGATGATTATTTAAGTTTAGTAAGAGTATCTTCGCGCGTGAAAAAATCATCAAGGAATGAAGTTTTGATGTTACTAGCAGATTTTTTGATTATTTAAGTATAGTAAGAGTATATTCGCGTGTGAAAAACATCAACAACGAATGAAGTTTTGATGTTATTAGCGGAACTTTTGATGAATTAAGTAATGATTGTACTGATAATTTGCTAATATTTACAAATGGGCTGATTTATCAGGAAAAATAATGATCAGGAATTACTGTCCTAAGAGAAACAAGCTCGACGCCCAAAGTATGTCGTACTGTGGTATTTTATTCATTAATTGTTTTTTTTTCAATTGATATGATTGATTAAATTGTGGTGTTGGTTTAGAGAGGAAAAGAAGGTGGAAGAATCATCAGCATTAGGAGAACTATTTCCAAAATATAGAGATAGAGCCAAAGAGCGAAGACAAGACCTATTTCTAATTATTCGTAAGATATATCATAAGTTTTCACATACACATCAAACCATAACACAAAGTAGCATATAGATGGAATTCTAGAGAGAAAGTTAGAGGTTTAGGGAACTTAGTGAGAGAAAGTGAAAGATATTATTATGAGCTCCAACTCTCTACCTTGGAAGGTAGAGTATTTATAGTCTTACATAAATCGCCACACATCGGGCATGGATCGGGCATCTGATGGGTAAAGACCGTCCGTCCTCCACGGTGTTACTTAACTAAATACTACTTAACTTAAAATAACTACGACTACGAGCTTTCTAACGATTACATATACTTGAGGTGACCGACTCTTTAATACACGGAATTTCTAATTCCTAACAATCTCCCCAAAAGGAGGTCACCTCAATCATGTACCAAAATTACATTGAATACAACCGGATAATACATTAACAATTGATCTTGCATTCTTGATGTAGTCCTTTGCTCTAAGCTCGTAGTCATTGATTCTTCACATTGCATGTTTGGTTACTTCAAGTGGAGGTCTTTTCTTGATCCATGTGATAATAATTTTGAGCCATCTTTTGAGATCATCGACTATCAACAATCTCGACACATCCTTTGTGGTGTTGGTATTATGTGATGTTGTGACTTTAGGACCGACATGCTCACATTACGGATCATGATATCTTCTCATCGAGTAGCGGAAGCATTTGTTGAATCATGATATTGGCGGCGTAGCGAAGCATGGAGTGAAAATATCGAGTCATTGATGCACTAATCATGATTTCTTTTGAGATGAATGTGTTAAGTGAGCATGCGGCTATGGATTGACCGCTTCATTACGATCATTTGCAAGCGTCGGGTGTACACATACAACGATTAGCAATAAATCGCGAAAGTGTCTTTGATCACTTTCGTTGAATTGAGGTACACGGCCCGCGGTTCCCGTTGATCGATACAAATCTTGCTGTGATCGGTATAATTCCTAAGAATTTCCTTGACGGGGTTTCGGTTGCTCTAGTTGTTCTCAAACCGGAACATCTCAAAGAAGACAACACGGATTGAGTGAACCGGTAATTTTAAGTCCAGATTGATGAAAAGAGATTTGAAAAACAATCGTGTATTGCTCAATAGAAATTGTTTTGCAATACAACGAAGGTTTTATTGAAAATCAATTATCAATCATAAAACACCTTTTGGTTTGAAAAATGAGTACACGGTCGATGTGCTAAAGAAAAGAGTTTTTAAGCACAAAGACCGGTTTTCAAAGGTATCCGTCAATCCATAACTGAACCGAGATTGATTCAAGAGATTGAATCGCCCCATTGTTTCATTCGGTTGTCACATGGTTGATCTATATAATAGATCTCACATGCCACCTACCGAGAGCTTGTTTGATGTTGGCTCGAAGGCTTTCCATCTTCATTGTGAATATGTAAACACATCACTCGGATGTTACGGCAATACCACAAGGATAATCGTGGGACTCAAGATATAATCTCTCTTTCCACATTGTGTGAAGCAGAGAGTCTTCATTGAAAGTGTCCTAATGAGATTTATTGATGATCTCGTGGCTCTAGACTCAATTTGTGCATATTTGGATCTGTCTTGGGAGACTAGGGAGAGGTCTCCTTCTTCAATATCAACCATCTCTAAGAAAGTCGATAGATAATGTCGGTTCCCGTGAGAATGAAACAAGTCCTTTTAAGAGGAACTTGAGTGGTTTGGAAAGTTGAAGTGCGGTCGTCCTTTGGGTCCATGACGTCTTGTCTTCAATACCGATGTTACCATCGGTAGCATATGAATTGAACCCGGTTTACGCCCTAAGGTTGAATAAATGGAGGCTATTTGTTTTCACCCTTTTCTCATTCAATTCTTTTAATTCTTCAACCCCTTGATGCTTACGAGACTTCATAGCTAGAACCTTGTTGGGTTTATTCGATTACTAGCTCGGTCTTAGTCCGCACTCTTCCCATATCTCATTTTTCTCCTTTTATCATCATACCTAAGGACTTCTACACTAACTAGTGGATTGTCCTGGGTAGATCCCTCCGGTTACGGCGGATCATGGGAACACATACCTAACCTTATCATCCTTATATCACCGTACATAAAGTAAAGTTGGTCGGTCTATTTGGTATTGTTCATACGCCATTGGAACCAATTGAAAACCATTTGAAAATCAATTCGGATACTTGTGATATATTATCAAAGCATTTTGTACTGAATTGTTTTTGATATTTTTAGAACGAGAACTCCCCTCAACATGTGCATCAAGTATTTGAAAATGTTTTGCACACGGAGGCAAGAGAAAGAATTAACTTCTTTGATTACCATTTTCTAAAGATATCAACATCACTTCCCACATCAAATCAAGTAGATATAGCATTTCGGGAAGGATGAGGTTTCCATAAATTTGCTCCCCTCAATATGTGCCTCGAGGTTTGAAAAGAGTTTTGCACATACTAGAGGAACTTGCACATTGAGATAAATGATCACGTTTCAAATCATAGGTTTAAGATAGATGCTCCCCTCAACATGTGCATTGAAAATTTGAAATCGTTTGTCACATGTGGGAAGGACAGCATGTACATCCTTATAAAACCATTTACCGAATTATCGGTTTAAATCCAATTTAAATCACACATTCTCCCCGATCACAATTATCAAATCATTTGAGATTTGTGATCTCTTATAGATTAAATTGATTTTGAAAGCTTTAAGGAGAATTGTGACTTGATTATGAAAGCGTTTTAAGCGATAAGGATCGGATTTTAAGACTTTAAACTCCATTGATAAAACATGCATGTATATCTTTTGAAAACAATTTAATGCCAAATAACTTTTTAATTTAATTGAAATCATTCTCCCCTCAATCAATGACATAGGTTGTTGATTGAGAGATAGAGATTTGACAAATAAGTCGATGATTATCAAAAATAGAGACCGAGTTATTTTTCAAAGCATTTAGTTTTCAATGAGATAAATGTTTATAGAATCGAGCATGGAATTTGAAAACATGGTAAAACATGGCTCTGTTCTTTCTTTTAAAACCGGGTTATTGCACGAAAATGACAATAAACCATTGTTTCTCTTTCTCCCAAAATATTTTTTTTTTTTTTTTTTTTTTTTTTTTTTTTTTTAAAATTGAACAACATCTAAAGTCCGTGTCATTCTTTGAATGACAACACAAAACCGTAGATATTATCGAACCGAAAAAAAACATGACAAAATGACAATATTTTTGAAGATTTTTTTTTTTTTCAATTTTTCAAATTTTTATGGATTTTGAAAGTTTTATATTTTCTATTTGATTTTGAAGGTTTTATAATTTTGTATTTTGTTTTCAAATAAATATTTACAAGAGATAGATGAAGATAGACCTTTACTCCTCGTCTTCCTCCACGAAGGCGTTTGAGAGTTCGGTTGAAGGCTTTTCAAGCCAAGTCGTGGAAGAATAAACTCAAAACGTTCTCTTGGAAGAGCTTTGGTGAAGATGTCGCTAATTGATATTCGGACCTCACAAAATATAGTTCCACCACACCTTTTCCACTTGTTCCACGATGAAATGATGTCGAATGTCGATATGCTTTGCTCTTGAGTGTTGAGCGTTGTTGCATGAGAGAGCAATAGCACTTTTATTATCACGATGCGGAGGATTTTGTTGAATTCAAAGCCATAGTCGGATAATTGAGATCTCATCCATAAGATTTGAGCACAACAAGATGACATGGCTATGTATTCAGCCTCTGTAGAGGAAATAGAAGTACTCATTTGCTTCTTTGAAGACCGACTCACAAGCTTATCACCCAAAAATGAGCACCTCGGCGTGCTTGACGTGTATCTTGACAACTGCATGATCGGCATCTGCATAGGCCGTTAGAGACATACGGTGTCCTTGGTGCAAAGACCCATATTGATGGTTCCTTGGAGATACCGAAAGACCCGTTTAAGCGCTTCAAGGTGCTTTTTAGTAGGCTTAGCACGGTATCTAGCACACATGCAAGCAATGAACAAGATGTACGGTCTACTAGCGATGAGATACATCGGGATCCAATCATACTACGATATTTCGTTTGGTCAATCATGATCCACGAGAGGTCCTCATCTAGTTTGGTTCGGTCAATCATGGGGGTGTCAACGGTCACATGAATCAAATCAAATTTCTTTAAAATCTCATTGCATATTTAGATTGATTTATGAAAATGCCTCCGGGACTTTGTGAAATTTGTAATCCCAAGAAAATGACATTTGTCCCATCATTGACATTTGAAACTTTGAACTCATTTCATTTGAAAACGATCACATTCCATTGGGTGCATCGAGGCAAAAATAATATCATCAACATAAATTTGAACATGAATTAAATGTTTGCACGACTTCACGGTGAACAATGTAGGATCAATTGCTCCTTTGATGAATCCGGTTGATAGAAGAAACTTTGACGATGTATCATACCATGCCCTTGGAGCTTGCTTTAAACCGTAAAGAGCCTTCTTCAAGCGATAAGCGTGAGTAGGATGCTCTTGATTCACAAATCCTTGAGTTGGTGGCGTGAGCGACTTCTTTAAGATCTCCGTTCGAAATGCCGTCTTTACATCCATCGATATACTATCATGTTCTTACTAGCGACATTAGCGGAAAGATTACGATTGCCTCGATTCGAGCAAGCTGGAGCAAAAGATTCTTCAAAGTCTATACCCTCCTCTTGACGATATCCTTTAGCAACCAATCGAGCCTTGTTCTTCAACACATCACCATGCTCATCAAGTTTTACTTTGAAGATCCATTTGAGAGCTATGATCATAGCACGATCTGGAGCGGTACTAACTCCCATACATCAAGGCGATCAAACTCATGAATTTCATCTTGCATGGCATTGAACCGACTATCTTCATTCATGGCGGTTTAACATCTTTTGGTTCGATCTTAGATAGTGCGGAGTTGAAGAAGCACCATAAGGCATCGGTTGCGAGTTGTTTCGGGTTGATCTGGTGAGAGAGGATTCCCAATGATATTGTCTAAGGGGTGATCGTGAGTCCATTTTACGAGGTGTTCATGTGGCGGTTGTTGTGGGCCGAGGTAGGCGAGTCGATGTCTCACGAAGAAGATGGTTCGATGATGATTCGGGAGTAGCAAATATGTTTTCAAATGGAGCATCTTGAGGAGTAGCAAAGGGATTAACTTCATCATTGATGCGAAACATTTCCATGATGCACATTTGAAGAATGATGATTTGTTGATGAGGCGAAGGATCGGTGACGGTGCTTCTTGACTTAAAGATATTGAGGCGAGGGATTGACTTCATTCAACGGAATATGAGCATCCTCTGTTGTAGGGATCGACACCTCATTAGTAATTGAATCATACAGTTCATCAAACATAGGATCAAACAATTTCTTTACATCATCTTGGATGGAGGTACATATGGAGTTTCTTGAGAGGAGTTTGGAACAAGGGATGAACCAATGGGACTGTTTTGAAGTCGGGTCTGGTGGGTGTCCGAGGAGCCATTTGACCGTCGACTCATCAAGCGTAACGTGAATTGTTTCCATGATATTTCGGGTTCTTTTGTTGTAGATTCGGTATCCCTTTTGTTTGATGCATATCCTACAAATACTCCAATGTCGACTTTGGCTCTAAGTTTGCCTAAGTCTTGACCTCATTAGTTGGATAGCACAATGCACCAAACACACGAAGGAAGGATAGATTAGGTTTTACTGTTGTGGACAAGTTCATATGGAGTTTTTCCATGAATAGTGTGAATCGGGAAGCGATTTTGTGTGTAGCATGCGGTGGCAATTGCTTGACCCGGAGAAACATTGGAACCTTTGAGTAGATCGGCATTGTTCTAGCGGCTTCAACAAGAGTGCGATTTAGTCTTTCAACTACACCGTTACATTGAGGGGTTCGTGGAACACTTCTTTGATGGTGATTCCAACGCTTTCATAGAATTCACTAAGTTGTTTGTTGACAAACTCGGTTCCATTATACATTACGATAATTACGACGGTTTTGTTTAGTCGAACTGCAATTTGTTTGATGAGTTTGATGATGATATCGAGTTTCATCCTTTGTCCTTAAGAACTTGACCGGTGAATCTAGGTAATCATCAACCACAACTAACACATATTTCTTTCCAAAGATATTACGCACCTCATTGGTCCACATAAATCCATATGAATCATATGAAGAACTTACGTGACGAGTTAGTAGGTTTGGGTTTATGGGCATACTTCTTGCTTTTTCCCAATTGACATCTTGAACAAAGATGATCCTTTTCATACTTTAGTCTAGGTAAACCTACAACTAAGTCCTTTACGGAAAGATCGTTGATGGTGCGAAGTTCAAGTGATTGAGGCGACGATGCCATAACCATGACTTTGTTTTGAAGCCTTTGATAACAAGCGATTGGAGGCCCTCATCATGTCATCGATAGAGATGGTGTAAAGATTTGAGCCACGAGTTCCTTTTAACAGTTCCTTACCATTAAGATCTCTAACAAAGCGGTATGTTTTACGAAGGCTACTTCTAGATCGAGAATCACGAATTGACCAGCGAGAGCAGTTATGACCTAAACCTTCCACATAATACACTCTAGAGATGACACTATCACCAACAACATAATCTCCATAACCCATAATAGCACCGAAATGATCATTACCAAATCTAACGATCCGATGAATTTGCTCACGAAGTTCATGAGCCGCGACCGGTCTCCAGGTCATATGCTTGGAGCGACTGAGTCCGGTACCACGAGCGATTTGAGCGATCTGCGGTTGAACACGAGACAAGAATGGATAAGCGGATAATTGGGATCCCCATGCAAGAATGGGTTCCATTTGGTTAGTAACAATGTTTGGAACACCCACATCGAAATAGAAGCATTCATATCGAAAGTGAGGCAATGGAATCATTGTGAATAGATGCGATACTAGTGTACGTATTAGCCACATTCATAGTGTGATCACTTCTTAAGGAATAGTTCTACCGGTGGGCATCCATTTTCTAGTGGGCATTATCGATTAGTCTTATGACCAGCGGTATCCAATAGAAGCCTATTTTCTTGAATGTTCTTCTGTGGGTTTCCATTGTTTTCTAACTTTCTTTCGTTTTGCCTTTTAGCCTTCTTAGCATGAATTTTAGCATTAACAATATTAACTTGACAATTAACATCATTAGGCGAAACATTAACACCACATTCATGATTAGAAAGCGAATTCAAGCGATCATCGATACAAGGTTTGCAAATAGTATCGAATTGAATTAATTACTGACGCCTATGGCTAATACTAGAATCAACACGATTCGTTTTATTCGATTCAAACTTAAAGTTCCTAGATTGTTCTTCTACTCTTTTCGGTGCACATTCTTAGCTTGCGAGGTCCTATCATTCCTTGTATTGTCTTGAGACTTTGACTGCTCCCTTTAATGTCACCGATTACTCTGTAGAGGAATGGGAACATTAGTTGGTTTTACAACTCTTTGCATCACTGTTTAGAAGTCTTTGGGATCGAACTACATGCGGTGCACTAAGGTTCACTTTCTTAAGACTAGAGTCTTGAGATTAGTACTCCTAGAAGGCACACTTGAGTTCTCTTTCTTAGCATTAACGGATCTAGAATCGAACTACTCATGGGCACACTACGGTTCACATTCAAAACATTGGGAATCGAGTGCAAATCATACTTGGCATTAGGCATCGAACATGGAATCAAAGGGTTAACTCTCTCACCTAATGTCTTTGGGCATATTGTGATCAAGCATTCTAAGATTTCTTGAGATCGTTTGGCATATAAGCATGCATGTCCAATTGCATTATCATGAGGTTTCTCTAGCTTATCTTCTTCAACAATCTCACGAGCATTCTAAGCAATCCTTAAGAGATGAGAAATATGTCTAAATAGCTAGTTTGTTGTTCCTTAGATGAGGAGGGACATATGTCACGAGATAAAGCATGTTTATTACAAGAGTGAACCTTTGATACAACATTCTCCCCATTGGTCATTGGCATTTTCCTTTTACGACTCTTGATTCTCAATTTCCTTTTGCAATGACGCTATTTGATCGTTATTTTTATTCTGAGTGACTTTAATTGATTCAAATAACTCATTGAAATGACGTTTAACCTTTTCATTTTCTTCTAGAAAACTTTCATTTTCCTTTTGTAAAGCATTTACTAAGTTTTGAAGATGAAACGTTTGAGAATTCGAGAATCTAAAGGAGGAGGCATTTGGGAGCTGTCATATTGTTCGTTTGACCCTTTAATTGAGAGATTTGAGCTTTCAACTTTACGATCGTGTTGCAGAGCTTGAATTTGTTCATCACGTTTGTTAATTTGAAAAGCGCATCAAACTCGGAGCATCGAAGATGTCTTGACATTTGAGGTTTTGACATTTTCTTTAAGATGTTGATATTTTAGTTGTAAATTAAAATGCTCAACTTCTAGTTTAGAAAAATGTTTAACGAAATTGTCGTGATCATCGATTCAATTTTCTCGTTTAGTTTAGAATTAGTTTTTCAAGCTCAATGACACGATCATGGGAGACTTTCGGGGCCACAGATAGTTCATGAAATTTGGAAGCATTAATAGAGCAATTTGAGCGTTGAAAAACACATCTTGAGCAACACATTCAATAATGAGATTCTCATTTAATGTATGCAAGTTCTTTCTCTCAATCTCATTATATTTGATTGCACGCTCATAGTCACTAACTTCAACAACCATTGCATCAAATTCCTTTTCCATTCCCTTAATATCGGTTTCTACCCCTTTTAAGACTCTCAAAGTGATCTTTTAGAAGTTTAAAGAAGGGCATGACCTCGATTAAATAACATTCTTTCATTTGTTCAAAACCCTTTCTCCTTGATTATACCGATGGGTGTGATCCTTTTCTTGCAAGTTTTCTCAAAATCAACAAATAGTTGAAATATAACGTATTGGCTAATTAATGTCTTGCTTTTAGTGGCAATTGTTCTAGGTACAAGATGCATTGGTGTATTAGGAGGATACACAGTCGCTCTAGGCATTTTCCAAAGGGAGGGTTTGTTTCAACAATATTTTCCGCTTTACGCTTATCTAAATCCTTTTTCGAGAAGACTTGTTCGGGAGTCAACAATGTCCGAGGCTTAAACTTGTTCAAGGAAATCCAGTTTTCCTTCTTGTAATCATGAGGAGTGATAATTATGTTTTCTCTTTGCATTTGGGATCATTTTGTTTCTTATTCATCTTTTCCTAGTGATTTCATTTGATTTCTTATCTTCCTCGGTGCACTCAACGCAACTCGGTTTACGCCTAGGCTTAAGGATTTCATTACCATCATAAAGCACCTTATGAGCATTTCTAGCCTTTTAATTACCTCTGGATTTGGTTCCTCAACAAGGGAATGCTATGCTTATCGCTTAAGACTCGATGTTTGGTGACCATGTGAGCGATCTGAATGGTGTTTCCTTGTATGTACAACTTGTTTTCAAGTTTGTTTTCAAAGTTTTGATTAGAAAAATCTCTCAAGAGTTTTGATTCCTTTGCATTAAATTCTTGCTTAAGCATTTTCACATTTTCTTGAAGTTCTTGTTTTGCTTAGTTTTTTTAGAAAGTTTTTCTTGCAAGGAATGTAATTCTTGTTTCAATACTTCTTCTCTAAACTTACTTTTTCTAATTCTTGTACTCACTTGGTCATCCATTTCACCTCACGAGTGGTCAACTCAAATTTTGCGTTGTTCATAAATAGCAACACGTTCCTTATAGGCATTTAGTTGAAATTACGGAATCATCGGGAGCACATGCGGTGTATTCATCAAAGACATAGTCATTGTTGATGCGAAGATGCATCACTTGGTACAACTTCACTTTCACTTTGTTTCACGTATTGATCGTATGGGACAATATTGTTATTACCCATATTTTCAACATTTGATTCAAAAGTTTCGATTGATTGTACTTTGTCATGCATCTGTTGCACATCGACATCATCGTATAGTTTTAATACCTCGAGATGAGTTTGTCCTTGGATGGGCCACTTGTGGTGAAGAAGAGATCTTGGGAGAAACCATTGGAGAAATGCTAGCCATAAAAATTGTGTGTGCGATGGGTCCATCATCTACATCAGTCGTATGCATCACGGTCGGCGACTTGAAAGGCATTCGATGATTGTGACCTATCTCACGAATAAATTGCTCATCCACATTGCATCATAGGTCTTGGCATTACCCTCGGCAAAAACAACAATTCCTCTTCATCAAGGCACACCATTGTCACGAGCTTGTGCCGGCATCATCTTATCTACGAAATGTCGGCGATACATGGGCGCTTTGGAGATGTGCGGTTCCTTGCAATGTGTCCTTCACCACCACGGTTATAACATTTGATTGGCTTAGCTTGACCTTGGTTACCATTTCTTCCTCGATTACGGTTGCCAACATAACCTCTCCCGCTCCACCTCTTCCTTGATCATCTTGTCTTTCTGAGCTGGTTGCACCACGATCCTTCCATCTTTAACGGTGGCTTGATTGTGTGGGTTAGATGCGATTCGAGGTTGTTGTTGGTTTGTGGGAGAGAATTCATGTTTTGACTAATGAGAAGAGCTAGTTGATTAATGAAGTTACCAGCGTGAGCATCGACATCGACTTGTTTGAACATAGGATCGGGAATGAGTTTGTGATTACCATTACCCAAGGTATGACTTGTGATGCTTTGGTCGTGATTCGATGTTTGAGTAGAAAATTTGTTGAGTCATTAGCCGAGCTTGTCTCTCCACAGTTGGTTTTGAGCGATTGAGAATCAATTTTTCAAACATAGCATGTCTCTCATTACGAAGGAGGAAGGCATAGAGTTGCTCATAGTTTGTATTCTTCAATCCTTTAGTGAGCTTCACGTGGTGACAAACTTGTGCCATTCGGGATTCATGTTGTTCACAAATTTTGAGTTCAATGAATGTTAGGCATAGTCATTCGATGTTCCTCATGTCATTCACTAACTTATGAAATCTCACATAGTACTCATAGACATTCTCATCGGTTTCATCTTGAAGTGCTCAAATTAGTCATAGAGTTGGGATTCTCATGTCTTCCATAGTTAATTACGAACACGAGAGAAGCATCTTAACGTTATCCCAAACGCCTTTGCATCGGTGTTATGATTGATCGACTTGTAGATGTCTTTAGGAAGACCTTGAAGAACAATGTTTGAAGCCACGATATACGCATCGAATCTCTTTTCTCCTTATCATCAAGCTCATCATACATCTTAGGTCCATCCATTCCGTAAGCAGAGTACCATCTTCATTAGTATCAAGTATGTCTCTAGTCGTCTCAACTCGATATGGTCCTTCATCAATGGATTTGAGAATGTTGACACCATTTTCCTTTCAAGGCAATACAATCGATTCGTTGAGCCCAAGAATCATAGTCGATTCTGTCAAGCATGGGTGGGCGAGTATCGAGCCAAAGACTTGTACATCCTCGACAGCGATGGAGATGATAGTAGGGACGTTGGTAGACATGTTAACAGTTATCCGGGATTTTATAACTCTATGATTAAACCGGAAATAGATTCTTTCACGGGTTTTACTAAATCAAGAGAAACCGTAAACAATCACTCAAGTCGTCTAGAAGATAATGCACTAAGTCGCTAGAAGATAATGCACTAAGTCGCTAACCCTTAATTAGCTACACCACTAAGTCGCTAGAGTCCCAAGTCGCTAGACAAGAAGCAAGTCGCTAAGTAGTAACTCGCTAAGCCTCAGTCGCTAGCAAAATTTTGGCGACAATTAAGCTACTCAGTCGCTAGATATACAAGTCGCTAAAGAGCAACTCGCTCTGGACCAAGTCGCTACCACCAAGTCGCTACCCGTGGTGGAGAGTCCACTACTTGTCTTGATGTCGCTAGGTCTAAGTCGCTAGCTCCAAAGTCGTAACTCGCTACAAAATTGTGAAGCAAGTCGCTACGAAGAAATAAATCCGTATATCAAGTCGCTAGCTAGAAAAACCACATAAACATCACTTTTAATCCAAAACAACCCAACCAAGATGATTCAAGCTTACCAAATGAAAACCTAAACACTTGTGATGATTCTAAACATAAAAGTACTAACAAAATCCAAGCTTTAACACAAGAAATCAACCAAATGATGCAAAAACCACTAAACTTTTTCAAACTCAAAACCACCTAAAACCACTAGAAATCCAAAGATGTGCAAGATATGATCTAACCATGGCTCTTGATACCAATTGTAAGATATAACTTTTCACATACACATCAAACCATAACACAAAGTAGCATATAGATGGAATTCTAGAGAGAAAGTTAGAGGTTTAGGGAACTTAGTGAGAGAAAGTGAAAGATATTATTATGAGCTCCAACTCTCTACCTTGGAAGGTAGAGAGTATTTATAGTCTTACATAAATCGCCACACATCGGGCATGGATCGGGCATACTACTAAACTTAAAATAACTACGATGGGTAAAGACCGTCCGTCCTCCACGGTGTTGGACTTAACTAAATACTACTTATTTTAGTTAAAGAACTACGACTACGAGCTTTCTACACAATTGATTACATATACTTGAGGTGACCGACTCTTTAATACTACTTCTATATGTGAATTTCTAATTCCTAACATTACCAGACGAATGGCTTTCATTTTGATATGGTCACTTCTTTTCTTTTATTTTATGTTTCAAGGATTTGTAATTCCGTTGGTTTCATTTTTAGCCTACCTCAACAAGTTTGGGATAAACAATCGGTGCTTTATTATGCAATTGCATTTTTGCGATAATATCAAGTGTTGATATCACGTATCTTCACGGGATTATATTTAAAATGCTCAATTAAGATTTTGATTCATATATTTTTGTATTGTTTGCTTATGCCGACAGAGAGTGGGTTTTCTCATGATATTCCGACCATCGCTTATGTATAAAGTCGATCGCCTGCAGCCAAAGGTTTGTTCTAGTCAAATTTGTGGTTTTATGAAAGTCATCCTTGTTTACTCAACTACGATTATGGTGTTTGCGAGAAATAGTTATCGCGGTGTTGATGGCTCCAACAACTACGGAAAAAGATGCTCGGAGAAAGATCCAAACTTCATATTGGATAGTTATTCGAATGCTATCCAAGCTATCAAGAATACAATCATGAGATTATGGTAGTAGACGATGAAGATGATTCGTCAAAATGGATATGGGTGGACGAGTAAGTGTTTCTTCCTATTCCTTACCCTTCCAAAGTCATGTACTATAAAAATAATAAAAAGTTAGCTATACCGTTGCTCCACGATAAAATAGATGACTAATTTAAAGTTATTGTATACATGTTCAGATTAGTCCGTTTGATGCTTGTATGTGATATATGATTCTTGTGCAGCAAAGGCGGCTTCATAGGTGGGACTTTGAGATGTAAGAGGAATGGGCAACATACAACAAGCAAAAGAAGCAATGTCCAAAACCCGCATTTCAGTTTGGTGTGAAGATGCAAGATGGTCGCAATACAAGAAAGAAGAATAAAGACCAAAAGATCACTAACAAGCTGCACAAGATTAACAAGATACTCCCAAAAATAATATGCAAAAAGGCAAAGCAAATGATGATAGTGGTGACGAATCTCGCCCTAGAAAGAAACCTAGGATGTCATAACCCTTGGGAGTTACGAAGTGATTTAACACTGTATTTATCAGATAAATGCTTACACCACTTGCTATCTAATTCCCTTGGAAAGGCATAGATTGGATAGTGCTTATGAATGTTGGACAATGTACGAATCACCTGAAAACGTTTTTAGATATTCAACGGCCAGCTGATTAATAGTTCAACACAGTTTATCAAGTTATCTGTTATTTCAGATATGCCTCATATATATGTAAACTAAAGTTGATTTTTTTAATGCTCTCTATTATATGATTATCGACAAGCATGTAACTTAGTATGAGAAGCAGGATAAAGATTATGAATAACATTCACCACAGGATAGTTTATATGAATAAGGTTTTATGGTTCTTATCCGTTATCCTTATCATTGAATGGTTTATACTTCATATCATGTTCAAGCAAATCTGCCTTAAGTTGTTCCCTTATTAAAAATTAGAAATTCTACAGCAAGTGCATCTAACTCATGCTTAAAGCAGTGTCATTTAAGCAAACACTACTGAATAAACAAAGTTGTATATCTTGATTTTCTAGCATTGACCACTGAAGCCAGTGGAGTTGGTTCAACATTCGCAAGACAATCTAAATGAAATCTACTAACACAGTTGCCGTCTCACACACCATGGGAATTAGAGACCTTTCACGATATACTATTTAACAAAAAAATTCAAAAGACCACTCTTTGTGGCTTGAGCAAGGACCATGAGAAATATGGCAGCAGGCCAAGGTCAAATAACATAAAGAAATTAACTCTTTTCAAAAGCATCCAAAATACATTCAATAGAATTTCGGAAAATAAAAAAATAAAAAGTTTGATTCCAATCCATTTGGATGCACTAATATCAAAAGATGTAAATCGATCAACCAAGAACAGGGAAAATACGAGTAATGTGATCCAATGGAATGCTGTCGGCGGTACTCCTCTTGAGCTCAGGATGATTAAACTCATTTGAAGGTAACGAGATGAGTTGGCCTATGCCTTGGCCCTTCTCCACAACCCAACTGTTATTTGCTATGTAGTGCTCTAGAAATTGGTCCAAAGACGGACCTTCAAGGTTAATTTCCTGTAAAAACAATTCATGTTATTAGTCTCCAGCACAAAAAAATCTATTATTATAGATGGATTTAACAAGAGAGCTAACTATGGTCTGAGAAAGAGCATGTGCCACATAATACAAAAGAAAGCGACAAGTTGGTAAAAAAATCTAAGTTGGTCTGATAAGAATTTGACATGACACAAGCTAGCCAACTGTCAGACATGTTCAATGTGCCATTAAAGAAAATCTAAAAAAAGGGGTAATAAGTTGCAAAATAACGAGTCCACTATTTAGCCTGATTAAATAGCACGTGACAATGGGTTTATACTTATTAGGCATATTCGGCATGAGTAAACAGAAAACTAACTAGAAAAAAAGATTTACAACTCACGACCCAACAGTGCAGGGATAACTTTTACAAATCACGACCCAACTCTGCGCAATTCTTGCAATGTTACTTGTGCAAACTCTAAGACTTAAGAACTAAATGTGAAACTTCCAAAATACACAAAACTAAAATTATAATTTAGTCTTGTACTAATAGTTTGTGTATACAGATTTGGCAAACCACCCAATTAATGAAAAAATAGATATAGAGTATTTCTGGTCAAGCCACTTAGACTCATTTTGCAACCATACCAACCAGTCAACTTTGACACATACAAGAAAATAATAACATAAATAAGCTTTGTGACAAATGATGGAAATAAGACCAATCTGATCTTCAAATGCCTAAGATCTCTCAACATAATGTCAAGAGCATTCGATGTAACCTGGGAGTACTTGCTGTCCTTGTAGTCTTTCTTTCTCTTCAAAAACGAGTCTGGGATTTTGAATTGGCGTTGATTAGCCACGATAGTAATCAAATTATCAATCTCAAGATTTGAAAGTTCTCCAAATCAGAGAAGCGAGTTCGATATACTTGGATATTTAAAAAGTAAACTAATAGACACATCATATAATCGCAAATTTCAACTCAAAGAGCTTAAGACTATACCATCACTGCCTAAAAGTACCAAAGAAGAAACCATATCAAAAATTAAAACAAGAACAAACATTCCAAGCATCAAAGTATTATAGACAACAAATATTAAAACAAGAACAAAATTTCTTCACATGTGAAGGTATTCGATACCTTATTTCTTCACATTTGAGAGCATTTGATACCTTACTTAAAGACTCTAAAATCTCAGTACCTTATTTCTAGCCCTCGACGCAAATCGAGTTATAAGCAAATTTCTTCACATGTGAAGGTATACGATACCTTATTTCTTCACATGTGACTATTTTATACCTTATTTAAAGCCTATCAAATCTCAATACCTTATTTCAAGCCATCAACACAAATCGAGTTATAAGCAAATCAACTATTCTATTGGACTTCATAAATGGCGTATATTATTTCATATTTGCTACATCACATAACTAATGACCACTTTCCTGTTAACACCATCTAGACGTTGATGATACGCAAAATAATTTTATAAAAAAGCTAGATCAGTTTCGACGACCATACATTTCTTTTTATACATAAGTTATATGCAAGACCTTGGAACTCCGGGGATGTTTAGTACATGAACTTAGCTAAGAATCGGCACGATTAAGAAACATCAACCTATATTCATATGTGAAAACAACTAGCATTCCATCGAACACGTAGTGTACATTGACAAACCACCAGCAAAAAACATGTTCATCTTTCATTTTCTTCATCAAGTTTACGTAATCACCTAAATTATTCATGAACATAGCTAATGACTAAAATTTAACACATAAAACACAAGAAATAATTTATCTATAATCATTGAATAAAAACAAAATATATGAATCAAAATCTTAATTCAGACTTACTCAATACCTATGTATAATACATGATTTGAATAGTAATTCTTGTTGTAATAACAATTATAAGAACGATAACAACTAGACGAATTTAGAGTTTAGTTGTTAAATGTGATCATATTTATTTTTTTAATGATGATGATCGTGATAAGTGATGGTGATGATGATGATGATGATTATTGATGGAGGATGGTGGTGATCGGTGATGATTGAGGTGGACGGTGGCTATCGGAAATGATTGTGGCGGTAGACGGTGGCGATCAGCGATGAATGAGGTGGAAGTTGAGAGAGTATTTGTGTTTTCACACTTTTAAATGTTTTCTCACGCAGTGACCACGAAAAACCGTCAAGTTTTCTCATGGTGACCACTCGTGAATGGCCGATCAGAAGAAACTTAAAACGACAAGCACAAATACAATGAAGATCGGGGGTATAGTGTTTCCCGGTCGTTAAGTCCCAACGAGTGCGAGAATAGTCAAACGTAAAGTGATCGAGAGGATTTGAGCGGAAAGGATAGTGATTGATCAGTACCTAAAGAGAAAGCCCATAAACTACAGGGCTTAAATGCAAATTAAAGAAAATTAAAAGATAAAAATATTAAATAAACGCTATCACTATATTTAAAATGATGTTTTGTTTTTATGTTTTATAAAACTTAATTAAAACTACGTTACGTATAATTGAAAACGTGAAACTTACACAATATTAACCCTAAAAATATGAAAATGATATTTTTATAAACCTAATGATAAAAGAAAATTACTAGAAAAAGAAAATTATTTTTATAACTATTTATCTAATTATTATTAATTAAAAATTATTTTTAACTAATTAATAATAACCTAAATTACAAGAAAATAGGAAATAAAGCTAGAAAAATAAAATTATGACTTGGAAAAATCTAAAATAACAAAAGAGAATTTTCAAAACTATTTTTATATTTTTCGATTATTTTCTATTTTTATGAATTTTAAACTATTAAAACTAATTAAATTACTAAAATTACAAAATAAACTATGAAAAATCTGGAAAATTACTTTTTTACTTTTATATTTATCTAAACCTAAGAAAATTGAAAATTATTTTTTGAACTTTTTCGATTTAATTGTATTAAAAGCTATTTAAAATTACCTAAAACTGCTTTTAATTAAGAAAAATAGCAAACAGTGTTGGAAAATTATGAAAATTTCAGGAAAAGTCTAAAATAATATTAGGAAACTAGGAAAATTGAAAACAAGTGCTTGTGTGGAGGAAATTAAGCGCTATGTCAAGTGCTTATAAATAAGCACTTGAATAAGCCAAATGAAGTCAACAAGCCACCAACTGATTACTCAAGCCAAGATATGCTAAAAGTACTCCAATGAAACAATAAACAACTGCTTATAACCACTGAATTGCAACTTGATCAGATTTGGCTTATTTTGATTTCAAGTGCAAAAACAGTTTTGGGTACCTACTTGTAGCTTAAAAATAAGACACCTAATAAGATAGAAAATGGAAAACCAAAGTGGGAACCTCAAGAGGACCTGGCTAAGAATGTCTAAACCAAAATACAGACCATGATGAGCCAAGATGAGCCCTGCAGCCCTTGAAGATCCTCGTGCGCACTCGGTGTTAATCGAGTTTATGCATTGAGGCATTTCAGCCATTTTGACAAGCCCTTTTGGAGCTTTTAGAAAATTCACAAAAATATGATAAAATGGACATAAGAAAATAGACCAGAAGGACTTTTTAAAACTACAATTTCTATTGAAATTGGTCCAGAAATGAATCCAAGAAAATTCACCCTATTTGAGCCCAAAACTGAGTTTTATGCAATTTGACTTTTTAGCAATTATGAAAAGTTGACTATTTTGAGGTTTGATCTAGATTTAAGAACCTGAAATTGATATTAATTGATGAAATGAAGTTACAACAAGCTAAGTCTATGGATTTTGAACACAAAACAAGTGGTTTGATTTACAAAAACCAACGAGCTAAGACAAAGAGATGTAATTTGTGGAGTTTTGACTTTCGGTGTTAGCAAGCATAAAACTAAGATGATATGAGTTCAATAGAGATAAACAAGCATGATACAACAGTTCTACCCATCGCACAAACACAGAATACGCTTTAGACAAAGAATGCCAAACACACCTTACATCAATGTGCGTGCTTAAAGTGAGATAACAACCGATTCGCTTGTTATAATTGATCAAACTAAGTCCTTATATCCTAAATATAGCTTAATTAACAAATGAAAAACAACCTAAACTACAAGAACAGATTTTGCACATGAAACTTTAAAATGACTTACAAAATAGTCCATAGCCACTATGGCTTGAAACAATGAACCCATGAACCCTATCCTATGTCATCCAACCCAATGCTCTCTGAATTAACCCAATTCCATGGCTGCTTCAACCCATTTCCAACTCCATTTCCATTTTTAACAACAGTTGACTTATGTTGACCATGTAACATTAATTTGATTTAAACTGAATTCCAAGCTATTCAAAAGCTTTAACAAGCTAAGTTAACCTGGTTTAACTTAAAAATAAGCTAATAGAAACTTAAATGTGAGAATTTGAAATTAAGCTTTTCAACAGTGAACTTTAAAACATGAATTATAAATGAAGCATTGAACTGAGACTTGAAAATGTATTACAATGATTTTCCAACTAAGGTTTAACACTTAGGAACCCAAATTACAAACTTTTGCATTAACTAAGACATTTATTAAAAAACGACATTAAGAAAAATGAAAACTAACTACTCTCTGCCTTCCTTCTTCTCTCTTTTTATACTCCCATTTGCTTCCACGTGTCCTTATGAGTGTTTCCCGACTTTTTCCTCAACCATTGGATGCCTAGAATTAATATTGGCCCTTGGATCTATTTTGGCGAAAGCCTATTTTGACCCGGGTTCCAAACCCAACTGTGGGGGTGGATGTATGATGATGAGGGGGTTGAGGTGATAAGGGTGCGAGGATAAGGGTGGTGGAAAAGGTGAGTGTTGCGGGGCTAGACATGTGGGGAAGGAGGTGTATAGTGGTGAGAGGAAAAGGTGGTTTGATCGCTTGTTTGACTAGGGGTTCAAAAGGAAAGACAGGAGGTCAAATGGGTATAATGGTAGGTCCAAAACAGTTTTGACTAGGCTAGCTTTAATATTAAATGACAAGGACCAAAACCGAATTTCTTGATTTTTGAGGACCAATTCGCCATTTTTCCAAAGTTCTTACAAGGTCATTTTGACAAGTTTTAATAGTATAAGTACCATTTTTGACATTTTCAAATCTCCGGGACCAAACTTGACATTTTTGAAACTTGAGGACCTTTTCGCCATTTGACAAAAGATTTATTCAAGGACCATTTTTGACAACTTAGAATATTTCGTGGACCTTGAATAACATTTTTCTTTATTTTGTTTTACCGTGGACCTGCTTTTGACAACTTTTGAAACTTGGGGACTAAAACCGCCAATTATGCAAACTTTATACATTTTTCACCGATTTTGATATTTTGCATTTAAAACATATAAAACACTTATTTGTGATGTTTTATCATTTTGATACATTTAAGTGTTTTCGAGATGTTTTTGCGCTTTAATTGGTACAAAATGATGAGTATTTAGACACTCATCAATCCCCCACACTAAGATATTGCTAGTCCCTAGCAATGTTTTTGAGAAAATTAATGGATTTCATCTCTTTACCAAAAGCCATTACTCGGAGTAGCCAAATGTTTCATTCAAGTAAGAACCTTGGTACACCGATAACCAAATGATTTTGAGCAAATCACCGCCTTCCAACGGATTTGATTTGTCTTTACCGAAGCCGTTTGCTTCGGACTAGCCAACTCTTAGATTAATTATCGTGATTATCTTTGGTGAGTCGATTACCAATTATGGTTTTTCCACGCCTTTACCACAAGCCATAAACTTGCGGGCTAGCCAACTCTTCACTTTTTAGGAAATGGTGAATAATACCATACAATTTTGGGCAAATTGCAAGTCGTCAACGGATTTGAGATATCTTTACCAAGAGCCGTTTGCTCTGGATTAGCCATCCTTATGTGGGTTAGACATGGTGGATGATTACTATTTGTTGTGTTTAGTACATAGTACTTCCACTAAAAAAAAATTTAAATTTGGCCATTTTGGGGAAAAAGGGACTAAAAGGGTACATTTATGATCAAAATTAGCGAATTTCCCCACACTTAGAAATGAATATTGTCCTCAATATTCAAAGTACCGGCCGTTATGCCGAAACTTAGAACGAAAAAGATAACATTACTAGCTAAGTGTAGAAACACAACAATTATTCTCTTTTTAATATTTACAATTTTCATTCATTTTTAGATCTATATACAACATGTGGGCATCTCCCCACACTAGGTGGTACACACGGTGAAAACCCATGTTTAACTATCGTTTTTGATTACCGAGTCGCTAGCTTGACTCGACCCAATTAATTGGTTCATGGGAAGTAAGTGGAAGAGACAATCTCCATCGGACTTTCATTCAAGATGTTTGGATAAACATTGAAGTACGTGAAAGTTCCACACCGACGAGATATACGCATGCATCCGCTCACAAATGGTACATGGAAATTCGGGGTCAAAGATAATGTCTTCATTCCCAAGGAGTGAAGAACAGAGAAGTGACGTAATATATGAAGAAAAGAAAGAAAATCATGATAAAAATCATGACTAACTCTTCATCCTCAATAGGAGAATTCATAGTTTCATGAATCTCATCGATTAAGCTCGTTTGATCAAGACATATTATGGGTGTGTCTAGATCAAATGGAAGTTATCATACTCGGTGGAGATATGATATGAGTGAGTTCATCGGCGAACTCCTCGTGAAGAGAATCAATCACAAGATGTAACTGTGAATTCTTGTTCCATCAGAGACTCATCACTATCCTCAATCGAGTATCAAAGAGTGGATTCTCGAAATTAAGGTGAATTCGTGGTCGAATTCAAATAGAGGATTGGTGAAAGTAGTTTTGAATGTTTCAGAACAAAGTGATTATCATTCTCTATTGACCTGTTGGGATAAGAAGTGAGTGAACGATCATTATCAAGGAGACTTTCGGTCTCCCCGGATCGCCTTTGAAATCGAAGACTATCATTACTTTCCGATGAAAGTGGATTGATGTGAGTGAGTTCATCGGTGAACTCCTCAAGATGATGATCGACATCGACCGCTGGAGTGATGCCTCAACATACTCGATGTTTCCATGAGAAGTACAATCGTCGCTAACATCGGAGAAAGTTTCAAAATGATCTTTTGAACACTCAAGAGGAAATAGAATCACATATGATCGAAGTTCCTGTGACTCTCTCGGATTGGGACAAGGTTCTCAACACTAGACTTTATGAATTTGTCCGATTCCTTTTCGTGAACAGTGTCAAGATGCTCGTCCCCCATGTTCGTAGAGTGAGTGGGAGCTTGGTGTGATAGCAGTTGTTCGAGATGGAATCTCAACTGGCGGGATATCATCGACGAACTTGATGAATCAAGTGTATCCTCATCATCACCGCCATCGTGAATAAAACGAAATTGAGAGCTAGATCTGGTCGCTTTTTCTTTTGCAATTGATTCCCTAATAGATTTTTCATAGGCAATTTGGGAATTTATTTTAGCACGATCTTGACTAGCAATTCTTCCATGGATTTCTCATGTGAATTTGGAATGACGGGACATTGTGGGAGTGGAGATTTGTCAAACCGAAGGTTGACATTGATAATCATCGTGAGTACCCCACAATATACACAAGAAATACCGGGAGCATTTTGAAATGTTGTTTTACACAACTCCTCGCTTCTTTTCACCGATTCCGAAGCTCAGAAAAGTGTCTTGTTGGGCTTCTTGAGGAGTTTGATTCATTTGACACCGTGGAGGTTGGTCGTGATATGGATAGTCGTAATTGTTACAAGGAAATGAATTCTGTTTGACAATCGAGTGAAATGGGGACCTCCACAAGACTCATAACAAGAGAATCTACTGAGTCCGGATCGGTGAATCATATGGATATTGGTCATAACCAAAGTTCTAAGCATCACCGTAAAACTGCTCATAGACAAACGTGTTTCGGATTGACACTCAAATCCTTGGTGAGGACCTCCACAAAATTCACAAGAGCTAGGTTGGTTATATGAAGATAAGTCGGGTTGTGGTGGGTAATTGGAAAAGTTTGAGGAGTCGTTAAATGAGTTCGATTAGATCATAATCAAATGAATTCTCGAACCACAAAACAAACAACTCCCGTTCGAATGTCATTACCACACTGTACACACGTACACCAACGATGTGGTGAACCATAAAGAGGCTCACCACAACCGACACAAGGAATAAACGATTCTATTTGAGAGTTATGAGAAGGAATCGGTTTATTCAAAGAATCAACAAAACCAACATGGTGATCGAATGACTATCAAGTCTCGAAGAACATTTTGAAAAATCCGGAGGTGGGACAAGTGGTGTGCTCGAGAGCTAGCAATTTCCACCACTTCCGTTATGGTCTCCTGTTACGGTTCTTGAGAAACATGAAGATTAGGCAAGTCATTCTTGCTAGTCACCGGTCTAAATTTCGCATGTTTGCTTTTAACCGTAAATCATGAAAGTTTAGGATCAATTCTAGACGGCTTAGGAGCAATTGAGGATTAGATCTTTGGATAACCGTGGGTTGGACGTTTTAGCACTTCCATTATTAGAGGAAGTAATCGGTCCTTTGTCACCCCGGTTTCTCGCTCCATTTCCTTCAGAATTAATGGATTATCACGAACAACACAATTCTTGACATTTGTGATAAAGTCCAAGCTTTTCACCGTCCCCTGAATCGTCGAGTCGAGAGATTCCATGAGAATAGAGTTAGAATCAAATGGATAGAGGGTAAAGGGATAAAGAATCAAAAGGGTAGGAGGGTAAAGAGGAATATTTTGGTATTTTGAAAACATGATGTAAAACTAAGAATGAAAATCTTTTTGGTTTTTTTTATTTATATAGATGGTATAACCAAGATTGAATATCCAAATCACTAATCGCTAAACGTAAGACTATTAGCACTTCTCCCGTGGCGCCAAAATTTGATCTGCAGCAAAACCGTCAAGTTTTCTCACGCAGTGACCACTCGTGAATGGTCGATCGAAGAAACTTAAAACAACTTAAGCACAAATGCAATGAAGATCGTGAGAGTATAGTGTTTCCCGGTCGTTAAGTCCCAACGAAATTTGTGCGAGAATAGTCAAACGTAAAGTGATCGGAGGATTTGAGCGGAAAGGATAGTGATTGATCCGTACCTAAAGAGAAAGCCCATAAACTACAGGGCTTAAATGCAAATTAAAGAAAATTAAAAGATAAAATATTAAATAAACGCTATCACTATATTTAAAATGATGTTTTGTTTTTATGTTTTTATAAAACTTAATTAAAAACTACGTTACGTACAATTGAAAACGTGAAACTTACACAATATTAACCCTAAAAATATGAAATGATATTTTATAAACCTAATGATAAAAGAAAATTACTAGAAAAGAAAATTATTTTTATAACTATTTATCTAATTATTATTAATTAAAACTATTTTAACTAATTAATAATAACCTAAATTACAAGAAAATAGGAAATAAAGCTAGAAAAATAAAATTATGACTTGGAAAAATCTAAAATAACAAAGAGAATTTTCAAAACTATTTTTATATTTTTCTGATTATTTTTCTATTTTTTATGAATTTTAAACTATTAAAAACTAATTAAATTACTAAAAATTACAAAATAAAATATGAAAAATCTGGAAAATTACTTTTTTTACTTTTTATATTTATCTAAACCTAAGAAAATTGAAAAATTATTTTTTTGAACTTTTCTCGATTTAATTGTATTAAAAGCTATTTAAAATTACCTAAAAACTGCTTTTAATTAAGAAAAATAGGAAACAGTGTTGGAAAATTATGAAAATTTCAGGAAAAGTCTAAAATAATATTAGGAAACTAGGAAAATGGAAAACAAGTGCTTGTGTGGAGGAAAATGAAGCTATGTCAAGTGCTTATAAATAAGCACTTGAATAAGCCAAATGAACTCAACAAGCCACCAACTGATTACTCAAGC
The DNA here is from genome assembly GCA_022545495.1 of Chrysanthemum lavandulifolium. NCBI lineage: Eukaryota > Viridiplantae > Streptophyta > Magnoliopsida > Asterales > Asteraceae > Chrysanthemum > Chrysanthemum lavandulifolium. The sequence goes on along the minus strand of CM040241.1, from coordinate 24,507,724 downwards.
CAAGATATGCTAAAAGTACTCAATGCAACAATAAACAACCGCTTATAACCACCGAATTGCAACTTGATCGATTTGGCTTATTTTGATTTCAAGTGCAAAACAGCTTGGGTACCTACTTGTAGCTTAAAAATAAGACACCTAATAAGATAGAAAATGGAAAACCAAAGTGGGAACCTCAAGAGGACCTGGCTAAGAATGTCTAAACCAAAATCAGACCATGATGAGCCAAGATGAGCCCTGTGCGTCCTTGCAAGATCCTCGCGAGACTCGGTTAAGCGAGTTTATGCATGAGGCATTTGCTCATTTTGACAAGCCCTTTTGGAGCTTTTAGAAAATTCACAAAAATATGCTAAAATGGACATAAGAAAATAGACCAGAAGGACTTTTTAAAACTACAATTTCTATTGAAATTGGTCCAGAAATGAATCCAAGAAAATTCACCCTATTTGAGCCCAAAACTGAGTTTTATGCAATTTGACTTTTTAGCAATTATGAAAAGTTGACTATTTTGAGGTTTGATCTAGATTTAAGAACTGAAATTGATATTAATTGATGAAATGAAGTTACAACAAGCTAAGTCTATGGATTTTGAACACAAAACAAGTGGTTTGATTTACAAAAAACCAACAGTTAAGACAGTGAGATGTAATTTGTGAGTTTGACTTTCGGTGTTAGCAAGCATAAAACTAAGACAGATATGAGTTCAATAGAGATAAACAAGCATGATACAACAGTTCTACCCATCGCACAAACACATAACACGCTTTAGACAAAGAATGCCAAACACACCTTACATCAATCATTATGCAAGTTAAAGTGAGATAACAACCGATTCGGTTGTTATAATTGATCAAACTAAGTCCTTATATCCTAAATATAGCTTAATTAACAAATGAAAACAACCTAAACTACAAGAACAGATTTTGCACATGAAACTTTAAAATGACTTACAAAATAGTCCATAGCCACTATGGCTTGAAACAATGAACCCATGAACCCTATCCTATGTCATCCAACCCAATGCTCTCTCGAATTAACCCAATTCCATGGCTGCTTCAACCCATTTCCAACTCCATTTCCATTTTTAACAACGGTTGACTTATGTTGACCATGTAACATTAATTTGATTTAAACCGAATTCCAAGCTATTCAAAAGCTTTAACAAGCTAAGTTAACCTGGTTTAACTTAAAATAAGCTAATAGAAACTTAAATGTGAGAATTTGAAATTAAGCTTTTCAACAAAGGAACTTTAAAACATGAATTATAAATGAAGCATTGAACTGAGACTTGAAAATGTATTACAATGATTTTCCAACTAAGGTTTAACACTTAGGAACTGAAATTACAAACTTTTGCATTAACTAAGACATTTATTAAAAAAAACGACATTAAGAAAAAATGAAAAACTAACTACTCTCTGTCTTCCTTCTTCTTCTCTCTTTTATACTCCCATTTGCTTCCACGTGTCCTTATGAGTGTTTCCCAGCTTTTTCCTCAACCATTGGATGCCTAGAATTAATATTGGCCCTTGGATCTATTTTGGCAGGAAAGCCTATTTTTGACCTGTGGGTTCTGAAACTGCAACTAGGGGGGGTGGACAGGTATGATGATGAGGGGGGTTGAGGTGATAAGGGTGCAGGGATAAGGGTGGTGGAAAAGGTGAGTGTTGCAGGGCTAGACAAGTGGGGAAGGAGGTGTATAGTGGTGAGAGGGAAAAGGTGGTTTTGACTGCTTGTTTGACTAGGGGGTTCAAAAAGGAAAAGACAGGGAGGTCAAATGGGTATAATGGTAGGGTCCAAAACAGTTTTGACTAGGCTAGCTTTAATATTAAATGACAAGGACCAAAACTGAATTTCTTGATTTTTTGAGGGACCAATTCTGCCATTTTTCCAAAGTTTTTACAAGGGTCATTTTTGACAAGTTTTAATAGTATAAGTACCATTTTTGACATTTTTCAAATCTCCAGGGACCAAACTTGACATTTTTGAAACTTGAGGGACCTTTTCTGCCATTTGACAAAAGATTTATTCAAGGACCATTTTGACAACTTAGAATATTTCAGGGACCTTGAATAACATTTTTCTTTATTTTGTTTTACCGGGGACCTGCTTTTGACAACTTTTGAAACTTGGGGACTAAAGCGCCAATTATGCAAACTTTATACGTTTTCACCGATTTTGATATTTTGCATTTAAAACATATAAAACACTTATTTGTGATGTTTTATCATTTTGATACATTTCGAGTGTTTTCGGATGTTTTTGCGCTTTAATTGGTACAAAAATGATGAGTATTTAGACACTTATCAGCAATATAAGGTACAATATATTTTGTTCCAAGATTGGACTGCTCATCCAATGCAGTGTTGACCACCGCATAATACACACAACCATCAAACTGGTTTCTGCATGCCTGTAACTCAAATTAAACGTAAGACAACTCCACATTTATCTTCTGTAGATAGTCATTGAATAACTACTGATGAGAATCTACAAAGAGATTGACCATGTCTTTCGTAAATTACAGACCTTTTACAATTAAATACCACATTGCCTAAACTCTAAGAACAGACTACAAAAGCTAAAAATAAAACAAAACCAAATACCACATGGCCTAAATACTAAAGCTATTTGTGTTGTTGATTAATATACTTACAAAAGTCGGTCAACATTAAACAATTTTATGATTGTAAATATATTTTAGTCAACGTACAAGATGTTTATAAAACAACAAAGCAAGCATGCCATCTTTCTATATGAGTGTAGCAAAGGTTCGATTTCTAAAATTACCTTGTCGATGTATCCAGCTTTAGCAATTGTTTTCTTGAGCAATTCAAGACCTTCCTTGTTTTCCCGAAGTTCAGAAACACAAGTTAGATGTTAGAAAGACTTCAAAAGGTAGGAAAAATATAGAAACAACAAAGAAGACCAAAGTAAAATACACCACACTATGGTCAAGACGATAAAAACATTTAGAAAAATTAACTAATCATCAACTGGTGGCTTCAATTTCTGTAATGTCTCTAACAACAAACCTTTACAGCTACGTTGAAACAACACAAGATGACCTGGTCAATAAGGCTATTGAAAAATAAAGCAGTCCGATGACTTAGAATATGCTGGAAAAACATGTACACCCTTTATTTTAATTGTCATGACAACTGCATTCTTTCAACCATCCCATTGATTCTAATAACAGCTAACTACACAATATGTTAAAAAAAATCAAGAAATAAACCTCAACAATATTACAACGGCAACAAATTATAGTGGTTCCTTCCTCGATATACACAACCTTACGGAAGAATATTTTTCAAGTATATATTTCTTTATCATCACGTCAACAATTGAAGTAATTGTGATGAATAAAAAATATCACAGATACACTACCTGAATTGGTCTTCCTTTCAATGAGTTGAATAATGTTATGGCCAACCGCAAAACTATGTTTTGATCATCCCGATGTTGCAAGATATCATTTGTTAGCAAATATAGATCATTGCATCTTATGAAATAAGATATTGACACTTCCAAACCATAATCACCCCAAGACCGTGTATCAAACTATTAACCTCCCCGTATAAATTAACCAAACTTTCAGTTGCCGTCATCGTTATTAACATTTTTGTACTAACTTTATTAGTTTTGGGCAGGTCACTTACAGTATTTTTCATTAGATTTGAATTCGAAAAAGCTAATAAGTCGTTATTTTCAGCTAATGAGCTTACTAACATAGGCTTACGAATTCTTAAGACATAAGCTCATAATTCATAAGACATAAGCTCATAAGCTCCCGTTTGGGCATAAACCCTCTGTATATGGGATATATGTGTTTGCATATATAAATGTGTGTGGTATTTGCCAAATTTCTTTGAAAAATCTCTAGCAAACTTAGAAAGAATAACTTACCTTGATTTCATTTACTTCACGGTAATATCGGTATCTAAACCTCAGAACGATAAAAATCAAGTAGTGTACCATGATGCCCACAAACCCGGTCGGTGTCCCCAAATAAATATAGTCTAAAGGCGCTCCCGCATGTTTACGGAAAAGATAAAAGTAAAAAGAAACATTGAGCAGGTTTAACCGGTCGGGAAAAAAGGTATGGATAATGTAACAAACTGCTTACGCATGAACCAATTAATTCACCTGTCATGAGACGGAAACCGGATGCGTTCGTTGTTCCTCCGTGTACCAGTGGCCCCTTTACGACCCTTCATTAATGTTTGAAATAACATGAGGCCTCAAAGAATTAGTATAACTTAAACCACCATTTATATCTTGTATCTAGCAATCCGATGAAGTGGAGGGAATCAACATTTAGGTGGAATGTGGAAATCATGAAACCAAAATTAACACCAACGTTGACACTCTTACAAGACTTGTTCTAATTGTTAGGAATTAGAAATTCCGGTATTAAAGAGTCGGTCACCTCAAGTATATGTAATCGTTAGAAAGCTCGTAGTCGTAGTTCTTTTAAGTCAAGTAGTATTTAGTTAAGTAACACCGTGGAGGACGGACGGTCTTTACCCACTGTATGCCCGATCCACACCCGATGTGTGGCGATTTATGTAAGACTATAAATACTCTCTACCTTCCTAGGTAGAGTTGGAGCTCATAATAATATCTTTCACTTTCTCTCACTAAGTTCCTAAACCTCTAACTTTCTCTCTCTAGAATTCCACTTATACGCCCACTTTGTGTTATGGTTGGATGTGTATGAAAACTAATATCTAACAATTGGTATCTAGAGCCATGGTTAGATCATATCTTGCACATCTTTGGATTTCTAGTGGTTTTAGGTGGGTTTGAGTTTGAAAAAGTTTAGTGGTTTTGCATCATTTGGTTGATTTCTTGTGTTAAAGTTTGGATTTTGTTAGTACTTTTATGTTTAGAATCATCACAAGTGTGTTGGTTTTCATTTGGTAAGCTTAAATCATCTTGGTTGGGTTGTTTTGGATTGAAAAGTGATGTTTATGTGGTTTTTCTTGCTAGCGACTTAACTCACGGATTACTTTCTTCGTAGCTACTTGCTTTACAAATTTGTAGCGAGTTGATTTTAGACCTAGCGACTTAGATCTAGCGATTCTGATGACAAGTAGTGGACTCTCCACTACGGTAGCGACTTAGTGGTAGCAACTTGGTGGTAGCGAGTTGCTCTTTAGCGACTTGTATCTTTAGCGACTTGAGTAGCAATTCTTTGCCAAAATTTTGCTAGCGACTTGAGGCTTAGCGAGTTACTACTTAGCGACTTGCATTTGTCTAGCGACTTGGGACTCTAGCGACTTAGTGGTGTAGCGAATTAAGTGTTAGCGACTTGGTGCATTATCTTCTAGCGACTTGGGTGATTGTTTACGGTTTCTCTTGATTTAGTAAAATCCGTGAAAGAATCTATTTCTCGGTTTAATCATAGAGTTATAAAATCCGTATTATCGTTAACATGTCTACCAACGTTCCTACTATCATCTCCACCGCTGTCGAGGATGTTCAAGCCTTTGGGTCGATACTCGTCCACCCATGCTTGACAGAACCGACTACGATTCTTGGGCTCAACGAATCAGTTTGTATTGCCTTGAAAGGAAAATGGTGTCAACATTCTCAAATCCATTGATGAGGACCATATCGAGTTGAGACGACTAGAGACATACTTGATACTAATGAAGATGGTACTCTGTTTACGGAATGGACGGACCTAAATGTATGATGAGCTTGATGATAAGGATAAAAGAGATTCGATCACGAGATATCGTGGCTTCAAACATTGTTCTTCAAGGTCTTCCTAAAGACATCTACAAGTGATCAATCATAACACCGATGCAAAGGCGGTTTGGGATAATGTTAAGATGCTTCTCTCGGGTTCGTAATTAACTATGGAAGACGAGAGAATCCCAACTCTATGACCAATTTGAACACTTCAAGATGAAACCGATGAGAATGTCTATGAGTACTATGTGAGATTTCATAAGTTAGTGAATGACATGAGGAACATCGAATGACTATGCCTAACATTCATTTGAATTCAAAATTTGTGAACAACATGAATCTGAATGGCACAAGTTTGTCACCATTTGTGAAGCTCACTAAAGGATTGAAGAATACAAACTATGAGCAACTCTATGCCTTCCTCCTTCGAATGAGAGACATGCTATGTTTGAAAAATTGATTCTCAATCGGTTCAAAACCAACCAGGAGAGACAAGCTCGTCTAATGACTCAACCGCCTTCTACTCAAACATTGGAATCACAACCAAAGCATCACAAGTCATACCCTTGGGTAATGGTAATCACAAACTCATTCCTAATCCTATGTTCAAACAAGGCGATCTTGATGCACACGTGGGTAACTTCATTAATCAACTAGCTCTTCCGATTAGTCAAAACATGAATTCTCTCCCACAAACAAAAACAACCTCGAGCGACATCTAACCCACACAATCAAGCCATTTGTTAAAGATGGAAGGATCGTGGTGCAACCGATTCGGGAAAGCGGTATGATCGGGGAAGAGGTGGGTCGGGAGAGGTTATGTTGGCAACCGAATCGAGGAAGGAATGGTAACCAAGGTCAAGCTAAGCCAATCAAATGTTATAACTGTGGTGGTAAGGGACACATTGCAAGGCCGCACATCTCCAAAGCGTCCAGAATCGCCGACACTTGAGAGATAAGATGTTCTTGCACAAGCTCGGGACAATGGTGCCGCTGGATGAAGAGGAATTCTTTGTTTCTTCTTGAGGGCAATGCCAAGACCTATGATGCGGATGTGGATGAGCGGCCTATTCGGGAGATAGGTCACAATCATCGAATGCCTTTCAAGTCGCCGATTGTGATGCATACGACTGATGTGGATGATGGACCTCTGACACACACAATTTTATGGCTAGCATTTCTCCAATGGTTTCTCCCAAGGTCTCTTCTTCACCACTAGCTGGCCCATCCCAAGACAAACTCATCTCGCAGGTATTAAAACTATACGATAATCGCCGATGTGCAACGGATGCATGACAAAGTACAATCAATGAAACTATTGAATCAAATGTTGAAAATATGGGTAATATCGATATTATCCCATATGATCAATACGATGAAACAAAGTGAAAGTGAAGGTGTACCAAGTGATGCATCTTCTGCGATCAACAATGACTATGTTTTTGATGAATACACCGCATGTGCCCACGATGATTCGTAATTTACGAACTAAATGCCTATAAAGAACGTGTTGCTATTTATGAACAACGTGCAAAATTTGAGTTGACCACTCGTGAAAGGTGAAATGGATGACCAAGTACATACGGTCATTAGAAAAAGTAACTTTAGAAAGAAGTATTGAAACAAGAATTAAATTCCTTGCAAGAAAAACTTTCTAAAACAATTAAGCAAAACAAGAACTTCAAGAAAATGTGAAAATGCTTAAGCAAGAATTTAATGCAAAGGAATCAAAACTTTTGAGAGACTTTTCTAATCTGAAAACTTTGAAAAACAAGCTTGAAAACAAGTTGTACATACAAGGAAACACCATTCGATCGCTCACATGGTCACTAAACATAGAGTTCTAAGCGATAAGCATAGTGTTCCCATTATAGATAAACCCAATCTTGAGTACGGAAAGATAGCAAAAGCGACTCAAAGTGTGATCTACGATGGAAATGAGATTCTTAAACCTAGAATGAAACCTAGTTGCGTTGAGTGCACCGAGAAGATAAGAAATCGATGAAGTCACTAGGAAAGGATGAACAAAAATTAGATAACCCTAAATGCAAAGAAAAAATAATTATCACTCCCCATGACTACAAGAAGGAAAACCGGATTTCCTTGAACATGTTTAAGCCTCGAGACATTGTTGACTCCGAACAAGTCTTTTGGAAAAAGGATTTAGATAAGCGAAAAATTTGAAAATATTGTTGAAACAAACCCCCCTTTTGGAAAATGCCTAGAGCGATGTGTATCCTCTAATACACCAATGCATCTTGTTCCTAGAAAAATTGCCACTAAAAGCAAGACCTTAATTAGCCAATATGTTATATTTCAACTATTTGTTGATTTTGAGAAAACTTGCAAGAAAAGGATCACACCCACTGGTATAACGGAAGGAGAAAGGGTTTGAGCAAATGAAAGAATGTTATTTAACCGAGGTCATGCCTTTCTTTAAACTTCTCGAAAGATCACTTTGAGAGTCTTAAAAGGGATTGAAACCGATATCAAGGGAATGGAAAAGGAATTTGATGCAATGGTAGTTGAAGTTAGTGATTATGAGCGCAGCACTAAAATATAATGAGATTGAGAGGAAGAACTTGCATACCTTAAATGATACTCTTATTATTGAATGTGTTGCTCAAGATGTTTTTTCAACGCTCAAAATGCTCTATTAATACTTCCAAATTTCATGAACTATCTGTTGCCACGAAAGTCTCCCATGATCGTGTCATTGAGCTTGAAAAATCTAATTCTAAACTAAACGAGAAAATTGAACCGGATGATCACGACAATTTGGTTAAACATTTTCTAAACTAGAAGTCGAGTATTTTAATTTACAACTAAAATATCAACATCTTAAAGAAAATGTCAAAACTTCAAATATCAAGACATCATCGGATGCTCCGAGTTTGATGCGATTTTCAAATTAACAAACGTGATGAGCAGATTCAAGCTCGGTGCAACACGATCGAAAAGTTGAAAGCCCAAATCTCTCAATTAAAGGGTCAAACGAACAATATGACAGCTCCCAAATGCCTCCTCCTTTAGATTCTCGAAATTCTCAAACGTTTCATCTTCAAAACCTAGTAAATGCTTTACAAAAGGAAAACGAAAGTTTTCTAGAAGAAAATGAAAAGGTTAAACGTCATTTCAATGAGTTATTTGAATCAATTAAAGTCACTCGTAACAAAAACAACGAACAAATAGCTTCATTGCAAAGGAAATTGAGAATCTGAAGAGTCAGTTAAAAGGGAAAATGCCAATGACCAATGGGGAGAATGTTGTATCAAAGGTTCACTCTTGTAATAAATATGCTTTATCTGTGACATATGTCCCTCCTCATCTAAGGAACAACAAACTCGCTATTCAAACATACTTCTCATCCCTTAAGGATTGCCTAGAATGTCTGCGTGAGATTGTTGAAGAGGATAAGCTAGAGAAACCTCATGATAATGCAATTGGACATGCATGCTTATATGCCAAACGATCTCAAGAAATCTTAGAATGCTTGATCACAATATGCCCAAAGTCATTAGGTGAGAGAGTTAATCCTTTGATTCCATGCTCGATGCCTAATGCCAAGTATGATATGCATTCGATTCCCAATGTTTTGAATGTGAACCGTAGTGTGCCTTTAAGTAGTTCGATTCGGATCATCAATGCTAAGAAAGAGAACTCAAGTGTGCCTTCTAGGAGTACAAATCTCAAGACTCTAGTTTTAAAAAGTGAACCTTAGTGCACCGCATGTAGTTCGGATCCCAGACATCTAAACAGTGATGCAAAGAGTAGTAAAACCAACTAAAGTTCCCATTCCTCTACAGGAGTAATCGGTGACATTAAAGGGAGCGGTCAAAGTCTCAAGACAATACAAGGAATGATAGGACCTCATGAAGCTAAGAATGTGCACCGGAAAAGAGTAGAAGAACAATCTAGGAACTTTAAGTTTGAATCGAATAAAGCGAATCGTGTTGATTCTAGTATTAGCCATAGGCGCATCATAATTAATTCAATTCGATACTATTTGCAAACCTTATCATCGATGTCCGCTTGAATTTTGTTTCTAATCATGAATGTGGTGTTAATGTTACGCCTAATGATGGTAATTGTCCGATTAATATTGTTAATGCTAAAATTCATGCTAAGAAGGCTAAAAGCCAAAACGAAAGAAAGTTAGAAAATGATGGAAACCCACAGGAAGAACATTCAAGAAAATAGGCTTTATTCGATACACATTGGTCATAAGACTAATCGATAATGCCCACTAGAAAATGGATGCCTACTAGTAGAACTATTCCTTTAAGAAGTGATCACACCGTGAGCGAGGCTATCTGAGACACTAGTCTTGCATCTATTCACAATGATTCCATTGCCTCACCTTCCGATATGAATGCTTCTATTTCGATGTTGGTGTTCCAACCATTGTAACTAACCAAATGGAACCCATTCTTGCATGGGATCCCAATTATCGATTATCCATTCTTATACGTGTTCAACCGCAGATCGTTCAAATCGCTCGTGGTACCGGACTCAGTCGCTCCAAGCATATGACCTGAGACCGTCGCGCTCATGAACTTCGTGAGCAAATTCATCGGGACTCGTTAGATTCGGTAATGATCATTTCGGTGCTATTATGGGTTATGGAGATTATGTTTTTGGTGATAGTGTCATCTCTAAGGTTTACTATGTGGAAGGTTTGGGTCATAATCTTTCTCTGTTGGTCAATTCGTGATTACGATCTAAAGTAGCCTTCAAAAACATACCGCTTGTTAGAGATCTTAATGGTAAGGATCATTTAAAAGGAACTCGTGGCTCAAATCTTTACACCATCTCTATCGATGACATGATGAGGGCTTCTCCAACTGCTTGTTATCAAAGGCTTCAAAACAAAGTCATGGTTATGGCATCGCTGGTCTCAATCACTTAAACTTCACACCATCAACGATCTTTCCGAAGGACTTAGTTGTAGGTTTACCTAGACTAAAGTATGAAAAGGATCATCTTTGTTCAAATGCCAATTGGGTAAAAGCAAAAGTTTGCCCACAAACCCAAACCTACTAACTCGTCACGAAGTTCTTCATATGATTCATATGGATTTATGTGGACCAATGAGGGTGCAAAATATCTTTGGGAAGAAATATGTGTTAGTTGTGGTCGATGATTACTCAAGATTCACCGGGTCAAGTTCTTAAGGACAAAGGATGAAACTCGATATCATCATCGGACTTATCAAACAGTGCGAGTTCGACTTAACAAAACCGTCGAATTATCGAGCAGACAATGGGCGGGTTTGTCAACAAACAACTTAATGAATTCTATGAAAGCGTTGGAATCGACCATCAAAGAAGTGTTCCACGAACTCCTCAACGAGCGGTGTAGTTGAAAGACTAAATCGAACTCTTGTTGAAGCCGCTAGAACAATCTTGATTTACTCAAAGGTTCCACTATTTCTACGGGTTGAAGCAATTGCCACCGCATGCTACACACAAAATCGTTCCCTAATTCACACCGTACATGGAAAAACTCCATATGAACTTGTCCACAACAGAAAACCTAATCTCTCATTCCTTCGTGTGTTTGGTGCATTGTGCTATCCAACCAATGAGGTCAAGACTTAGGCAAACTTAGGGCTAAAGTGACATTGGAGTATTTGTAGGATATGCATCAAACAAAAGGGATACCGAATCTACAACAAAAGAACCCGAAATATCATGGAAACAATTCACGTTCGTTTGATGAGTGACGGTCAAATGGCTCCTGGACACTCCACTCGGGACCCGCACTTCAAAACAGTCCATTGGTTCATCCCTTGTTGCAAACTCTTCTCAAGAAAGTCCATATGTACCTCCATCGAAGATGATTTAAAGAAATTGTTTGATCCTATGTTTGATGAACTGATGATTCAATTACTAATGAGGTGTTGATCCCTACAACAGAGGATGCTCATATTCACGTGAATGAAGTCAATCCTTGATCTCAATATCTTTAAGTCGAAGCACTGCTTCTTGATCCTTGATCTCATCAACAAATCATCATTCTTCAAATGTACATCATGGATCTGTTTTGGCATCAATGATGAAGTTAACCCTTTGCTACTCTGAAGATGCTCCATTTGAAAAGATATTTGCTCTCGAATCATCATCGAACCATCTTCTTCGAGACATCGACTCGCCTACCTCGATCCCTCAACAACCGCCACATGAACACCTTAGAAAATGGACTCACGATCACCCACTTGACAACATCATTGGAAATCCCTCTCGTCATGTATCAACACGGAAACAACTTGCAACCGATGCCTTATGGTGCTTCTTCAACTCCGTACTATCTAAGATCGAACCAAAGATGTTAAAACCGCCATGAATGAAGATAGTGGTTCAATGCCATGCAAGATGAAATTCATGAGTTTGATCGACTTGATGTATGGGAGTTAGTGCACGCCGCATCGTGCTATGATTATAGCTCTTAAATGGATCTTCAAAGTGAAACTTGATGAGCATGGTGATGTGTTGAAGAACAAGGCTCGATTAGTTGCTAAAGGATACCGTCGAGGAGGGTATTGACTTTGAAGAATCTTTTGCTCCGGTTGCTCGAATCGAGGCAATCGTAATCTTTCTAGCTAATCTTGCTAGTAAGAACATGGTAGTCTATCGGATGGATGTGAAGACGGCATTTACGAGCGGATATCTTAAAGAAGTCGTCTCACGCCGCCCAACCCAAGGATTTGTGAATCAAGAGCATCCTACTCATGTTTATCATTTGAAGAAGGCTCTTTACGGTTTAAAGCAAGCTCCAAGGGCATGGTATGATACATGTCAAAGTTTCTTCTATCAACCGGATTCATCAAAGGAGCGATTGATCCTACATTGTTCACCGGAAGTCGAGCAAACATTTAATTCATGTTCAAATTTATGTTGATGATATTATTTTTGCCTCGGCGGACCCAATGGAATGTGATCGTTTTTCAAATGAAATGAGTTCAAAGTTTCAAATGTCAATGATGGGACAAATGTCATTTTCTTGGGACTACAAATTTCACAAAGTCCGGAGGCATTTTCATAAATCAATCTAAATATGCAATGAGATCTTAAAGAAATTTGGATTTGATTCAAGTGACCTGTAGACACCCCCATGATTGACCGAACGAAACTAGATGAGGACCACTCGGGGATCATGATTGACCAAACGAAATATCGTAGTATGATTGGATCCTCGATGTATCTCACCGCTAGTAGACCGGACATATTGTTCATTGTTTGCATGTGTGCTAGATATCGGGCTAAGCCTACTAAAAGCTCCTTGAAGCGATTAAGCGGGTCTTTCGGTACCTCCAAGGAACCATCAATATGGGTCTTTGGTACCGAAGGACACCGTATGTCACTAACGGCCTATCGGATCTTGATCATGCAGTTGTCAAGATACACGTCGAAATACGTCCGAGGTGCTCGATTTTGGGTGATAAGCTTGTGAGCTGGTCTTCAAAGAAGCAAATGAGTACTTCTATTTCTCTGAGGCGGAATACATAGTCATGTCATCTGTTGTGCTCAAATCTTATGGATGAGATCTCGATTATCGACTATGGCTTTGAATTCAACAAAATCCTCTGTCTTGTGATAATAAAGTGCTATTGCTCTCTCATGCAACAACGTTCAACACTCAAGAGCAAAGCACATCGACATTCGACATCATTTCATCGAGGAACAAGTGGAAAAAGGTGTGGTGGAACTCTATTTTGTGAGGTCTCGAATATCGGTTAGCCGACATCTTCACAAAAGCTCTTCCAAGAGAACGTTTTGAGTTTATTCTTCCACGACTTGGCTTGAAAAGCCTTCAACGAAACACTCAAACGTCTTCGGGAGGAAGGCGAGGAGTAAAGGTCTATCTTCATCTATCTCTTGTATATATCTATTCGAAAAACAAAATACAAAATTATAAAACCTTCAAAAATCAAATAGAAAAATATAAAACTTTCAAAATCCATAAAATTTGAAAAATTGAAAATCTTCAAATAAATATTGTCATTTTGTCATGTTTCTCTCGATTCGATAATATCTACGGTCTTGATGTTGTCATTCAAAGAATGACACGGGACTTTAGATGTTGTTCGAATTTTATAAAAAATAAAAATAAAATAAAAATAAAAAATTCAAAAATCAAAAAATATTTTTGGGAGAAAGAGAAACAATGGTTTCTTGTCATTTCGAGGCAATAACCCTGGTTTTAAAAGAAAGAACGAGCCATGTTTTACAATGTTTTCAAATTCCATGCTCGATTCTATAAACATTTATCTGCTTTGAAAACTAAATGCTTTGAAAAATAACTCGGTCTCTATTTTGATAATCATCAGGACTTATTTGTCAAAATCTCTATCTCTCAATCAACAACCTATGTCATTGATTGAGGGGAGAATGATTTCAATTAAATTAAAAAGTTATTTGGCTTTAAAATGTTTTCAAAAGATAATCATTCATGTTTTATCAATGGAGTTTAAAGTCTTAAAATCCAATCCTTATCGGTTCAAACGCTTTCATAATCAAGTCACAATTCTCCTTAAAGCTTTCAAAATAAATTTAAATCTATAAGAGATCACAAATCTCAAATGATTTGATAATTGTGATCGGGGAGAATGTGTGATTTAAATTGGTTTAAGCGATAATTGGTAAATGGTTTTATAAGGATGTACATCTTGTCCTTCCCACATGTGACAAACGATTTCAAATTTTCCATGCACATGTTGAGGGAGCATCTATCTTAAACCTATGATTTGAAATGTGATCAACTTATCTCAATGTGCGGGTTCCTACAGTATGTGCAAAACTCTTTGAACCTCGAGGCACATATTGAGGGGGGAGCAAATTATGGAAACCCCATCCTTCCGGAAATGCTATATCTACTTGATTTGATGTGGGAAGTGATGTTGATATCTTTAGAAAATGGTAATCAAAGAAGTTAATTCTTTCTCTTGCCTCCGTGTGCAAAACATTTTCAAATACTTGATGCACATGTTGAGGGGAGTTCTCGTTCTAAAAATATCAAAAACAATTCGGTACAAAATGCTTTGATAATATATCACAAGTATCACGAATTGATTTTCAAATAGTTTTCAATTGGTTCCAATGGCGGATGAACAATACCAAATTGACCCACCAAATTTACTTTATGCATGGTGTTATAAGGATGGTTAGGTTAGGTATTTGTTCCCACGATCCGCCGTGATCCGGAGGGATCTACCGAGGACAATCCACTAGATAGTGTAGAGTCCTTAGGTATATTGAAAAAGGAGAAAATGAGAATATGGGAAGAGTGCGGATTGAGATAGAGCAAGTCTTGGAACAAACCCAACAAGGTTCTTGCTATGAAGTCTCGGTAAGCTTGAAGGGTTGAAGAATTAAAAGAATTGAATGAGAAAGGGTGAAAACAAATAGCCCTCCATTTATTCAACCTTAGAATGAAACCGGGTTCACTTCATATACTCTTGATGGTAACATCGGTATTGAAGACAAGACGTCATGGACCTAGTGACGACCGCACTTCAACTTTCCAAACCACTCAAGTTCCTTTTAAAAGGACTTGTTTCATTCTCACGTGGAACAGACATTATCTATCGACTTTCTCTTGAGATTGTTGATATTGAAGAAGGAGACCCTCTCCTAGTCTCGACACGGGATCCAAATATGCACAAATTGAGTCTAGAGCCACGAGATCATCAATAAATCTCATTAGGACACTTTCAATGAATACTCTGTTTCACACAATGTGGAAGAGATTATATCTTGAGTCCCTCGCATTATCCTTGTGGTATTGCCGGAACATCCGAGTGATATGTTTACATATTCACAATGAAGATGGAAAGCCTTGGAGCCAACATCAAACAAGCTCTGGTAGGTGGCATGTGAGATCTATTATATAGAT